>CM065390.1:12945000-13067500 GCA_033060915.1 Euryodendron excelsum | reverse complement strand
TTCCTAAAGTAATCCTAGCCATGGAAAAGCTAGAATCACCCTAGGATTGTGGTTTTGAAAACAAGTTTTTGAAAAGGGGATTTTGATGCAATTTTGAAAACAAGTTTGAAAACGATTTGAAAACAACTTTGAAAACGGTTTTTGGAAGATGGAAGATCATGATATGCACAATGCAATTTTAGGGTCGTGAACATACAAGGCTAAGGCTTCACCACATAATCAAGGGGGCCGAACCCACGTGGTCTCCGGTTAGCCTAAAGGAAAACCCCCGACACGGTGACCCTCCGATAGTCTAATCCTACACATGGACCGGGAGTCCCCTTGTTTCAAGCACGCAAAGAAAGGGGGGGAAAGAGATGGGGGATTAAAATAAAGAAAACCCAAGTAGGTTAGGAGAGAGAAGAGAGAGGGGGAAGTGCGAAAATTTAAATGGAGAACCTACCTTGTATCTTGTTTATTTCGCGCGCCTTGCTTTTTTCGATCTTCGTCTTGATCTTCGTCTTCAATCTTTAAGAGTCGCCTTCAATCTCTAAACTTCAGATTGCAGCTCTTCAAGTCTTCGAAGGAGGGTTGAAGGCTAGTGTATGAGTGTATGGGAGTGTGTATGAGTGTATAGGAGGCTAGGGTTTAGTGTATGGTGGCTAAGGTTTAGAAAACCTAGGAAAGCTAGGGTTTAGGGAGTGGACAAGCTCTGTATATCGAATTATATGATTTTTAGACTGAGTTTACGGACCTTTTCCACGTTGGAAGAGGCTCTGTATTTATAAAGGTTGGACAACACTGGCGCCTGTTGCAGTGGCGCTTGGTCAAACTTTACACTGGCGCCACTAGGAGTGGCGCCAGGCCATTTTTTGGCTTGGCGCCACTACTAATGGTGCCAGCCATTTAAGAAATGTTTAAGGTCGGCAAGCAACGTATCTTTGACTAGATTTGGGTGCTTGTACTAGTGACTACCATGTAATTTTTAGCCTGCCTTCACTAGGAGTGACTCCGAAAAGTCCGGGAATGATTTGAAGGAGTCGGGAATGACCCGGAAGGCCGGAAAAGAGTAGGAACACCTAAAATAGTGTCTCGAAGGTATTTGACATGAAAAATGAGGATAGGATGTGTCGGAAGGGTTGACCGGGCCTTTAAGGGCAAAACGGTCAACCGGATTAGAAAGCTGCCGGGACGAACTCAGACTGTCCCAGAAGAAGACTTAAAATTTGGAAACATTCTTCAGAATGTTCCCAAAGGTTGCCAGCTTGGTTCCCAGAGCTGGTGTGGTCGGAAAAGGAGATCGGCCCACTAGGGGCAAAACGATCATTTTGTACCTGGTTTGTCGGAACTAACTCAGAATGATCCGAAAAAGTAAAGGGAGGTTGAGAACACTACAAAAAGTAGTCTCAAAAGGTTACCGGTTTGATACCCAGAGCCGGTGTAGCTCCCGAGCCGTTCGGATGCCTAGGGGCAAAATGGTCATTATGACTGAAAAGTCACGGAAAAGGTTCAAGGGGCAGTTTGGTCATTTTTCACCAAAGTGGGCTAACAGACACTGGTGTTGACCTAGGTTTTGAGTGTTTCCGCCGCTCTGATAGCGGTCGTCTGTAAGCACCCCATTTTTGACCGCTCGGCAGTCTACACTCCGTCCAGACTTGTTTTCAAGTCATTTTGGGCATATTCCTATCGAATCCAATTCTCTAGTTTCAAATTCCATCTTTCCATCGCTTCGTGGGCCTGTCAGGCCCAAATAGAGGCAAAATGACCAAAATGCCCTTAGGGGCATTGTCCTTTCTGATTCCGATTCCAATCCCTCTCTCGAGACAGTTTATTCCTCGAGACGGTCCGAGTAGCAAAACTACTCACAAAACCGTCCAATCCCTCTCTCGAGACAGTTTATTCCTCGAGACGGTCCGAGTAGCAAAACTACTCACAAAACCGTCAGAGTGGCGGAAACACTCACAAAACCGTCAGAGTGGCGGAAACACTCACAAAACCGTCAGAGTGACGGAAACACTCACAAAACCGTTAGGGTGGCGGAAACACTCACAAAACCGTCAGAGTGGCGGAAACACTCAAAACCCAGGCACGTCTCTTTGGAGACGGTAAGACCCCTTTCCAATCCCACTCTCGAGATAGTTTATTCCTCGAGACGGTTCTAATCCAGGCACGTCTCTTCGGAGACGATAAGACCCCTTTCCAATCCCTCTCTCGAGACAGTTTATTCCTCGAGACGGTCCGAGTAGCAAAACTACTCATAAAACCGTTAGAGTAGCGAAAATACTCATAAAACTGTTAGAGTAGCGGAAATACTCCCAAATCATCAAACCCCGTCCGAGTAGCGGAAATACTCCCAAATCATCAAACCCCGTCCGAGTAGCGGAAATACTCAACCCCGTCCGAATAGCAAAAATACTCACACCGTTAGAGTGGCGGAAATACTCAAAACCTAGGTCAACACCAGTGGTTGTTAGCCCACTTCGGAGGAAAAGGACCAAACTACCATTAGGTCCTTTTTCGAGACTTTCCGGTCAAGATGACCATTTTGCCCCTAGGCATCCGAACGCCCCGGGAACCACACCGGCTCTGGGTATCAAACCGGTAACCCTCTGAGATTGCTTTTTATAGTGCTCTCAACCTTCCTTTCTCTTTCCGGATCATTCCGAGTCAGTTCCGGCCAACCCGATACAAAATGACCGTTTTGCCCCTGGAGGGTCGGTCTCCTTCTCTAACCACACCGACTCTGGGTATCAAACCGGTAATGACCCGAGAATACTTTTTATAGTATTCTCAATCTTCCTTTACCTTTCCGGACCATTCCGAGTCAGTTCCGGCAAACCCGATGCAAAATGACCGTTTTGCCCCTAGTGGGCCGGTCTCCTTTTCCGACCACATTGGCTCTGGGAATCAAACCGGAAACCTCTGGGAACATTCTAAATAATGTTTCCAGATCCCAAGTCTTCTTCTGGGACAGTCTGAGTCTGTCCCGATAGTTTTCCGGTCCGGTTGACCGTTTTGACCCTAAAGGCCCGGTCGACCTTTCCGACACATCTTACCCTCACTTTTCAAGTCAAATACCTCCAGGACACTATTTCAAGTGTTCCTGCTCCTTTCCGGCCTTCCGAGTCACTCCCGGCTCCTTCAAATCATTCCCGGACTTTCTAGAGTCACTCCTAGTGAAGCCAGGCTGAAATTTACATGGTAGTCACTAGTGCAGGCGCCCAAATCTAGTCAAAGATACGTTGCTTGCCGACCTTAATTGTTTCCTAAATGGCTGGCGCCACTACTAGTGGCGCCAGTGTAAATTTTTCCCTAGCGCCACTGCAACAGGCGCCAGGCTTGTCTTCCCTCTATAAATACAGAGGCTCATTCAACGTGAAAGGGGTCTGCAAACTTAACCTAAGAATCCTATATTTCGATATACAGAGCTCGAGCACATCCAAAACCCTAGCCTTCTTAGGTTTTCTAAACCCTAGCCACTATACACAAACCCTAGCCTCCTATACACTCATACACTCCTCCATACACTCATACCCTAACCTTTAAACATCCTTTGAAGACTTGAAGAGCTGCCATCTAAAGCTTGAAGACAACCCTTGAAGACTAAAGAAGAAGCTCAAGACGAAGACCGAAGATTGAAGACCGCACGACGCGCAAATAAATAAGAAACAAGGTAGGCTCCCTATTTAAATTTCTGCACTTCCCCCCTCTCTCTTCTCTCTCCAACCCACTTGGGTTTTCTCTATTTTAATCCCCCATCTCTTTCCCGCCCTTTCTTTGCATGCTTGGAACAAGGGGATTCCCGGTCCATGTGTAGGATTGGACTATTGGAGAGTCACCGTGTCGGGGGCTTTCTTCTAGTCTAACCAAAGACCACGTGGGTCCGGCCCCCTTGATTATGTGGTGAAGTCTTAACCTTGTATGTTCACGACCCCAAATTGCATTGTGCATATCATAGTCTTGCATCTTCCAAAAACCGTTTTCAAAGTTATTTTTCAAAACGTTTTTAAACTTGTTTTCAAAATTGAATCAAAATCTCTTTTTCAAAAACTTGTTTTCAAAATCACAATCCTAGGGTGATTCTAGCTTTTCCATGGCTAGGGTTGCTTTAGGAAAGTGTTACATTAAAAGGGACCAATACGGTCTATATTTTCAAAATCTTGTTGTTTTCAAAACCGCTTTCCTAAAGTGGTTCTAGCCTTCCTATGGTTAGAATTGCTTTAGGAAAGTGGGATGTTTTTACACCTTCTAAAAACTCTCTTTAAAAATCTCTTCCTAAAAATCTCTTTTTCAACATACTTTCCTAAAACTCTCCTCTCCCAAAAGTGTTTTCTAAAAACTCCTTCCAAAATCTATTTTTCAAAACTCTCTTTTTCAACTCCTTTCCAAAATCCTCTCCCCAAAATCCACTTTCTAAAAACTCTCTCCAAAAATCTTTCCAAAAACTCCTTTTCCAAAATCTTCCTTCTAGAAATTCCCCTCTAGGATTTTCCTTCTAAAATTTACGTTTCTAAAAAACACACTTTCCAAAACTCCTTTTCTTTAAAATCTCTTTTCAAAAACTCCCTCTTCAAACACACTTTCCAAAAACTCCTCCCTAGGATTCCCTTCTAGAAAACCTTTGTTTCCAAAAATGCGTTTTCCAAAAAACTCTTTACTTAGAGCCCCAAATCAAGCCTTAGAGCCCACAATTAGGAAACCCTAGATTTTCTTTCTAAAAACATGATTTTCAAACTTTGCCCCAAACCTAGGTTTCCAAAACCTCTTTTCTACGTCAAAACTACAGTTTTCCAAAACTAGGGTTTCTAGAATCTCTCTTTCCAAATCCTTGCCAAATCCTACCTTCCCTTTAGGAAACCAAATCAAATCTCTCGGTTTAGGAAACTAGATCCCGTCCTCCGTTTTTTGAAACAAAATCAAATCTTTTCTTTTAGAAACTAAATCCAATCCCCTCCTAATCCCAAACCTTTACTAATTCAATTCCTTCCTAAACCATAAGTTTCCTAAACCCTAGCTCTAAACCTTTCCTTAAATTTTAAAATCCAACTCTTTCCTAATTCAAATCCTTCCTAAACTTCCATTCTCCTAAATCTTAAGTTTCCAAAACTTGAACATAAAAATCTTTCCTAAACTTTAAAACTCAACTTTCAAATCTTTCCTAATTCAACCCTTTCCTAATTTAACCCCCCTTTCCAAATCTTAACTCTCCAAATTCAAGTTTTCGAACTCTTCCTAAACTCAAACCTTTCCTAATTTCAAGATTTCCTAAAACCCTAAAACTTTCTAAATCTTAAACTTTCTAAATTTCAAATCTTTCTAAATTCTAAACTTTCCAAAACTTCCAAAATCTTTTCAAATCTAGAACTTTTCTAAACTCAAAACTTTCTAAATTCAAGACTTTCTTAAGTTGAAACTTTCTTAATTCAAACATTTCCTAAATTGAAAACTTTCCTTTTTCAAACCTTTCCAAATTCGAAACTTTTCACTTTTCTAAACTTCCCTATTTCAAAACTTTCCTGATTCAAAAACTTTCCGAAAATGAAAACTCTCCTTTTTCAAACCTTTCTCAAAACAAAGCTTTCTTATTTTCAAAACTTCCTCGTTTTCAAAACTTCCCACTTTCAAAACTTCCCTTTTTCGAAACATTCCAAAATTCAAAACTTTCTTAACTTGAAACTTTATAAATTCTAAGTCTTTCCTAAACTAAACTTTTCCTAATTCAAAACATTTCTTAATTCAAAACTTTCCTAAAGTGAAAACTTTCCTAAACCTAAAACTTTCCAAAAATGAAACTTTCCAAAGATAACATTTTCCTAATTCGAAACTTTCCTAATCCAAATCTTTCCTAAATTTCAAGTTTCCAAATCCAACATTCCAATCCGATCCTTCTTAATCTCAAGTCTAGGTTTCCTAAACCTCCTTCTTTCCAAAACCAAGTCTTTCCAAAATCCATCTTTCCAAAGCAAGTCCAATCCTCTCAATTCCAATTTCAAATCTCCTTTTCTAATTTCAAATCACATTCAATGTCCAATTCAAGTTCCTTCTTCAATCCACTCTTCTATTTTCAATCGGATTCTTGTCCGAACTACGACTGACCTGATTCCCCCAAAGGGATACGTAGGCAACCTTCATAGGTGCGGTCACAACATTTTTCAAACTTTCAATTCCACCCTCATGGGTGTGGTTTTCAAAATCTATTTTCAAATCTCAAATTCCAATCAATTTTCAAATTCTAGTTTCAAAATTTCTACCTTCAATTTTCAAACTTTCCAATTTCAATTCTATTTCTTCAAATCTATTTTCAAATCAAATCAATTTCTTTTCAAATCAATTTCTATTTTCCAATTCTCATTCCTTACACTTGCATACCATGCATCATGCTAAATTAGTTTTCAAACATTTGTTTTTCAAAGTGGATAGGATTGACCATTAGTTAATTGAAGACTCTCATAGGTGAATCTAGGATAGATTGACATGTAGGTACCGAAAGGGCGGGGTAGGGTGATAGCTTAGTGCGTCTTCCCTACACGTAACCAACCTCCGAACCTAGATTACTGTTTTCAAAGACCAAAAGGAGTCATTTTTCTAAAAAGGGCTAAATATTTTCCAAAGGTTGCCAAACAACCTGTTTTCTTTAAAACCCTCTCTTGAGGAGATATTTTCAAAAATCGTTTTTCAAAAACCTTAAGTGTAGTTTTTGGACTATGCTTAGTTTTTAGGTGACCTAACTCACCTTAATCAAGTTAGGTGGCGACTCCGAATCTTTTTCAAAAGCCCTTTATTCAAACCAGTTTTTCAATTCAAACCTAGTCACACTCATTCTTCTAGGAGGGTGAGTTCTAACGAGAGAGTACAGCATTTTTCTCGCTTGGGTGAGTATTCCTCGAGTGCAAAAAATCTGGGCGCGACATTGTCGTGACACAGGGGTTTGTTGGCAATTCCCTATATCGACCTATTTGTGAGTATTTCTGTTACTCTAACGGTTGTGATGTTTGCGAATATTTTTGCTACTCGGACCGTCTCAAGGAATAAACTGTCTCGAGAGAGGGATTGGAAAGGGGACTTACCGTCTTCGAGAAGACGTGCCTGAGTTGGAACCGTCTCAAGGAATAAACTGTCTCGAGAGAGGGGTTGGAAAGGGGACTTACCGTCTTCGAAAAGACGTGCCTGATTTGGAACCATCTCGAGGAATAAACTATCTCGAGAGAGGGGTTAGAAAGGAAAGGACAATGCCCTTAAAGGCATTTTGGTCATTTTGCCTCTATTTGGGCCTGGTGGGCCCGTGAGGCGATAAACTAACGGGATTTGGACTTAAAAAATCAGTTTCGATTGGAATACACCCACAATGACTTGAAAACAAGTCTGGACGGAGTGTAGACTACCGAGCGGTAAAAAATGAGGTGCTTACAAGCATTTCGAGAAAGGGACTCCAAAAGCCTTGAAATGGAGCTACAAAGAGATAAGAGAAAGATAGCTGGAAATTGTGGAAAAACATACTGAGAGTTCGAATGGTGTAACCAAGAAGGAATTGGGCGTTCGAACCATGGCTAGCAAAAGTTGAAGAAAGTGATTTTTTTTGCCTTAGGGTTCGAACTCTCATTTGAGGGTTCGAACCATCAGAAGTTGGGCAGATTAAACGGGCATGTTCAGGCCTTAGGGTTCGAACCCTAATTATAAAGGGAAATGGGCGTTCGAACCATAGGAAGGAAAAAATGTAATTCAGGTTGCTGAGGGTTTGAACGCTCTGAAGAGGGTTTGAACGCTAAGAAGAAATTTTGGTCGAAGTTTCCTATTTCTGTTAGGACTCAGCTCGCGATGTATATATATATCTCTTCGATTTTCTAGAGAGGGGGACGTTTTTCTTAAGGGTTTTTATTACTTTTTAGTCTAGATTCATAGGAGTAATTAGGTCTTTCATTATTCTTGTAATTAGTTTAAATAAATTCGAGTTTTATTGTTTTAAATTCAAGATTGTGTTAAAGAATCTCTAGTTACTGCACTTAATTCCAGATTTGTAGTTTATCACATGTTCATTCATATTCTAGCGAATTTTCAATATACAATCTATTGTTTCTTCATGGCCATGAGCGACTAACTCTCTCAACTCGGGATTGATTGTGAAGATTATTCGGGGGTCAAGGGTGACCAATGAAGGTAAGGGTGAATTCATTGCTACATCTTCTTGATTTTTATTTTCTCCTTCTTTTTCTTCGTTCTAGATACTTTTGAAAACTTGAGCGTCCTATTATGTTCGGTAACACTTATTTGTGAATACCATACTTAGTATATATACTGCCTTGTAACGTTTATGCATGAGTTGGGTTCCGTATAGGTGCTGCACGAATCGATGATGCGCGTCCTTGATTACAACAATCTGAACTATTCTAGAAGTTGAAGATTGAATGAACTATTGGTTATAAAGCTAAATCTTCCGAATCCGAGATTCACCACGTAGTCGAAGAATTTGAGTTATATAAAACCTTCATTGGGAGTCCGAGAAACTTGATTGATCGGATCAATTGATTCTGAGTTATTTTCTTTATAAAGTTTCAATCAATTTTATTCACTTGCATTATTTAGATATAGTTCAACTCATTCGAAAAACCAAACACAAGATTTTCTTTTCTCTTTTTAGAAGCATCAGTTGAGTGAAGTTAGGATTGGGTTTAGTGTTAGAGTATTCTTGTGATCACCTTGGCATTGCTCCTTGAGGGACGATACTTGTACTTTCGAGATTCTATATTGTATCGCGACCCGTGTACTTGAGGTTGAGCACCATCTAATTCGGTAGCGTTCAAGCAAATGGCCCTGACGGCGGTCGAATTCCAAGCCTGGAAACCATTTTTTTTAAGGGGTTAGGTGGGCATATACACTCATTGTCGCCCATTGTTCGACAAAGGAGAATAAAGAGGTCTTTGCCGATTTGTCCTTGGAAGTATCAAGCTTAGGAACTTCGGCCTTCCTTTGTCAAATTCTTAACTGAATCAAGGTAACTACAGATCCCTCACCATCTATTTGATTGCATTGCATACCTAGAGAACCTTTGGTTTCCATTAAGAAGTTTTTCTTGATAACCACCATCTTGATGCATATTCACACACTTACACACTCTAAATCATGCATACACTCCTCAATTGCATTGTTGGGAGCTTGCCCCGTATTATTGATAAAATTTTAGAGGATTTCCATGGCATAGAATCCCCTATTGAACCATGAGTTTTCTTGTGCACACTAGGTGTTTGTGAAAATGCCCCAGTGATTCTTTAGCCCTAATTTTGGGTTCAATTTGACCCCGATGCATATTAGATAAATTGAATTGTAGAATTGAAGGCCAGGACATAGAAGTTTCATACCTAGAAGCCTTGATCCATAGGTTGCCCACTAGGTGTTCGATAAAAGGCTACATTGGCCCAAACCGGCCGGAAGGGGCCAAATCATGGCTTTTGGAGGTTGGGGTGTTGTTGTAAGGAGGGTTGGTGTATAGGAGGTGCATCGTCCGCTTACATTGGGTATCCATTGCATTAGACATAGTTTCATGGCCCTTGGTAATCATAAACCGACACAGGCACATCGCTTAGACATTCTCATGCATTGCGTTTATATGTTAAAGTATGAGATATTATGTGTATTGCTTGCATTTGTAGGTTATTAAGAAATGAGCACTATGGAGAAAGAGGGTAATAAGGGAGATAGGCCCAGGGGGCTCGGATAAAAAGTCTAAAGGTCCGGCTTCGTCAAAATTCCAACCAACCCAAAAGGATAAAGGAAAGAAGACTACTGCTAACCTAGGTTACGATGACACCCGTTTCATCGGGAAAGTAGAAAAGAAGTTTTACAACAGGGTGTGGGTGTAGAGTGGGGCGGTCATCGAGAGAGTTTCATATAGACACATTTGAGGAACTAGGTTTTGGTTTTCTTGGGGACTTCACGAACTGAGGGTGGGTTGGTTTGGCAAATTTCAAGGCCGAGTCCATTCTTACACTGTGTCAAGAGTTCATGTCAAATATTAACCATAAACCGGTGATAGAGTAAGGGAAAGAGAATATGGTGAGTTGGGTGAGGGGGATGAAGTTGGTAGTAACTCCAAATACCTTCGTTGAGATTTTTGGTATCCCTTGGGTAGAGAACCTAAACTTCGCTTTTCCAGATATTGGGCAGCTTGACTTGGCTACCATTTTTCGGGAATTGCTCCTCGAAGGTGACACGTGGGATGGGGAGGTACAATGTAGTAAAATGCGCCTCAAGGATAAGTATCTCATCTTATTTCTCTTTTCCTGTCATTCATTATTACCCTTAAAGCGCACTGTTGGTATAAGTGTCACGAGGGTAGCTTTATTGTGGGCCATTGGTACCGGGAAGTCTATTGATTTGCCCCGGATTATGTTTATATCGTTGTGCACGGCTTATACTTCATCAAATGTCAGGGGTTCTATGCCATTTACGGGCCTTTTGACTGCTTTATTTAAGAAGTATGGGATTTCTATTCCGGTGGACCTTATTAGGTTAGAACCGAAGAAGCCAATTGATAAAAGTTCCCTGAATAGATATGAGGGATAGAGGAAGAAGAGAAAGTTAGCAGTTGGGGCACCAGGAGCACCAGCTGCTGGGGTAGAGGAGTTGCAAGCGACAATTGCAGGACTGAGGACGGATTTAGATACTTGGATGACGGATTTTGAGGCTAGGATGACCACACTAGAGCAGCAGTCGAATCGGCATACTACTCTGTTACAAGAGATTAAGGGGATGCTCATCTGGATGCAGCCTGATGATGAGAATGATGATGAGGAGTAGGGATTTAGTAAAGTCTAGGCCATATTCTCACTTTCTTGTATATCTTATAAGTCTAGAATTCTTAAAGCCTCAGCATTGGATGCATCAGATTTATGGATATTTGTTTTTATGGATCTCATTTATAGTTTTTTTTTGCGCACATTGACTTGTCTTGTTTTGTTGGATGTGAACATTTCTTGGCTAAGGTTGGATATATAAAACCTGGTGATATCTTTGTGAGTTGTTTAATGCACAATCATTCTTTTTGTGAGTTATTGAAACAAGTTTATTTTCCAGTTCAATCTATATTGAATGTCATCCAAAACAGGTCTGTTTTCTGGTTCCTTTGAATTTCACTTGGACTCTTCGGATTTCATGGGTATATTGTCAATATTTCATTTGATGTGGATGTGTTGAGACTTCTTAGAATTGGGACCATGACTAAATCGTTATGTTTTGTTTTCAAAGACAGTTGAACCAACTAATGACTGTGCATAGTATGATGTTTAAGCGGATTATCATGCTGATTCATTCTTGCATTGCTTAACACTGAACTGTTTGTGTTGTATAGAGAGAGGGAGTAATGTACACTAAGCATGAGTCATGTTTTCAAAGTAAAATTGTTATAGATTTCTATAACCACTTCTATAAGTGGAGATGTACACCTTGTGAGCTTTAGAGCCAGGAATCGTTTTTGTGAGCGATTTTACTTATACTCAAGGAAATTTATTGAGCTTCGTTGTTTGAATAGCTTCATTATATATGAAATTGGTTTACATATTAATGTAATAAGTTGGAATAGTTGACACCTTTTATATGGTTAAACTGTTTGACTTACGCTTGTTCGGATTCCGGTACATAGGGGCCAAGTCGTTTATTTCTTTCCTTTCTGTCACTCTTTTTGGTAATTGTCGCACCCAGATTTTTCGCACTCGAGGAATACTCACCCAAGCGGGAAAAATGCTGTACTCTCTCGTTAGAACTCACCCTCCTAGAAGAATGAGTGCGACTAGGTTTGAATTGAAAATAGGTTTGAAATAAAGGGCTTTTGAAAAACATTTGGAGTCGCCACCTAACTTGATTAAGGTGAGTTAGGTCACCTAAAAACTAAGCATAATCCGAAAACTACACTTAAGGTTTTGAAAAACAATTTTGAAAATATCTCCTCAAGAGAGGGTTTTTAAGGAAAACGGGTTGTTTGGCAACCTTTGAAAAACATTTAGCCCTTTTTTAGAAAAATGACTCCTTTTGGTCTTTGAAATCAGCGATCCTAGGTTCGGAGGTTGGTTACGTGTAGGGAAGACGCACTAAGCTATCACCCTACCCCGCCCTTTCGGTACCTACATGTCAATCTACCCTAGATTCACCTATGAGAGCCTTTAATTAACTAATGGACAACCCTATTCACTTTGAAAAACAATGTTTGAAAACTATGATGCATGATATGCAAGCAATAGAAAAGAATTGAAAAATAGATTTGAAAAGAGATTGCTTTGATTGAAAATAGATTTGAAGAAATAGAATTGAAATTGAAAAGTTTGAAAATTGAAAGTAGAAATTTGAAAATAGAAGTTTTGAAATTGAAATTTGAGATTAGATTGGAATTTTGAGATTTGAAAAGATTTTGGAAACCGCACCCATAAGGGTGGAATTGAAAGTTTGAAAAGTATTGTGACCGCACCTATGAAGGTTGCCTACGTATCCCTTTGGGGGAATCAGGTCAGTCGTAGTTCGGACCGGAGTCCGATTGAAAATAGATTGATTTGAAGAGAGAGATTGGATTGGAAGAAAGAGATTGAATTGAAAATTGGATTTGATTTGAGATTAGAAGAGGAGATTGAAAATTGAAATTGAGAAGATTGAAAAGATAGATTTGGACTTGTTTTAGAAAAATGAAGGTTTAGGAAACCTAGACTTTGGAAAGAGAAGAAACTTAGGAAAGATTTGACTCAGAAGGATTTAAGAAAGATTCGACTTGACTTGAAAGAGTTTTTAGAAAAGATTGGATTTAGGAAATGTTAGAATTAGGAAAGGTCCGATTTAGGAAAGCTTCGAATTAGGAAAGTTTCATTTTTGAAAATTTTTCAAATTAGGAAAGTTTTGAATTAAGAAAATTTTGAATTTAGAAATGTTTGAAAACGGAAAGTTTTGATTTTAGAAAGTTTTGAAAGCAAGGAAATTTTGAAAATAAGAAAGTTTCGTTTTAGGAAAGGTTTGAAAAAGGAAAGTTTTCAATTTAGGAAATGTTTGAATTAAGAAAGTTTCAACTTAAGAAAGTCTTAAATTAAGAAAGTTTTGAGTTTAGAAAAAGTCTTAGATTTGGAAAGATGTTGAAGTTTTGGAAAGTTTAGAATTTAGAAAGATTTGAAATTTAGAAAGTTTAAGATTTAGAAAGTTTTAGAGTTTTAGAAAGATTTGAGATTTTAGAAAGTTTTAGAGTTTTAGAAAATCTTGAAATTAAGAAAGGTTTGAATTTAGGAAATGTTTAAAAGCTTGAATTTAGAAAGTTAAGATTTGGAAAAGGGGTTGAATTAGGAAAGGGTTGAATTAGGAAAGATTTTTATGTTCAAGTTTCGGAAACTTAAAGGTTTAGGAAAGTGGAAGCTTAGGAAGGATTTGAATTTAGGAAAGATTTGGATTTAGAAGGGATTGGATTTGGTTTCTAAAAGAGAAAGGTTGGATTTTGTTTCCTAAAACGGAGGACGGGATCTAGTTTCCTAAACGGGGAGATTGGATTTGACAAGAATTTGGAGAGGGAAATTTTAGAAACCCTAGTTTTGAAAAATTGTAGCTTCGACGTAGAAAATAGGTTTTGGAAACATGTATAGTTTTGATATAGAAAACAAGAGGTTTTGAAAACCTAGGTTTGGGGCAAAGTTTGAAAATCATGTTTTTGGAAAGAAAATTAGGGTTTCCTAATTGTGGGTTCTAGGGCTTGATTTGGGGCTCTAAGGAAAGAGTTTTTGGAAAGTGTGTTTATAGAAACGAAGGTTTTTCTAGAAAGGAATCCTAGGGAGGAGTTTTTGGAAACTGAATTTAGAAAGAGAGTTTTTGGAAAAAGATTTTAAAAAGAAGGAGTTTTGGAAGGTGTGTTTTTTAGAAACGTAGATTTTGGAAGGGAAATCTTAGAGGGGAATTTCTAGAAAGAAGATTTTAGCAAGAGAGTTTTTGGAAAGATTTTTGGAGAGAGTTTTTAGAAAGTGGATTTTGAGGAAAAGATTTTGGAGAGAGGAGTTGAAAAAGAGAGTTTTGAAAAATAGATTTTGGAAGGGAGTTTTTGAAAACAATTTTGAAGAGGAGAGTTTTAGGAAAGTATATTGAAAAAGAGATTTTTAGAAAGAGGGATTTGGAAAAAGAATTTTTAGAAGGTGTAAAAAAAAATCACTTTCCTAAAGCAATTCTAACCATAGGAAGGCTATAACCACTTTAGGAAAGCGGTTTTGAAAATATAGACCGTATCGGTCCCTTTTAATGTAACACTTTTCTAAAGCAACCCTAGCCATGGAAAAGCTAGAATCACCCTAGGATTGTGATTTTGAAAACATGTTTTTGAAAAGAAGATTTTGATGCAATTTTGAAAAACAAGTTTGAAAACGGTTTTGAAATCGAGTTTGAAAACGGTTTTTGGAAGATGCAAGACTATGATATGCACAATGCAATTTGGGGTCGTGAACATACAAGGTTAAGGCTTCACCACATAATCAAGGGGGCCGGACCCACGTGGTCTTTGGTTAGACTATAAGAAAGCCCCCGACACGGTGACTATAAGGAATCCCCTTGTTTCAAGCATGCAAAGAAGGGGGGGGGGGGGAAAGAGATGGGGGATTAAAATAGAGAAAACCCAAGTGGGTTGGAGAGAGAAGAGAGAGGGGGAATGCGGAAATTTAAATAGGGAGCCTACCTTGTTTCTTGTTTATTTTGCGCGCCGAGCAGTCTTCGGTCTTCGGTCTTCGTCTTGGTCTTCTTCTTCAGTCTTCAAGGGTTGTCTTCAAGCTTTAGATGGCAGCTCTTCAAGTCTTCAAAGGATGTTTGAAGGTTAGGGTATGAGTGTATGGAGGAGTGTATGAGTGTATAGGAGGCTAGGGTTTGTTTAGGGGCTAGGGTTTGGAGAAACCTAAGGAGGCTAGGGTTTTGGAGGAGCTCGAGCTCTGTATATCGAAATATAGGATTCTTAGGTTAAGTTTGCAGACCCCCTTCACGTTGATCGAGGCTCTGTATTTATAGAAGTTGGACAAGCCTGGCGCCTGTTGCAGTGGCGCCAGGGCAAAATTTATACTGGCGCCACTAGGAGTGGCGCCAGGCCATTTTTTGGCTTGGCGCCACTGCTAGTGGCGCCAGCCATTTAGGAAACAATTAAGGTTGGCAAGCAACGTATCTTTGACTAGATTTGGGCGCCTGTACTAGTGACTACCATGTAAACTTTAGCCTGGCTTCACTAGGAGTGACTCCGGAAAGTCCAGGAATGATTTGAAGGAGCCGGGAGTGACCCGGAAGGCCGGAAAGGAGCAGGAACACTTAAAATAATGTCCTGGAGGTATTTGACTTGAAAAGTGAGGGTAAGATGTGTCGGAAAGGTCGACCGGGCCTTTAGGGGCAAAACGGTCAACCGGACCAGAAAACTATCGGGACAGACTCAGACTGTCCCAGAAGAAGACTTGGGATCTGGAAACATTATTTAGAATGTTCCCAGAGGTTGCCGGTTTGATTCCTAGAGCCGGTGTGGTCGGAAAAGGAGACCGGCCCACTAGGGGCAAAACGGTCATTTTGCACCGGGTTTGCCGGAACTGACTCGGAATGGTCCGGAAAGGTAAATGAAGATTGAGAATACTATAAAAAGTGTTCCCGGGTCATTACCGGTTTGATACCTAGAGCCGGTGTGGTCGGAAATGGAGACCGGCCCACTAGGGGTAAAACGGTCATTTTGTACCGGGTTTGCCGGAACTGACTCGGAATGGTCCGGAAAGGTAAAGGAAGATTGAGAATACTATAAAAAGTATTCTCGGGTCATTACCGGTTTGATACCCAGAGCCGGTGTGGTTCCCGGGGCGTTCAGATGCCTAGGGGCAAAATGGTCATCTTGACCGGAAAGTCTCGGAAAAGGTCCTAAGGGTAGTTTGATCATTTTTCACCGAAGTGAGATAACAGACATTGGTGTTGACCTGGGTTTTGAGTGTTTCCGCCACTCTAACGGTGTGAGTATTTTCGCTACTCGGACGGGGTTGACGATTTGAGAGTACTTCCGCTACTCTAACGGTTCTGTGAGTATTTCCGCTACTCGGACGGCTTCGTGAGTACTTCCGCTACTCTAACGGTTGAGTATTTCCGCTACTCGGACGGCTCTGTGAGTATTTCCGCTACTCTAACGGTTGAGTATTTTCGCTACTCGGACAGCTCTGTGAGTATTTCCGCTACTCTAACGGTGGAGTATTTCCGCTACTCTAACGGTTGTGTGAGTAGTTTTGCTACTCGGACCGTCTCGAGGAATAAACTGTCTCGAGAGAGGGATTGGAAAGGGGTCTTATCGTCTCCGAAGAGACGTGCCTGGGTTTTGAGTGTTTCCGCCACTCTGACGGTTGTGTGAGTGTTTCCGCCACTCTGACGGTTTTGTGAGTGCTTCCGCCACTCTGACGGTTTTGTGAGTGTTTCCGCCACTCTGACGGTTGTGTGAGTGTTTCCGCCACTCCGACGGTTTTGTGAGTAGTTTTGCTACTCGGACCGTCTCGAGGAATAAACTGTCTCGAGAGAAGGATTGAAATTGGAATAAGAAAGGACAATGCCCCTAAGGGCATTTTGGTCATTTTGCCTCTATTTGGGCCTGACAGGCCCACGAAGCGATGGAAAGGTGGAATTTAGACCTAGGGAATTGGATTCAATAGGAATATGCCTGAAATGACCTGAAAACAAGTCTGGACGGAGTGTAGACTGCCGAGCGGTCAAAAATGGGGTGCTTACAGTAATTGTGTAGAAATGATCTCGAAAAGCGTTTGAATATGGAGGCCTTAAATTTAAGGGAGAAAAGATGTGTTGCATACCTTTTTGAGAAGTTATGAAAAACTGGAGGAAGGAGGATAAAAAAAGAAAGGAAGAGGAAAAAGAAAGAAAACTGGTTGAGAAAGTAAAATAGAAGTCCAATACGATATAAGAAGTTGAAAAGTTTGAGAAGAAGAAAGAAAAAGAAGAAAAAAACAGGAAGAAAAAAAGAAAAAAAGGGGTTTAAAGTGTATGTTTATTAACTTGGCATGTGTAGTGGCCAATGCATATGTTAAGATCTTTTAACATTTGATTATCTCTATTTTCTTAGACTGCTCTCTTATTCGGATGGCCTCGAGCATCTAAAATTGCATAAGTCTTTTAGTTCTTGCATGTAAAAGCCGTCATGTCAAATTCGCAGTTGTTATGTTGACTGTAAGCATTCCTTTCATGAAGCTATGCCAAGTTGATATACTTTATGTTTTTGCTGTTTTTGAACTTGGGATTGCTTTATTTGCATTATCTTTACACTTACTCGTATAACGGGCAATCCGTTGAGGGAAACCGGTGTGTTCTATTATTGAAAGTGTATTGAATCGAAGCTGTCGGTTGTTGTTATGGGAGGTATGATGGTTAAGTTTTGGGAATACGATGTTATTTTTACACTTGAACCTCTTATTTGTATTGTATTTGATAGTTTGGTGGTTAGCATGACATGAATGGGTTGATTTGAAATGCTTGCATTGTACTATGTTAAGAAGCTGTTGTTAAATTGTTTTTGATACATCGCCTATTGTTGATGTTTGTGGGTATCATCATCAAAAGCCCTCATGAAACACCATTCGTCCACTAATGGTAACCTAGGGGTTTAAAGACTTAAAATATACTCTAAATACATTCAGGATTCTTTCAAAATGAGAAATTATATTTTGTTTTCTTAGTTTTGCAAGGGACTAGCAAAAGGTTAGTTGAGGGGTGTGATTGAGCTACATAAGTGCAGTTCAATGCAACTAAACTAACTTAAGTTAGCTCTAAATTAGGTTAATTATACCCTCTTTAGTGTATTTTGAGTTCATTGCAGGTAAATATTGATAAAGAAGAAGATTTGGAGCCATAAAAGTAATCCACAGTGCGGGCACGCATATCGAGGACCATTACTGGGATTTGTCTCGAAAAATGTGCAAAGTGTCATTTGTAGCTCAGAATGTAATGAAAGATACGCCGTTGGAAAGGTTTTGCAAAGTTATACAAGTTCACGTCTAACGAGCGTTGTGAGAAATGGACTCCAAAAGCTTTGAACTGAGCTGCAAAGAAGTAGGGGAAGACAGTTGAAAAATGAGGAAAAATACACTAAGTGTTCAAACAGTGGAAACAAGAAAAAAATAAGAGTTCGAACGGTGGCTAGCAAAAATTGAGAAAAAAAAATGTATTTTGGCCTTAGTGTTCGAACTACCATAGTAGGGTTCGAACTCTTAGAGGCGAGACATATAGAAGGGAAATTTACAGGCTGGAGAGTTCGAACCATGATTATAAGGGGAAATGGAGAGTTCAAACTCTAAGAAGGAAAAAGAGAGAAACAGGGCTTTAAGGGTTAGAACGCCCTAAGGAGGGTTCGAACTCTAAGAAAGATTTTTGGGTCAAGTTTCCTATTCCTGCTAGGATTCAGTTTGCAATTCCTATATATATATCTTTTCGATTTTCTGCAAAGGGTGACGATTTTCTTAAGGGTTTTCACAGTTTTTTAATCTAGATTCATAGGAGTAATTAGGGTTTTCATTATTCTGTAATTGCTTCTAATAAATTCAAGTTTTACTGCTTTAATTCAAGATTATGTTCAAGAATCCATAGTTTCTGCAATTAATGCAAGAATCGTAGTTCGTTTATAGTTTTTTATATTCCAGAAGTTTTCGATACATAATTAATTATTTTCTATGGCCATGAGCAGCTTAACTTTCTTAACTTGAGATCGATTGTGAAGATTGATTGGGGATCGGGGATGAACAACGGATGCAAGGTTGAATTCAATGCTATATCCTTTTGATTCTTCTTCTTCTTCTTCTTCTTCCTAGTTCTAGATACTTTTGAAAACCTAGACATCCTATTACGTTCGGTAACGCTTATGCGTGAATACCACACTCAATATATACACTGCCTTGTAACATTTATGCGTAAATTGGGTTCAGTATATGCGTTGCACGAATTGATGATGCACATCCTTGATTCTAACAACCTGATTTATTATAGAAGTTGAAGATTGAAAGAACTATTGGTTTTAAAGCTAAATCTTCCGAATCCGAGACTCATGACGTAGTTGAAGAATTTGAGTTATGCAAAACCTTTATTGGAATTCTGAGAAACTTGGTTAATTGGAGCAATTGATTCTGAGTCACTTCTTTATAAAGTTTCAATCAATTTTAATCACTTTCATTGTTTAGATTTAGTTTAACTCATTCGAAAAACCAAATACAACATTTTTCTTTTCTTTTTTTTAGAAGCATAAGTTAGGGTTAAGTTAGGGTTGAGTTGATTGTTAGAGTTTTCTTGTGATCATCTTGGCACTGCTCCCTGTGGAACGATACTCGTACTTTCGAGATTTTATATTGCATCGCGATCCGTGCACTTGCGGTTGAGTACCACATATTTTGGTAGCGATCAAGCATCATTCTCATAAAATTATGATATATAATGTTTTAATATATTAGCAATATGAATTTGTGAGAAAATGAAGAGATTTTCAAAAAACACATGTCACATGATAAAATCTTATAAGAATGACTACTGAGTAACTTGTGCTACATAATTGTTAGACTTTTAACAAACAATTGATATGAGGTGATTGTTTTCTTTAGGGTAAACAATCATTTTGTCAGTCTAACTTTGAGTCAAATTTCAATGCAATATCTCAGCTTTGATTTCTTTTATTTAAACCCTCCAACTTTTAAAAAGAAGTTAATGTGGTCAAACTTTTTAAAACTGGTAAGAAATTAAAAATTAATTAACTTTGTCCCTCTAATACTCCATAAACATAAAAAAGAATTATAGAATGCAATTTAATTTTTTTAAAAATAAAATACTAACTAAAACAACTTATAATTATGAAATTATTATTGTCATATCATTCTTGTATAGAGCTGGTTGAACCAAAAGGCCAATAAAACCTTTGCTTTAGACCTCTGATTTTAAAAGTCTCTAAATTTTTTTAAATCTTATATTCTATATGTAAGATCTTTATATGTTTTTCATATATATTTCTAGAAAAGAAGGCACGCCATCAACTACACCAATTAACTTTTTTTTTTAAAAAGAGCATTGGTTCAACAAAAAAAAAATGTACAAATAAAAAAAAAACACAAGTTTATGCTTCAAAATTGCAAAATGTTACATGCTATTAAAGTCCTATATAGTATTTGCATCCTTTTTTAAAGGCACACAAGAAAAAGAATGTCCAACTTAACATACTAGTTAACTTTTTTTTAAAAAAAAAAACCACTTCAAAAAAAATTGTGAATAAAATTTCTAGAACAAACTAAAAAAATTATCTGTGGGGCCAACTATTTATCAACCTTGCTGCCATACAAGGTCCATTCCTTAGAGAGAGAAAGAAAAAGCAAGGAAATTTTTGTGTGATATAGAATTCTTCAAATTTATATAAATGGACAGATATTACACGTAGTGAATGAATTATATAATAAATGGAGAAAAGTGAAGCTGTAGGGAAGCTCTTCTGATGGGTGGGATTGGATTTTTTTTTTTGGGGGGGGTGTGGGGGTGGTTGTTTCGGGTAGCTTGGGTTAGCTAAAAGTCGGTGTAAAGGAGAAAGTTGACGTGGTTAATTAGCCCCGTGAGAAGAACGAAAAGGAAAATTGGGACCAAGAAATTCCAAGGAAGTTGAATATAGATATTCAACAAAATTATGAAAATCTCGTCATTTTATATAGTTGTTGGAAAGAGATGAGACTTTTCAATGAGAAATTTGGGACCAAGAAAACTCCAAGGAAGATGAATATAGGTATTCTACAAAATTATGAAAATCTCATCATTTTTTTTTTATAGTTATTGGAAAGATATTGGACTTTCAATGAAAAAATTGGGACCATGAAACTCCAAGAAAGTTGAATATAGATATTCTACCAAATTATGAAAATCTCATAATTTTATAGTTATTGGAAAGAGATGGGATTTTTCAATGAATTGGACCGGTTCATAGTCCGATTTTCGGTTCAACCAGCCAATTCAGTTTTTTTATTTTGAATCTTTGATCAATTAATTTCATTGTATTCACCCTAGGATTAAATAAATTCGAAGTTGTGTTCTCAATTATTTATTTTTTTAAGCCTCTAGTTCGTTGGTTGTCGGTTTGATAAGAGTAATTATCTGTATTTCAGATTGTCCATTGTTCGCCAATCCAACAAAGCAGACTAAAGTATTAAAGAAAAACAAATTTCAAATATTGTATTTCTTCCAGAAGCATTAGCGGCTAAGGTTTAGAAAACCATGTCAAATCTTATATAAACAAACATCTATACATATATATTTGTCCCTATATAGTGTTTCTTATTGTGGGTCATTTTTTATAGTTATTGAAAGGGTTTTCTTCTTGCTTCTGCGTACTCCATTATTTTCGAAGATTGCTTCATATTGCTCCATATATTAAAACCTTGATTTACCGTAGTAAACCTTAATTATTTTATGTCGGTTCCGTGTTGGATTTTAGGAAGAAAATTAAGTTGGCATGGCATTGCCGGTTAAGGGTTGACGTCAAGCAAAGAGACATCACTATGTGTGGTTTTGTCACTGCTCTCAACGATAATAGACCACACAGTTACGGTCTTGGTCTTCTTCTTTTTTGGGTGATAAAAATCTTCATCAGCACCTAACGCCTATGGTTTTATAATGTAATATGTCTCTTTCCACCTAGTACTTTTGACCACGTAGTGAGCTCTAGATCTTTCCATTTTTACTGCATGTAGGTGTGTATCTTGTATTCTGCATACTCTTATAATTATTAAGTTGACTATGTGTTTAGTTAGGATTGTCAAAAATTCACTAAAATCCTATATTTGTAGTGTTTTCGAATTGTATGGGAGACTAGAATTTTTAGGGTTTGCCTACAAATAGAAAAATTATAAAAATTCTTGAATTGGTAAGAATATGAGATTGACAGTGTTCGTAGAGATATGAGTGAGAGGAAAAAAGAAAAAAAAACATATTCCAAATATACTTTAAAATGTGGGGATTGCTTCAGGGACTTAACTCATACCTTGCAGTTCTAAATATACTTAAAAATTACATTTCTCTATTTTAACTAGGTACTTGTTAATGCATACTCCAACACTCCTCTCTACATTTAGAGAGCCAAAATGAAGCTTTCTAATATAAAGAGTCATGTGCCATAGATTTTGTCATATGGCCATTTTCCTTAAAAGAAATTCATTTGTAATCCATTATGTTTGATGATTTAATAAGATAGCACAAAAATAATGTTATAGAGATAGCTACTAAAAAGTCAGTACTATTGAACCACTATACTTTTTTTACTTTGAAGAGTTTGTTGAGTATACTCTTAGCTCTGGATATTTTTAAAGAGCCTGTTGGTTTGAAAAAGTATAAAAGTTTAATTAAAGCTTAGTTGTAATTAGGAAATTTTTCATATTATTGAAAAGTTATATATATGGAAAATTTTACAATAAATGATCTGATCATGATAATTTTGTAATTAAAAATTATTGTGATGAAAATTTTATTTTAAAATGGAAGTTTGGTATAGCAGCATTGTTTTACTTAAAAGTCATTCCTGCATTGACCGGTCGAGCTATGGTTTAGTGGTTCACGGCTCATGCTGTGTACGTAGCTTGATGTACACAAGCCATGCAGTTTCTCACGAGTATATCCCATACTTGTGGACTCATGTCCAAAGTAAGTCAAAAGCATCACAAAAGTGTCTAAGGTTTCTCATTGTTGCTTCCTACAATATAAATTTGCCCCGTTCGTTCTTTTTCTGTTCTCTGCAGAGTTTGTGTAAAGCCTTATTGGCTTGTAGCTCCCCCTTTCGATTCAGATTTTTATCAATAAAATTTCCCCCTTGGCTGTTCAAAAAAAAAAAAAAAACAATTTGCCCCGTTCGGTATCATTTCCATTTGGGTTTTACTCACCGTCATTTTCGTCTCTTTGGAAATAAAAGTTTTAAGAGGTAAGAAAATAATTTTTTTTTAAAAAAACACTACCGTTTCTGTACAATTTTCATTATTTTAACAAAATGAGTTTTGAAAAATCAAAAAGCAATTTTTTTTTCAATAGAGTTTTAAAAAAATAAATAAATGAGTTTTGATCCAGTTTGTCAAGTAGGATCTCGCTATTTCTAGAAACTGAACTACAACCAAATGTTGACGTTGAAGCATTTGATTCCGTGATGTAGGGTACCGTAAAGAAAAAAAAAATGGGCTTTGCTTTTTCATCCTATATTATAAAAATATCACTATAAAAAATCAGATTTTTTTTTTATAAAAAAAAAAAGACAAGGATTTCCTCTAATCTAAGTTGAAAGAATTCCTCCTACCAAGTATACGTAGCAATATATTAAGCTGCTATGTATTAAAATTGTATTAATAACATTTTTAAATTCTTCTTAAATTTTGGACACCATTCATGAAATTTTTATATTGTAAAAGATACTCAAACTAAAAATATAAATATAAATACATGATTAAATGGGCTACCATATATATAAGGCAGGAGGAATTTCTCCAACCCAAGTTAGAGAAAATCTGTATCCGTAAAAAATTCTGCTAGGAGATATTTTGCCTGCATGCTCATAGTCATAAATATACACGTAACCAAGAACATGTGAATGAGTGGCCAACTAATCAACCAGGCTGCCGTGCAATGGCTAATTCCTCTAAGAGAGGAAGAAGCAGCAAGGAAATTGTTGTGATTGTGAAAATTTGCAATTACATAAATACACAAATATTACATGTAATATGTAAATTATATATAATAATAAAAATAGAGAGAGAAGAGAAGCTGTAGGGAAGCTATCCTGACGGGTGGGCCACTGGGGTGGTTGGGGACTTGGTTTAGCAAAAAGTCAGAATTAAAAAGAAAAGAAAAGAAAAGAAAAGTTGTTATTGACGACCCCATCATAGGAACGAAAAGGAATTGGGAGAGACTGACACAGAAACTCAAGGAAAGTTGTGATCCATCTAGACTGTACCAATGCAACTATAGATATTCTACGAAACTATGAAAATCTTTAACTCAAAAAAGAAAATAAAGAAACTGAAAGTATAGTGCAGCTCTTTCTTCCTTATCCATTCTATATTGTTAATCCCCTTTTAACAATATATTTGAACCTTGAATTTTTTCTTCTTTGATAATATGAGGAAAAAAAAAATTTGAACCTTGAATTTGTTGAGAAAAGAAAAATATAATGATAAGAAAAAATAAAGAAGAGAAGTGAAATTTGTTTTGTTTTAAATTCGCTTTGTATCTAAATCTTGAACTCTCGTTACTGTTTTAACATAAGTTCCAGTTGCTTCCCTCAAACAAACAAAAAAAAAAAAAAAATTGTTTTGTTTTTGTCTGTTGGGTTAAAAAAAACTGAGAAGTACTGGTCAAGAAATTTATTTTTTGTTTGGTACTCAGGAAAACTTAACATGTATAAATAATTTCATTTCTCTTTCATCTTTCTTTCCTTCAATAAATTTAAAATCCAAACATAGCATTTGTAAGGCTTAAAAAAATAAAAACTAACAACCCTTTACTAACAAATGCATTTTAATCCTTGGAATTGTGCTTGTTTATTGGGTGGTGCTATGGTTAAATATTTATTATTTGTGTTAATCCCCTTTTAATCGCACAAAAGACAAAGAAAAGAATAATATTTAGTCCATCGTGCATGGCGCTTTCCCTGCGCACAACCATCACACATCTTATGCACTCATCATAGACTCACAATAGTTCTAACTACGGTAGTTTATTTAAAAATTTTAAAAAAAGTACAAATTCACGTATTATTTTTAAACAAAATCTCCATTTGTAATTACAAAAATCCTACTGGGTACATTATTTTAGTTGAGGATCTTCACGAAAATTCTATAAAAATAAAATTTTCTGAAGGAAAAACATGTTTTTCTTTACGCTAAGCCATTATAATTGAAAAGCATAATACAAAGTTTTCGTCTTTGTTTAGGCTGAGAAATTGGGTCTAACGTAGTCCTACTGGAGCTATGACAGGGGTGGGCCGGGGCCTGCCCTCCTTATTTTTAAAAAGCTTTTAAATTAAATTCTTCTTCAGAAAACTTTCCATCTTCAATGGAACTCTTGCTCTTGGTACCCGAAAGATAAAATTTGGACTTTGATACTGCTTTTATGGTTTAAACTTTTCACCTGGACGTGCTTGACTTATAAACACAATATGATACTAAGAAATACAATTTTTTTGTACAAGCTTGTTTCAAACCTATAAACACAATAATTTGTATGTTTTTAAGTAGTCAACCGAGGAGCCATATGGAAGCAGTCGGTTTTACAAAAGATAAAAATGATATGAGATCACCTAACTTTTATAAAGATCTACCTATTAGAACTGTAAGGTGAAATTTTTAGATATTGTAGTTAAACTAATCTATTATGACATGCAACATCAGTAATTTAAAAATTAAAAAAACGACTAACAAATTTGAATTGATTTTTTAACTTCAAATACCCAACAACCAATTGGTATACAATATAGTGTAGCTTCAATTATTTCAAAGGGATAAAACAATGACACTGCAAATATTACATTGACAAAGTGTATAACAAATATAAGATTCAAAGGGAAAGAAAAGGTATGTGGCTAAAAAGGATTAAAAAACTTCGACACAACATAGCAATCTCACTTCATATTTGACATAGCTATATATATCTAAGCAAACCATAGCAAGGGCCAATACAGACAGTAAATTTTACTGGAATACTGCAACCGTTGAAGCAATCAATCCGATCGGATCCCCAAAAAGAACAGAAAGGATTATCCCAAGGAATGCCCTTACTGTCTTCCAAAACCCCCCACTGCTTCCGCCTTTTCTGTTCGGGTGCTTAGCCATGAGCTTCAACTCCATTATTTCCAGTGCCTTAGAATTGTCTTCAGTGTTATCAGCACCTTGCTTCCAAGCTTCGTGCACCATTTCAGCTATGCAATGCACATGAAACTTATACTCGTTGCATCTAGAAACATAAGACCAACCTGGCACGCAGGTTTTTGCACTCGAAGACTCCTTCCTGTTGCACCACAAGCAATCCGATAGGACCCCGTCCTTGTCGCGAAGAACAAAAACTTTGTCGTCGATGCATAATTGGCCTCTCAGCTGGCTACAAGGCGGGTGCAAATTCAAGCCCTTTGCTCTGCAATGATAGGAATATCCATGTATACCCTTCCCACATGCATTGCAGCTCCTTGCATGGCCTTTGTTAGGGCAAAATTCGAAGGCGGAACCTTTGAAAAGATCACAGAAAATGGTGGGTTTGCGGGAGTTGCAAACCTCGTGGAGCTCATAGTCACATTGCTCGCATCTGTATCTTCTTCCAAACCCGTCCTCCTTGCATGCATTGCATGTGAACCGCTTGCTATACCTTTTATGCTTGAGCTCATGGTTTTGGTTTCGGTAGCAATCGTCAGCTTTCTTCACAATCGATCCCTCCATATCAGAATAATCGTACCCTAATCAACAAATTGAATGCATACACAAAAACACCAAGTGAGCCTCCTTCAGAGATTTTCTAAGTGCAACCAGCCAACCACCCATATGTATATAATTATACGCTATATTTTCTAAATTCTTTTAAATTTGTAAAATACTCATGTCATGTCAGACATTAGGCAATCGGATAAACGTATGGAATTTAGGTTCTCTCTATTCTATTATTTGAAATAGATATCTCCATTCCATTGATTGAGGTATTGACACGTCAATTAACATAAAAATAAAAAGTTCAGATAAGTTTACTTAAAATTTATTTAAATATAAATGATTTTATAGTTATATATAAGAAAATAAATATTAATACAAAACAATGTAGTTTTAGTAAGACATGTAATAAGATAACATCTAGACTATTGATTATGGAATAGAAATCTTCATTCCAATTTATGGAATGGAGAGAATTCAAATCTTAAAATATGTGTCCGATATAATTAATTAGAAATGTATATAATAAATACATATAACTAATTAAATTTATTATAGAGCTAAACATACGACTATTATTTTATATACTTAAAAAGTAAAATAAGTATTTAAAAATATAAAATCTAAGCGCACCTGAGTGTTATCAAACATAAGAATTAAATAAATCTAATACGATGACACGTATTTACACCTAGCACTCGTACCCAAGTCTAAATAACGTAGATCATATGTGGCAACATATAAAAAACAAGTTAATCAGTGATGGGTCAATACGTCACAAAGAAAAAAAATTAAACTTCGTATCCAAACATGTGTGTGCATACTGCATATACATATATGCATATATATAAAAACACACAAATGGAAAATATGATGTTACCTGGTTGTTGTTCTACCATACGTTGGCAAAGATTCACATGAACTTCCGGAACTGGTTTTTGTGGTAACGCAATTTGCATTTGTTGGTTGTTCACGGGCGGGCTTGGCTCCCACCAGAGCTTCCACCACTTTTTTTTACTTTTTTTAATGATTGGTTCTGGGTCTCCAGTGCCTCTGATGATCGCGTACCCTGGTTCTGCATCTGTGTCTATTTGCATTCCATAATTTCGTCTCAGGTTCTCCAACATATCGTTGCATGCCTTGCAGGGGCAGTAATTCAGCTTGATGGCGAAATTCTTCTCAGCAAAGTTTGAAGAGGCCATTCAGAGAAAGCCGATGGAGAAATATGCCTTGTCTTCTTTGGAAAACCCCCTCTGAAGACGAACAGTTGCTGTTGGCAAAGACAGTTATACTTGAGAAAAGACCAAGAAGAGATATCTTCAAGTGTTAAAATTCTCTAGTCTATTGTTTAATGATGAATAATTTAACTGAGTAAACTCCAAAAGAAAAAAAAATATCAAAACTCCGTAATATATCTCTGTTTGATGAATAGAATTTTCTCCCTCCTGTAGTTGGCTGCCAATAAGGTATTAACGGCTAGAGAGAGTCTACTTCATGGTATATAAATATCATGTTGTTGAATATTAGATGGGGTAGAACAACGAAATCACAACAGTAACAGAAAAATAAATAAATACATATTCAGTTAAATTCAACACAATAGATGAGAACAACTGCTTGCTTGGCTATATCCCATACACGTGAGATACATACTTCTATATGTAATACAAGTCAAGTCTCAAGGGTAGATTTGGTAAAAGCTTGCTTGGCTGATCACGTGACTTGCACTTTATTAAATTCTGTCTATTTTTTCTAAGATATGGCTAGCATTAGGATAAGTTTGGTGTAAATGTACGATTTTTTAGCTTAGGGGTATAAAGCCATAGTTGAAGGGGCGAAAATTTAATAAACTCAAAGGATTATTCTTGAGAAAAGCGAAGAGGAGATCTCTTGAAGTTGTGAAGTTATCTAGTCTGTTGCTTGAATATAAATAGATTATCTTAGTATACTGTGAAAGAAAAAAAATATAGTAAAACTGTCGCGTTGTTGAATATATCGATGGTGTGGAACAACAAAATCAATAAATACGTATATAAACAAATTATAAATAATTGAGGGTGATGATGATGCGCGTATATATATACACATATATTTCACATGTGCAACACAATAGACGAGAACAACTGCGTCTGCGGATGCAGCAATATTAATGAAATAGACTACAGATGTAAAATACAGGGATTAATCCAACAAGAATTAAAAGAAAAAGAAGACTATTTTCAATGTAAAATAGACTGCAGATGGAGTAATCAGTTTTATTTTTTACCTATAGATAGCCGAGCAGCCTAAAAAAATTGGAAGCTTTTGCCAGTTACCCTGGTGTGTAGAGCACAAGAATGTAGAAATGAAGAGAGAGATGATATCCGAGATAAGAGGAGGAAGAGAGAAGCAATGGGTATGTGAATTATGTCAAAGATGGGAAAGTTCACTTATAGGCAACTTGTTTGGGTTTATTTTGTCTTTTCACCATTTCATCCGAAACTTCACGGAAACCACTTCTAAGACTCGGTTTGACTCGGTTGATTTTCCTGTGCAATTATTCTCATAATTATTAATACCGTTTCATAATTATTAATACCGTTTTGTACCAATCGGTATGTTAGGTCCGACATTGAAACCGTACAAGACTGCTTCTATTCCGTTCCATCTTTTATTCCGGCATTTTCCAGTATTTTTGGCATATTTCGGCGATCCGACAAATTCCTTTGCATTGCGGAGTGTTCCGGAGGTACTCTTGTAGGGCACGTTTGTAATTAAAATGAGTTTAAAACCTCTTTTAAAGTTATAAAGCTACATGATATGTCTATGCATTTGTCCTTTTGGCTTTTTATTAAACGTCTGTTACTCTCTCTCTAGCTTTTTCTCTCTCATATGATGATTACACTTATTTTCCTCTCTCTGTCTCTGTCTCTTTCTGTCTCTCTCTCATCTTCACTCTCTCTAGCTTTTTCTCTCGCCATCTAATGATTACATTTATTTCCCCTCCCACTCCCTCTCCCTCTCTCTCTCATCTTCACTCTCCCCTCAAGTATGACTTGTGTAGTTTCCACATCTAACACTTTTTTATTTGTCTAATAAGATTATTCATATTCTAATAAATATATATTTTTTAATGTTATATTTGCCTAATTCGAAATGGTATGCTGAAATATATTAGTACTGGTATATATCGTATTAATAAAAAAATAGTACGTTGGCCGAAATAGCATTGACAATTATGATTATACTGCGAGAAAATTTTTTTAGCTAAGCCTCATTTCTTCTTAGGATTTATTTGGAACTCGAATTTATCAAAAAAAAATGAGAAAAAAATAAAATAAAAGAAGATTTTGGTTCTCTTTTTTATTCCCTTTTTTTTTTCTTTTTCGTTATCAAATTTTTTATCCAAACACAACGTTATCCTTGCATAATCACGTGGATAACGTTTGATTATGAGCTAAGAAAAACACAACTTTTGTGTTATTCCGATTTTTTTATCCAAACACAACGTTATCGTTGCATAATCACGTGGATAACATTTGATTATGAGCTAAGAAAAACACAACTTTTGTGTTTTTTAGATTATCGTCACACAATCGTTAAATGATGTTACTTTCACTATGATTTTAATATTCATGGTAGGTCATATTTAAATATACAAATATTCAAAATTAGAGTACAAGAAGTAAATTATTTTGTAAGACAAGGAGAGAATTCTGTAGACGATTTGTAAGAGTAAAAGAGTTTAGTTTTGATCTAGTGATTGTGTAACATTTATTTATATAAGCGGGATGCTAAAATGTAATGCATATTAATACATGTGTTACATACGGTGCATATATTATTACATATGAATTGTGGCCACTTTTGATCTTTGGTATAGCGGTTTGTTAGGGATTATTCTGTCTCTCCATTTCAGGTGAAAGTCCGTTGAAACATTTTTAACACTTGGTTCTAGTTAAAAAAATTCTAATCTTACAAAAAAGTTTCATAAACTTTTTTTGCAAAAATGATATGATATGATGACATTTTTGCAATTAATTTTGGTTAGTATTTTATTATAAAGTCAAAGACCCTTAACAATGTCATTCTCTACAAAAAAAAAAAAAAAAAAAGGAAGGAAAGAATCAAGTCACGCCGCGTCAATGAATTCTGCGAGCCATGGGTTTCTCGGTACCTCCTATATGCGTGAAGCTACGCGTCAAAACTAAGTTAGTTAGACGATAAAAAAACGCGTTTAAGGTTCCTCATTGTTGCTTCCTAGAACATGAGTCTCCTTTCATTGTTTCCATGTTGTCGTTGAAGCTTTTGATCTCGTGATGTAGGCTATGTGGGTTTCCCGCAAAGTATTGACAGTCGGCTTTTACGTTCCACCATTTTACTTCTTTTATTTTTTTTTTTTTTTTGTTTTTCTACTTTAACCTACGTGACTTATATTATTTTTTAATAATATATTTTCATACAAGAAGAAAATGACGAGAAAAACGAAAGAAATTAAAAAAGATAAGAAAAGAATACACTGAGGGAAGGACTACATAAAAGAGCACACGTAGGGATTATGCTAAGTACATGAATCATTTTGGAAAAGAAAATAGCAAAAAAAAATAAAGAAATCGGTGGGAAGTTGTTACGATACAAATTGTGGATTGGAGGAAATTGTCTAGATGCTCTGAGAGAGAGAGAGAGAGAGATCTGGTTGCTGATTGAAGGCAAAAATAAATAAAGAAAGAAACTGAAACTATAGTGTAGCTCTTTCTCCTTCTTGTTGTAGGGAAGCGTGTAGAAGTAGCAATAAACAGACTACGCTTCATTGATTTTTGCACAAATGACGAACACTAAACTCTTTTTTAATTTGTTGATTTCGTAAAATATTTGAGAAAGTTGTTTTGTCTGTTCATAGTCTTAAAAACTCTTTATTATATATTTTTCACATTTAGTTGACTGGAAATTTTTGTGAATCTTTATTGATATTACTAGATTTCATAGGTGACCTCAAATTTGGTGGGGGTTTGTAATTTGTTTGGTTTTTATAGTGTATAGGGGTGACGCCTCTTTGGCATCTTTTTGTGATTAACATATACTTTCTTTACCTATTCAAAAAAAAAAATTTTATTGGTTGTTTCTCAAAAAATACCCAAAGTCAAAAAATAAGAGAAAACTTTCAATTTTTATTTATCAAAAACTCATAAACTGATTTGGGGTAAAGCCCTTACATCTGAATATATAAGGAAAAATATTGCAAACCCTAATTGACTCTAATTAATACTAAAATTAAAGTAATACAAAAAATTACCAAAAATAACAAATTTTAGTTAAGCTCAAATTTGGATATTAGAGATCTAAAGAAATATTCTAAAACAAACGTCAATGAAAACATAAATATCAAGACAAAGTTATTATTAAAACAAAGGTAATAAAAATGTAAAATTGAAATCTTAAATGATGGAATTCGGGTAAAATAAGGGAGGGTCCATAGTATACTACGGAATTTGATTTCACCATGTTTTCAATCAGATCACCAAATTTCACGAAATTTTGAGATTTGCGATTATAATTTTTGCTCTATTACATTTTATATATAAACCAATTTCTTAATCTATTTTTTCACCCACAAGGTACATTGCATGTGAGATTTATTTACTTTGTATTTTGTGGATAAGAAAGTAACTTACAAATTAGTTTATGCATACATTTTCCATGTATATTAGTTTTGTCTATTCATGATCATGACAGGCACAGCTTTTACTGTGGTTTTATCTATTCTATACTTCGATTAACTTGGAGATGATTCGACACTATTTAGGTCGAAAGGTATATGAAAAAAACGGCTTTTATAGGTAATCATCATTTACTGTTTATTTGAACTTTGATGAATTTATTGGGCCGTACAAACAAAAAAGTTACACAATATTTTCATACACATTGATACCACTTTAAAACAAACAAAAAAAAAAAAAGTCCTCCAAGTCGCGTTACAGTTCCAAAGTGCTGTACTCACATCATTTTAGACTGGGATCTCGTTACAAAAATTCTATTTGACTAACATTTTCCTAATAAATTCTGAAGTTTCATGACTAAGATATAACATTATTAACTTATTGGAGGACTACATAAAACAAAAAGAAAGACTCAAAACTACCTAAGAAAAGTGAACCAATAATATATAAAAGAAAACTAGCCCAAATCCCAATTAAGAACCAAAGCCCAGCTAAACAAGTTCCTGCAGCTTACATTAGATTGCAACTGTTTGGATTTTCCTCACCAAATGTGTCAGGATATGCATCAGCCCCTGGCAATTGAGGTGATGATGGATCATAATTGGCTACTAGCTGTGGCTCTGTTGGGAAGTTTTTTGGACATGGAGGCCACTGCCCAATTCCACAGTGACAAGTCACACGAATTCCATGGCAGCCATAGGGCACATTGTTCATCACACGATCGCCACAACACAAAGAAGCTGCACAACCATGGTGCCCTTGAGGGCCATGTTTATCATGACTCGTTTCATCTTTATTGCCCCGGAATGTCAGCTTTACGGTCTTGGAATAGGTTATCTCGACATGTTTCAAGCCTTCAATTTCTGAGAATTGTTCTAGTTGTGCTACCATGTTTTGGTCATGCATTTCTTGAATTGGTTTTGGTTGTAATGCAATTTGCTTGTTCTGGTTGTTCATTTTTGGCTTTTCTCCAAAACAAGTTGTGCTGTTTTTTTATGCCTCTCAAGCTCTTTTATGACTGTGGATGGATCGACAATGCCTGAGATGATCACCTTCCCTTGTTCTGCATCTATTGAAATTGAATGCACTCCGTGAATTTTTTACAGCAGCTTCTTCACCTTTCTCTCACATCCCTGACAGCTGATATTCAGCTTGAGAGCAAATGTCAAAGGAGCTACCATAGAATGATTGTCCATTGAATACGAGAACTAAAAATTTTATTGTCTTGTTACTTCCTTTCTACTGTAACAACTGGATGCTGGTGGTAAGGAAAGTTAAGAGAATTACTAAGACAAAGGCCAAGAGATTTCTTAAACTATGTATAATTCTTATATATATATATATATATATGGTGTTTGAATAATTAACTTAATATGAACCAAAAATAAAAGCAATGATAATAATAAATACATGAAAAAGCAATGGAGTAAAATATCTGTGATTGTTGCATAAAATCTCCTTCCGCATAGTTTGCTGCCAAAAGGAATTTGCTATTTTCTATTATTTATTGATTAATTTTATAAAGCTAGTGGAGGAATATAGTGTACATGTATACATGACACATATTTGTGACTATATGTACACAGATATATCATACCAATATCAGATACCCCATACATCAATTAATACGTTCATGTGGATGGAATACGTCCACAGAAGTAAATTACACAAGCATTTAATAAAGGGCAAATTACAATAATGGTCCATATAGTTCACATTAGTTTCATTTTGGTCACTGTTATTTTAATTACAACAAATTTGTCTTTCAATTTAAAAAAAAACATGCACAATCAATCCAATTTGAGACAGCCGTCTCAGAAATAAACGGAAAGAGTGCACGTGCATTTCATGTAATGTTTTTTAAATGCAAAATGGTAAAACTATCATCCTTATCTCGTATTAAATATCAAATTGCAATAACGGTCCTTATAGTTTCACCTTAGTTTTAACTTAGTTTCATAGAAATCCGTTTAAACACAAAATCAAAGGCATACACGCATACTACACTTGTATGTTATATATATATATATATATAGAGAGAGAGAGAGAGAGAGGCGTATATATCGTGTTGTAGCACGGAGATGGTGTACAAAAACACAATAAGAAGAGTGACAAAGAATAATGCATCAATCTAACGAATATAGACAATTGGGAAAACCAAATAATTTGGCATGCATGAGCAAATGAAGAAATTCTGATCGTTGCAAACACTAAGAACTTACTCTTAACAAATTGTGGCCCTGGATATCTAAGTGTAGGAAAAGCACATGTAGAGCAGGTATTTATATGCAACGAAATGCAAAATGCGAAATCTCATATCAAAGACTAATTATCATCTTAACTAGCAAGAGAACGTCCAATTATATTACATTCTAAAGCTCGGTAGTTAGTTCCTTTTATTTTTTATTTTTTATCTCTACGTACTAATTGGATGCAGCTTCCATGAAAGCTGTTTGAAGTTTTAAAACATGACCAATATCCTAGATTAGTCATTTTTAGGCATTTCTTTCGTGCTTGCCAATTTCCAAAGGAAAATAAGATGTTCGATCTTTATAATGTCAATTTGTTTGCTAATGAAACAACGTATGTAGACATAGTGTTAAAGAAAACTAATATCGACTATTATTTCATTTTGGACTGTCGTTAAGCTGTTATCAAACTAAGTCTTTTTTAAACTAAATGTCTTTATGTAACCAAAAACTGATACCTGAACTAAACTTTTTAAATTAAATCTCTTTAACTAAGCCAACAAGTCACTAGTCTATAGCTACTCATATATATATATATATATATATAAAGACTATTCTAGTAAATACCTTCGTAAATCCAACAAATTAAAGAATTAACACAAAAAAGATACTATTAACAATGTAATAGGCAACAAGATGGCGTAGTTAGTTTTACTATTACCTATAGCTAGCCGAGCAGCCTACTAATATTGGAAGTTTTTTGCGAGTTAACCTGGAGTAGAGCACAAGAAAGATGATATCTATGTGAAGGACGAGAGAAATATATGTGAATTATGGCAACGTTTGCTTGGTTTTATATCCATAGCAACAGTACATGTTAGGGTTAATTTTGTCTTTGAAGTCTCCATTTTTTGCTGAAACTTTATGGAAACAAAACACTTGATTTTACACATGACATTCTTGCGTTGGTTAGCATATATAACGTTTGAGAAGGGCTAAGACAATCTAAGTCAACTATGTAAGCACGATGATGTAATCACGATAATGTAATGGATGATGTAATGTGATGGTCACGGTTATTTAATATTTTGTATAGAGTAAAGGCCAAGAAGAAAAAACAATCTTGATTCTACTTTAAAAGTGCAACCTTTATCCCCGAATTAAGTGTTTGTTAGCCTCTATATGAGTATTAGAATAGGTTTTTAGCAATAAATTGATCTAAAGTGATTTTTTATGTGTATTGTAGATTTTTGGTGATAAAATGGTGAAAATAACCTAAAGAGAAGAGCACCGTTCGGACGGAGGGTTAGGACGGATAACCGTTCGGACGGTTTCACAGTTTGGACGGTGGGTTCGGACGGGCGAATTACCGTTCGGACGCTACGACGGCGATCGGAGTTCCAGAGTTGATTTTTCCCGTTCTAAGCTATCACAGAGGCCTCTTTTTCCGTTCGAAAAAATATAGAGCTGAGTTTCAACGTCTGAAGACTGTCCAAACGGTAAAGTAACCGTCCGAACGGTTACTCCACCATCCGGACGGTACATCTGGACGCATATCGGACATACTTAAGATGCTATCCGGACGGTTAACGCAGTTTTGCCCTACATCACAGCAATCGAACAAAAGAGATCTGAATCTAATTTTCTGTATAGCTGGATGGTAGGAGGAGCTTCAAAAGGGGAAACTTTTGATATTTTGTAAGGTTTTTAATTAGATTTACTTTAATACTTTGTAATGTTGTCATTTATTACTTTTGGATCTTTGTAAATGAATGCTTTATATATGAAGTGAATATTTTTCTAATCTTTCTAGCCATTTCCTCTCATTTTTTTCTATTTTCTCTCACTTTCTTAGCAACCAAACACTAATTCTACATAGTTTAATGGTAACTTTGTCTTCATTTATGCTCTTTGACATGAATTTTAGTAGCTAAACATCCCTTGGATGTGGTTGTGAAGATCCACGAAGGATCTTCAAATGGTTGAAAATGAGATGTATGAACTTTAAAGTCATATCCTTAGAATTCCATAGTTCCATTTGATTTAGCATGAGATTCATTAGAAAAACTTAGGTTCATAACCCCTTGGCAATATTTATGCACAAATCAATACTTGGTATAGGTATTGCACATGTCTAAGGTTTGATTCTAGGGTGCTAGTTATAGATTTCATCTTTATGCTCAATCAAACATAAACCCACATTTTTATAGTTGACATTTTTCGAATCAAGAATCCAAGGTGCGATTCTTGATTTGAGTTGTAAACTTCTCATTTGAAACCCTTGTTGTGAATTGATGAATTGAAACAACCATGTCCAAGCTTTTCCCTAATTACATAAAACTATATTTTATTACCTTCATCAAGTATTAAGTTATTGCACTAATCATAGAACAACCATCATCACAAAATCAACAAATTTTCGGTCTATTTTCTATTAGAAAAAGAAAAGAATTTTCGTTTGCAATCCATCAAGATAAGTGCTCATGCTAGTTGAGCTTTGTTGCTATATTTGCAGAATTTCCTTGGGAGAGAACGACACCAGATTCTCTAGTTTTACTACATTCGCGACCTTCATATTCTTGCGGAGTGACTTCGGTTGTGAAGCACATCTGGAGGCCTACCAAGTTTTGGCGCCGTTGCTAGGGATTTCATAGGCAAAAGCTACATTGGACGAATGCCAACGATTGCGGAAGAAAATTGAAAAAAAAATAAAAAAAATAAAAAGGGTGGATTTCATCACCACCCCTGAAAGAAGCATCTACGGGCTACAGGCCCCGATACACTCTCATTTCCCTTAAGGTATTTTACTTTTTAGGCTTATTTTCAATTTTTATTTTTCTATAGTTTCTTTTGTTTGTTATAGTGTAATTGCATTACATTTTTGTTAGGAAACTTTTCCCTCTTCTGGAGTATTTAGTGGAGCTAGGTTAGTGTGTTCAAGTTGCAAATTGGTGGTACGCTTATTGTATGTGGAGATTGGAGATATAGGATTGAATTGATAAAAAGCCGTTGTCCAGCCTAGAATTGGAAAAAAAGTCGTTGTTCGACCTAGGAAATTGTGTATGATGTGCTGAACGACCCAAACGGTCCAACCTTATGTGTGCATTCATTCTTGCATGTCATATTTCACGAGGGACGAACATCATCGCCTTTTGAGGATTGAGAGTATTGAGAGCACAAACACATCTTCACCCACCCCTAGCTTACCATTAGTGGTCGACCTAGGTTTTATTCCAATGGCAAATCCAAATGAACCCGGCTTACCTAATATTCCACCCATGCATCCAAATGTCCAACTCCACCTGGATGGTAACGAGGAGTTTGAGAGAGGGAGCCACCATAGCGACGTGGCGGCCCCCCCTATACGAACTCTACGGAATTACCTAAATCCACCAAGGCAAGTACCAACATCGTGCATTATTTTCCCGCTCCATCACAACACTCTAAATATTAGGTCGAGAATGATGCAAATGTTACCTCAATTCCACGGGATGGATTCGGAACAACCCTACATTTTTCTTAAGGGAGTTGAGGATGCTTGTTCAATTGCAATGGACAATTCATGTCCAAGGGAAGTATTTTTGTTGAAACTCTTCCCGTTTTGTTTGAAGGATAAAGCTAAGCTTTGGTTTAATTCCTTGCGACCCATGTCCATCCACTCTAGGGCTACTCTCCAAGGGAAATTTTTGAGCAAATTTTTTTCCCAAAATCGAACCGAGGCCATACGAAAGCAAATTTCTCAATTTTCTCCTTTGTTGGGGGAAACTTTTTTTCAATGTTGGGAGAGGTTCAAAGACCTCTTAAATTCTTGACATCATCACGATTTTGTCGATTGGCATGTCATCAACACATTTTATTTTTCTTTGACACCCCAACTCAAGCAATTTGTCAAGTCTATGCGTGCGGGGACGTTTTTTGATAAGCAACCCCATAAGGCATACGATTATTTTGATAACTTGGCAAATAAGGCTAGAGATTGGGCACTTACCAGGACCCAAAATCCCGAGAGTCGCTCAATCCAACAAGGGGTGGGAAGATATCAACTCAAGGAAGTTAATGATGTCAATGCTAGGATGGCCACCTTGGCAAGAAAATTAGAGGCTCTTGAGGTGAAAAAAGTTCAATTGGTAGAGAGTGAGGAGATGAGAGAAGTATGTTGTCTTGTGCGTGAAACCCCAGAGCATACCACCTTTTCATGCCCAATCATTCCGAGTGTGAAGGAGGCTTTGCATGGCCAAGTTAACGCAATTGGCCAATATTCAAGAGGAGGGGGCAACCCCTATTCGAACACATACAACCTGGGATGGAGAGATCATCCCAACTTTGGATGGAGGAACAATGAGGGGACTTCAAGCTCCCACAACTACCAAGGAGGGTATCAAAACCCTCAATCATACCAAGCGTCTGCTCCACCCCCACAAGCACTCCAACCACAACATCCACCTCCACAAGCACTCCAACCACAACATCCACCTCCACCTTACCAACAAGCACCCGTGACCCAATTCCAAAATCAACCAAGGCCATATCAACCCCTCCATAGGAAGCCCATAGAGGACAATGTTTACCAACTTGCCAATGACATAAGGGGGGTTAGTTCAAGGGTTAATAAACAAGAGAAGGTGCTAGATCAACACTTTAGGTTACTTGAGGACATCCAAAAGCAAATGTCTACATTGACACAAGGTTTGACCCAAAATATCCCAGGAAGATTCCCGACTCAACCTCAACCTAACCTGGCAGTTAGGCAAGTGCACATAACGGAGGGTAAGAGTGACCCTAGTCCGAGTCATGACCAAGTGCAAGCCATAACCACCCTTAGAAGTGGTAAGACCATTGAAAAAACTATCCCACCTCGGGATAAGACTTCTAGGAAGAGTGTTGGCCAAGAAAAAAAAGAGAAAAAGGAAAAAGAGCCGAGAGAAGGGGGGAAAACTTAGCCACCCCATCGAGATTTTGAGTGAGAGTGAAAGGCAGAAGAGAAGGGACATAGTATAATAAGCTCCCTTCCCACAAAGGTTGACCAAACCAAAGAATGAACTTCTAAATGTGGAAATTTATGAAGTGTTCAAGCAAGTAAAGGTCAACATCCCTATCCTTGACGCAATCAAGCAAATACCTTCTTATGCTAAGTTCTTAAAGAACTTATACACTTTTAAGTGAAGCTTGCCTGTCAAGGAAACCGCCATGATGAACGAAAATCAAAGTGCTATTTTGCAATGCAAAACTGTGCCGAAATTCAAGGACCCCAGATGTCCTACCATTTCTTGTACTATTAGGAATACCAAGATCGATCGTGCCTTGTTGGACTTAGGATCTAGTGTCAACCTTTTACCTTTTTGAGTGTATAAGGAGCTTGGCCTAAGAGAGTTGAGCCTGTAAGCACCCCATTTTTGCCCGCTCGGCAATCTCCAGCCCGATCGGATTCGGTTTCCAACATCACAACACATCCAGGCTCAAGATGAGCCTTTCAATTTCCAATCCAACCAGCTGGTCACTTCTCGGGTCCACAAGGATCTGCTGAAGCCTTAAGCACCATTATTCCAGGCAGCTTTTCTGACCGGGCGGTTCCGGAAACCAACTCCATCCAGGTAGCTTCCCGAGATCGGGCGATCTCAGGGACCAACACCTCAGCAAAAATTTCAGACGGTTCACTTCTGGCGCCTGCTAGTTCGCCAATATAGAATGTCCGTCATTCGGTAGTTCTCCGGGACCAAGCGTTCTCGGAGACTAACACCACCCTTTCAGGTAGCTTTCTGGGACCAGGCATTCTCAGGAACCAACACCACCCCTACAGGTAGCTCTCTAAAACTAGGCGTTCTTAGAGACCAACACCGCACAGGTAGTTTTCTAAGACCGGGCGGTCTCGAGAACCAACACCTAGGTCAACACCAGCGCCTGCTTGCCCGACTCAGTGAAAAATGACAAAATCTGCCCTTTTGGGCCTCCAGGCACGTTTTGGGAAAGTTTAAAATCTGTCAAAACGATAAGTCCATCCTTCCAAATGTTGTCAAACCATCAAGCATCCTCCGCACGCCATTCGGTCCAAATCCGGTCCTATTCTGGCTCACTCTGGTCAAAATGACAATTTTGCCCCTGAACGACTCAGCACGGCACGAACCCCGTTGAACGGCGATAAACTGTCTCAAAACCATCTCTGAATAGCCCTACACGCCTAACACAATATACCAAACCATTCCTGACTATTTCCAGTCAACTCTAGTTAACATGACCGTTTTGCCCTTGGAAGCCCAAAAATGCCCCGAAACAGCACCAGCCTTGGGATTTTGAGCGAAGGATTCCACCACACATCCCTGTTTAACCCAAGGAACACCCTACGACACTAAACTCACACAACTCGATAAAATTTTCCTGGAGCGTCTCACAGACGCTCCACTTAAATTGTCTTTTCTCCTGATTCCCTGATTATATCGCATCGTCAACGGACTTGAGAAACTCGTAAATCAGGGAATTCTCTAAAGCTCGTCCATAGATCTTTCCACCGATACGATTCGATTGAATGGATCACTTCCCGAAGCCCTCCATCGTACGATGCGAAAACTATAACTTTCAGCAACCCCTGGCGCATCTCGCAGACGCTCTGCCAAGGTTGACTTTTTCTTCGATTCCCTAATCAAAACGCACCATCAAACGACTTGAGAAATGCGTAAATTTGAAAATTCTAGAAAGTATTTCCAGTGTACTTTCCATCGGAACGGTCCGATCAAATAGATTGCTTCTCGAATGCCTCGATCACATCAAATAAAAATAGCTACTCTCAAACACACACACAGCGTATCACAGATGCTCCACAAAAGTGTCCTTTTTGGCACGCTTCCTAAGACGATATCCCACGATTCTGAACATAATTCAAACTCCTCGAAAACATGAAAGTTCATCGGATGCACTAGGAGAACATCTCGAGTGCAACCAATTCCCCTGGAACATTCCCGGTTGGCCCAATTATCGAGGCAAAGTTTGGACAAACCTTCCCGGTGATGGTGCGTATGCTACATGCGCTCAAATTTTGTTCAGATCGACCGACTTTCAATCAACGTCAAGATTTAATCAGTACATAGGGTGCCACGTGTTATTCTGGCAATGGAACAGTACCTGCGCATGTAGCACATGCGCATGGTCTATTCACATGCAGCACATCGCATAGTTGTTCCATTGCCTATAAATAAATAGAGGCCTCCCCCCTTGCATATTCCAGGTCCGAAATTGATACGAAACTCTGCTGAAATCACACTAGAAACTTGAATATCTACATATATTTCTTTCCTCTAACACTTAGGCTAGGTTCTACCTCTCCTAAGCCTATACACTCCACATATAAAGCCTTATACACACTTATACACTCCACTTAAGCCTCTTAAGCCTTCTTAAAGTCACTCAAGCTCCAATCAAAGCATCTATTGAAGACTACAAGAGTGTTGAAGACAAAATGTGGTATTCCTTTTACATTTGTGCTCTCCCCCACTCTTCTCTTCTCCCTCCTAGCCTACTTAGGCTATTCTTTATTTTAATCCCCATCTTCAACCCCTCTTTCTTGCATGCTTGAGCCAAGAGGGTTCCTAGATCATGCCTAGAGGAAAGCAAGTGAGAGCCACCGTGTAGGGGGACCTCTCACTAGCCTACTTTAAGATGGCATGGCCTAAGAGCCCCTTGTTTGTATGGTGAAACCTAAAAGCCTTGTATGTGGATCATGACCCCTTGCATATTATTATTTTGATTATGTCTTGTATGCTTGGCTTCATTTTATGTTTATTGCCATATCCCACAATGCTTACATTGCTCTTAATTTCATGACATTTTCAAGTTCTACATGTCCTTCAAAAATTGTTCCAAGAGTTGGCCCCTTGAAGTCTAGAATGAGACCTTAGGAGTCATGCCTTAGAAAGTCCCTCTCAACCTCCTAATTCACACTTTTGCATTATTGCATTTTAACTTGTATAAAAGTTGCTTTCAAACTCCTTAATTTTCAAGGTTTCCATTCTCTCAAATTTAGTGGCTAAAATGGCCCCATGGAACCCTCTCTTGAGTGGTCTCCCTTTGTATTGGCCATAGGAGCCCTAAATTGTTAGAGTGGTTTCCTTTTCTCTTTATGATCACCTAAGGATGATGTTCAAACTCTTTGAATTCTATGGTTTCTATTCTCTCGAGTTTAGTGGTTGGAATGGCCCCATGGAACCCTCTCTTGAGTGGTCTCCCTTTTATTGGCCATATGAACCTTTTCTTGATGGAATGGTTCCCTTGAAAAATGGTTTTCAAAATCCTCTCCAAAGATGATTTCAAAAACGCATTCTCTTCATCTTTGCATAAAAAATGATTCTCCAAAAATTACCATCATTATGTTGAATTTTAACCCCATATACTCTTGTCAAGATATCGGTAACAATGGCCATAAGGAAACCTTTCTTGGAATGGTCTCCAATCACTAACCATATAAACCATATTCTTGGCTGGAGTCAAAATTTTCATGGAAATGATCTTCATAAAGATTGCCAACCAAAGTCCATTGCATATCATATTTTGATTTCAAAACTCTTTCCAAGAATGCATCAAAACAATTTTCAAGACTATTCTCCAATCTAACTCTAGGTTAACTTGACCCTAGTTACCTAACCATAGGTTAACTTGACCCTTGTTATTTAACCCTAGGTTAACTTGACCCTAGTTACCAAACCCTAGGTTAACTTGACCCTAGTTATCTAACCCTAGGTTGACTTAATCCTAGTTACTTGACCCTAAGTTAACTTGACCCTAGTTACCTAACCCTAGGTTAATTTAACCCTAGTTAGTTAACGCTTAGTCTTTTTAACCTTAGGTTTCCCCCTAACCCTAGGCTAACCCAACCAAGGTTAATACGCTTAAAGGTTCCAACTCTTGAACCCTTTTTCAAATGATCATTCCAACTTTCAAATTATCCTCATAACCTATTCCTCCAAAACCTCCTATCCCCATGACTTCAAAAATCCAACTCCATACACTTTTCTAATGTCCCTACACTCGATCTTTAAGGCATTTCCAAAAACGTTTTCAAAATATCACAAACCTAAGGTGTCCCTAGCCCTCTCATGGTTAGGGATTCCAAGGACAAGTGATAAATCAAGAACAATTTCTAAGGTTGTCCATGTTAGGATTCCAAATACTTAGCCCTTCAAATCATTCCCGGATTTCCGAAGTCACTCCTAGTGAAGCCAGGCTAAAAATTTACTTAGCCATTTTCAAAAAATGTCACTCCTAGTGAAGCCAGGCTAACATAGTCACAGGCGCCCAAATCTAGTCACTTTCAAAAAATGGCTGGCACCACTAGTCATCCAAACATTGGCTATAAGTCATGGCCTCTTCCCTAGGCCTTTTCAAAAACTAAAAATCCTATATTTCGGAGCTCGAGCACCTCCTAAAAAGGTTTTCCAAGCCCTACTTCACAAGTTCTCTTGATACCAAAAAGACATTCCAAAAGCATTTATCCCGAAGACCGCCTCCTTAAATAGGTTTTCAAGATGCAGGCTTATTGGAAAGTACACTTTCAATTTCAAGTCAAAGCTTCCAAGGCACATGTTTTTAAACTTGTTTTCAAAATTGCATCCAAATCTCTTTTTTAAAAACTTGTTTTCAAAACAGGGTGATTCTAGCCTTCTTTAAAAGTGTTATATAAAAAGTGACCAAAACTCCCTTAAAAAATCTCTTCCTTCAATACTTTCCTAAAACTCCCCCTCTTCAAAATTGTTTTTCAAAAACTCCCTTCCAAAATCTATTTTTTTTTTTCAAAACTCTCTTTTTCAACTCCTCTCCAAAACCTTTTCCTCAAAATTCACTTTCTAAAATCACTCCCTAGATTCATTTCTTAAAAAAAAAAAATCAAAAATCTTTCCAAAACTACTTCACTTTTCAGGAAACCCTTTCCCAAAAACAGGTTTTCAAACCTTGCCCCAAACCTAGGTTTCCAAAACCTTCAACATCCGAACTAAAGACCTTAGAAAAAGATCCCAAAACCTCCGTTTTTTCCAAAATCTAGGTTTCTAGAATCTCCCTTTTCAAACCCTTTCAAATCCAATTTCCCCGTTTAGAAAATTAGATCCCGTCCTCCGTTTTTTGGAAATAAGATCCAACCTTTCTCTTTTAGAAACCAAATCCAATCCCTTCTTAATCCAAACCTTTCCTAATTCAATACCTTCCTAAACCATAAGTTTCCTAAACCTAAACTTGAAATCTTTCCTTAAGTTTCAAAATCCAAATCTTTCCTAAATTCGAATCCTTCCTAAACTCTCACTTTCCTAAATCTTAAGTTTCCAAAACTTGAACATAAAAATCTTTCCTAATGTTCTTTTTCAAATCTTAACTTTTCAAATATAAGCCAAACCTTCCTAAATTCAAACCTTTCCTAATTTCAAGACTTTCTAAAATTCAAACTCTAAAACTTTCTAAATCCTAAAATTTCTACTTTCAAAGTGTCTTCAAAACTTTCCTCTCCAAATCTTTCCCTAAATTCAAAACTTTCTTAATTTAAGACTTTCCTATTGAAATTTTCCCTTCGGCCTTCCAAATTCAAAACTTCCTTTTTTTTTTTTTCCCTTGCAAAACTGAACTACGAATGACCTGATCCTCGCCAAATGAGATACGTAGGCAACCTAAAATGGTGCGGTCATAACTTTTGTTTCAACTCCAATCCCTTTTTCAAAAATTCCAATCAATTCAAAGTTTCTATTCCAAACTCTTTCAAGACCTCCGTTATTTTCAAAATCTTCCCAAAAACTTGCATCATGCATCATCCATCCAAAAAGTGATGACTAAACCCCGTTTTCAAAAATTCTAAAGTGGACTATGGTAACCGGTTATTCTAGTGAATGAACAAAGGGTGATTAGACATGTAGGTACCGAAAGGGCGGGATAGGGTGATGATCTTAGGATATCTTCCCTACACGTAACCAACCCCCGAACTTTAGATTTCTATTTTCAAAAGACCAAAAATGGAGTTATTTTCAAAAAGGGCTTAAACGTTTCAAAATGTTGCCAAACAACCTATTTTCCTAAAAACCCTCTCTTGAGGGAGTTTTCAAAAACCTTTTTCAAAAACTCTTGGTTTAATCTTCGGATTAACGCTTAGTTTTAGATGCCCTAACTCACTTTATCAAGTTAGGTGGCGACTCTTATTTTTCTAAAAAGCCCTTAGTCAAACCAATTTTCAAACCTAGTCGCACTTGTCCTCCTAGGAAAATGAGATACGTAGGCAACCTAAAATGGTGAGTTCTAGTGACAGGGTTCAAGACCTCCGTTATTTTCTTTAGGCATCATGCATCATCCATCCTGATGACTAAGTTTTCAAAAATTCTAAAGTGACAGACTTGGTCCGAGGGTCTAGAAAACAAAGGACCTTGGGGTGACACCCAAAAAACCCCCGAACGGGGCGCGCGACAGAGCCCTACTCGGGTTACTTTGCAATTGGCGGATCGTTCTATTAAGGTCCTAAGATGTATCATCGAGGATGTTCTCATCTAAGTTGATAACTTTTGCTTCCTGATCGATTTCATAGTCCTAGATACTCAACCTATTGAGAGTTGTATAGCTCATAACCAAATTCCTGTGATTTTGGGATGCCCTTTCCTAGCTACTTCCAATGCCATCATTCATTGTAGGAATGGGTTAATGAAATTGTCTTTTGGCAACATCACATTTAAGCTTAACATCTTTTCGGTTACCAAATAAAAGGGAGAGTGTGAGGATATCCGGGAGGTAGACATCATAGAGAGCATAGTTCAATATCACTTTGAGCAGGAGATTTTTGAGGACCCCTTGGAGAGAGCATTAGTAAGAGGTGAATCGCATGCTTCACTTGATAGTGAGGGCATGGCGTTGAGTGAATTTTCTCATTTAAAGGGTGAGAGAGAGGAGTGTTTACATGTAGGTCAATGGACAACTTCTTTTGAGCCCCTCCACCCTAGTGTCAAGAAACCAATTCCTTCGGAGGAGAAGCCTCCCATTCTCGATAGGAAGCCTTTGCCTTCCAATTTAAAGTATGTATTTTTAGGGGATGGGGAGTCTTACCCGGTTGTGATTTCCTCTAGCTTATCTAGGAGCCAAGAGGAAGGGTTGATAACATTGCTTAGGAAACATAGAAAAGCCCTAGGATGGACTATCGCCGACTTTCATGAGATTAGTCCTCTCGTGTGCACTCACCGCATTTTCTTAGAAAAGGAGGCTAAATTCGTTCGCCAAATGCGAAGGCGATTGAATCCAAATATGAAGGAAATGGTTAAAGGTGAGGTATTAAAATTGCTAGATGCAGGTATCATTTACCCCATCTCTGATTCGAAATAGGTGAGTCCGACCCAAGTGGTGCCTAATAAATCGGGTGTCACGGTGATAAGGAATGACAACAATGAGTTAGTGCCAATCCGTGTGCAAACTGGGTGGCGAATGTGCATTGATTATTGCCGCCTCAATAATGTGACCCGAAAGGACCATTTCCCTTTACCCTTCCTTGATCAAGTCCTAGAAAAGGTGTCCGGTAAAGCTTTCTATTGTTTTTTAGATAGATATTCGGGGTACGCCCTTGAGGATCAAGCCAAGACAACATTCACTTGTCCCTTTGGCACATATGCTTATAAACATATACCCTTCGGGCTATGTAATGCACCGGCGACATTTCAAAGGTGCATGATAAGCATATTTAGCGACATGGTTGAGCAAATTCTTGAAGTCTTCATAGATGATTTTTTCATCTATGGGGATACTTATGAAGGTCGTCTTGGTAATTTAGGAAAAGTTTTGATGAGATGTGAGGAGAGTAACCTTGTGCTCAATTGGGATAAATGCCCTTTTATGATTACTAGTGGTATAGTTTTGGGTCATATTGTGTCGACCGAGGGCTTGAAGTAGATAAAGAAAAAATTGAACTCATTCAAAAATTGCCCGCCCCGATGTGTGTGAAGGAGGTTAGATCATTTCTTGGGCATGCCGGTTTCTATTAGCGTTTCATTGAGAGCTTTAATGCAATCTCTAGGCCCATGTGTCATCTTTTGTCCCAAGATGTCCCCTTTGAGTGGACATCTTCGTGTCAACAAGCTTTTGACAAGTTGAAAGGACTTTTGACCTCAGCCCCAATCATTCAAGCACCCAATTGGTCTCTTCCATTTGAGTTAATGTGCAATGCTAGCAACTATGCCGTGGGGGTTATCCTAGGACAAAGAGTTGATAAGAAGCCTTAGTCATTTATTATGCCTCTAGAACTCTCAATGAAGCTCAAATTAACTATACCACAACTGAGAAGGAACTCCTTGCGGTGGTTTTTGCACTAGACAAATTTAGGTCTTACTTGATTAGGTCATTGGTCATCATCTACACCAATCATGCGGCCTTAAAGTATCTCCTCACAAAACCCGATGCAAAACCGCGCCTCATTCGATGGATACTTTTGCTCCAAGAACTTCATATTGAAATGCGTGATACAAAAGGGGTTGAAAATGTGGTTACGGACCACTTGTCTCGACGTCCCTTAAATGGGCGAGCCATGGACCCAACCCCTATCCAGGAGCACTTCCCAGATGAGCATCTCATGTATGTGAGTGCCGTTGAGCAAGTTTCAACCCCTTAGTTTGTGGACATTGCGAACTACCTTGTCACCGGTGAGGTTCCTTCCACTTGGTCATCCATTGACAACCGTAAATTCTTCCAGAATGTACGCTATTTTTCGTGGGATGATCCTCACTTGTTTAAGTAATGTCCAGACCAAATTATTCACCGGTGTGTCCCAAACCATGAATTTCAACAAGTAATAAAGTTTTGTCACTCTCATGCTTGTGGAGGACACTTCTCTTCCAAGAAAATCACGGCCAAAATTTTGCAATGTGGGCTTTATTGGCCCACCATGTTCAAGGATGTACATACCTTTTGTCTTGCTTGCGATAGGTGCCAACAGTTAGGAACACTTTCTAAGAGGCACATGACGCCTCTTCACCCCATCACTATTTTGGAAATATTTGATTATTGGGAGATTGATTTCATGGGACCATTTCCTAACTCGTGTGGGTACCTTTTCATTCTTGTTGCGGTCGATTATGTCTCAAAGTGGATGGAAGCAATTGCCACCCGAAGCAATAACCATCAAGTGGTCTTGAGATTTTTGAAAGAAAACATATTTTGTAGGTATGGCATGCCTCGAGCCGTGATAAGTGATGGTGGTACGCATTTTTGTAACAAGCCCTTTGCGTCTTTAATAAGTGAGTATGGAGTGGTCCATAAGGTTGGATTACCATACCACCCTCAAATGTGAGGGCAAGTAGAGTTGGTCAATCGGGAAATCAAGTGGATTCTTAAAAAAACCGTCAATCCAAATGGGAAAGATTGGTCTCTTAGATTGACCGATGGGTTGTGGGCATACCACACGGGTTATAAAACTATTCTTGGCGTATTACCCTATAGACTTGTGTACGGGAAGGCCTGTCATCTTCTCGTCGAAATTGAGCATAAAGCATATTGGGCGATTCGTCAATGTAATAAGGATATTGATGTTACGGGTACCCACCGCAAATTCCAACTCAATGAGTTAGATGAACTCCGCAATGATGCCTTTGAAAATGCAAAAATTGCTAAGGCCCGGATGAAACACTTTCATGACCAACATATCATTCGAAAAACTTTCAAAGTTGGCCAAAAAGTGTTATTGTATGATTCATGCTTGCATCTATTTCCAAAAAAATTGTGAAGTAAGTGGGTCAAGCCATACCTTGTGAAAGAAGTTTTTTCCCATGGGGCCGTAGAGGTGCAAAATCTTACAAATGGGTCAGCATTGAAGGTGAATGGGCAACGGTTAAAGCCTTATTTCAAGCCCTTCCAAGGCGAGGTAGAGTGTGTGGATCTCATTGATCCAACCCTTTTGCCTTGATGAGTGTCCCCTAAAATTGTCCCCGACCTCCCGTTATTCTTGTCCCAGTCTCTTTCGTGTTTTTTGTTGCTTTGAGGACAATGCAACCTCTTAAGTCGGGGGTGGGGCAAGCTTGTTTTGAGCTTGTTTTTATGTAATTTTGTATATTTTTAGGTTTTTTTCTTTTGATTCATTTGCAATTTTTGATGTTTAAGTTAGTTTTTGTATAGTCTTTTGAGTTTTCTGGGTTTTCTTGTGTATACTCGAATTTTTTGGAATTTACCGTTAGGACGATGTGTCTGAATGCGTTTACCGTTCGGACGCACCGTCCGAACGCTTACTTTATCGTTCGAACAGTGAATTGGAACGGTTCTGTGGCGCAATCATTTCCTGCTCGAACAGTTTCCAAATGCACGTCAATCACTTATTGACCGTTCAGACGGAGCGTCCAAACACGCATCAAACGCTTGGCCACCCCTATAAATAGTGAGCGTCCGTATTGAGTTCAGACTCACTACAAACACTATACGGGGATTTTTTGAGAGTTTTAAGAGCTTCTAGACGACAGCGGAGCCTTGTCGGAGCCCGAGCACGCGCCCTTGACTCCTCCAACCTTGATTTCACGCTTCCCTAGCTATCCCTGTGCCCTTTCTTTGTTTACTTTATTTTATTCCTAGGGTATACTTTTAGAGGGTCTGTTGATATGGCAAGCAGAGGGGCCTTAGGTGCCCCTCCAGCTGGCCCAGCCCCAGCCTATAATGCCACTCGTTTTGTGTCGGAGGATACTTTCGAGGCATTCTCCCAAACTTGGATTAAGAGGGGTATAGTACTTGAGCGTTAGATGGACTTAGACCAGTTTAGGGACCCTAGGTTTTTGTGGGCCCAGGCCTTTGAGGGACCTTCACGGGGGAGGCCATATTTACTTTGCTTATCGAGTTTATGGCGAATGTGTCAACTTGTTGTATTACTCCAGGACACGAGCAGATTACGTCCTGGGTTAGGGGGTTTGACATTGGGATCACCCCCGGCACTTTTGTGGAATTGTATAGACTGCCTAGGGTGGCAGACCCTCAGTATGGTTTCCTATCTAGGGGAGCCCGGATGACTTCAGGGTCATTTCTGACGAGGTTTACCTCCTAAGCACTGATTGGGGTATGCGTTGGCAGCTGGCGGTTAGCTCATTGCTCCCGATTTACACCCCCTTGTACATTTTTTGCTGTTAGTTCATTTACCCCATTGCTAGGCATTCTAAGGTTAAAAGGGATAGAGCAAGTCTGTTGTGGGCCATTAGGACGGGTAGGACCATAGATCTCCCATTATTTCAGTTTAGGGCCCTTGCGAAGGAGTGCTTGCACCCACGTGCTCAGGGATCCATTCCCTTCGCGGTTCTTTTGACATAGGTGATCAAGGCTGCATTCGGGGCCCTTGCCGCTGGATTTCCTCATCTTCCACAGTCAAGGGAGGCCATCGATAGATCTACCATCCAGCGGGGATTGAGATCTCGCAGACTGCAGCAGCAGCAGGAGCAGTTCCAGGCACAGCCACAACCACAGCAGCAGCAGGAGCAGCCAGGCCTTGCTGACCCAGACCTTGTTGACCTGGACCAGTACGACCCAAATATTCATCAGCATCAGCAACAGCAACATTTTCAGCCACCGCAGATGCCCGATCCGGCATTGCAGATGCTTGAGCAGATGCGGCAGACCTTAGATATGTTAGCTGCGAGATTAGCACAGCAGTCTGCCGACATTGCTAGGCTAGAGGCTGCCCACACAGCTCATTTTGCCGCACTCCAGGGCCAGATCCGAGCCCAGTCTAAGCAGATTATCGCACTCCAGGGTTAGACCCGAGACCAGACCAAGATCATAGAGGAGTTATTTGTTAAGGTTCGGGCCCTTAGGTCAGCTGTTGCATTGCCTCCAAATGATGATGGAGATGATTTATTAGAGTCTAGGATTGTGATCCCTTTTGTACACACATAGCATATCATTGCATCATATTTTGTATATTGTTTTGACATAGTGTATATTGTTTTGATATATTGGATTATGTTTGAGCTTTCTTTACTGTACATCATTTATTTTTGTATCCCCTTGTTATCTATCTTGTATTTTTGAATTGTTTAGCTACAGGTGTTCTCAGATTTTGGTTTATGTTACTCGCATGTACCATTTTGATGGGGATTTTGGTATTGTATGGTATCGGTATCAGTCTTCATTTCTCTCGCGCATCTAATTACATCCCTTATTATGTATGCTTTGCTAGCTTTTGCGATAGATGCGTTGACTCCTCATTTTTGATGCACTATAACACTGTTTTTGACATTAAGACCCAACTTAGATTGAGATGGACTCGTTGTCTTACTTTTGACTCCATAGAAAGTGCTTGATTCATGGATTGGTAGAAAGTTATACACTTTTCACTTTAGTTATGCTTGGCAAAATATTTTTGTTACTCTACTTTGCATTTTCGTCCATACTTAGTGGAGATTATCACCTTGTGAGCTTTAGAGCGTTTACCGTCTTTTTGAGAGTCTACATTTACTCAAGGATTAATCTTTCACCCTCATTTCTCTTGAATAACTTATTTATGCTTGCATTTGGTTCATAAGATGAGTTCTGATCTTGACATTGACACACTTACTTTATGAAATATTATAATTTGGCATCTTTATGTAATTCTAAGCCCATATCTTTCTTGATAGCCATTATCTTTTTTATTTCAACATATAACCCATTTATCATTTCATTTATCACCAACTTCTTCCTCAAAAGATATCAATGAAATTTTTGTACTTTATAACCCTATTCTATACTATGTTGGGGAAATGAAGATATAAAAAAAAAAAAATCAAATAGAAAAAGAGAAGAAGAAGAGTAAGAGAAAAAAAAAGTGGGTATATGATAAATAAATAAAAAAAAGAAGAAGTTATCAGAATCATGCAAAGTGGCAACAATGTCAAAGAAAAGGAGTTGTAAAAATTGAAAATGTTTATTGTTCGAATCTTTGGGTACATAACAAGGAAGGAGTTGGACATGATATCTTTTCATCATCTCATTAACACATGATGTGTTTTGTACTTACCTTTCATCATTCCTACTTTACCTCTTCGCCTTTCAAATCACTTAATTGATCTAAAGATGCTTCATTATAATTTTTATTAAAGTAAAAGCTTTATCTTGTCAATTCTTTGAATCATCGCGCATCTATGAACGTTCTTTCATGAAGTTATGCCAAAGGCGATACACATATATGTTGTTCGGTTCTTTATTTTGGATATGTTCGCTTGTTTTGCCTTATATATTTACTCCATTATTAAACATATCATTGTGTGAACCATTTGGGTCTTTCATTCCGAGTGTATGCCCGGTGAGGATTGAAACAAAACTTTACGGTTCGGAAGTGCATAATTGAGTTCCTTATATGTTGCTTAGCATTAGCTTATCAAGCACACGCGCACAAACTTCTTTAGTGTATGAATTTTTGCATAAACTCTTACATGTGTTTGAGGTTTGAGATGCATCCATCGATATCTTGAGTGGGTTGTGCATATTTTATTTCTTTTATCGTCTTTATTTATCTCCTTTTTTATAGTACATTTTTGCTATGGACTAGCAAAAGCTAAGTTGAGGGGTGTTGATTCCACTCTAAAAGTGTAACATTTGTCCTTGAATTAAGTGTTTATTAGCCTCTATATGAGTGTTAAAATAAGTTTTTAGCAATAAATTGATCTAAAGTGGTTTTTTATGTATATTGTAGGTTTTTGGTGATAAAATGGTGAAAATGACCTAAAGAGAAGAGCACCGTCCGGACAGACAGTTCGGACAGTTTCCACCGTTCAGACGGAGTGTTCGAACGGAGAAATAACCGTTCGAACGGTTTCACCATTTGGAAGGTGGGTTCGGACATGCGAATTACCGTTCGGACGCTACGACGGCGATCAGAGTTCTAGAGTCGATTTTTCCCATTCAACGCCATTCTATAGTTGATTTTTCCAGTTCTAAGCCATCACAGAGGCCTCTTTTTCTGTTCTAAGAAATACAGAGTCGAGTTTCAACGTCTGAAGACCATCCGAACGATGAAGTAACCGTCCGAACGGTTACTCCACCATCCGGACGGTGTGTCCAGACGCATATCAGACGTACTTAAGACGCTATTCGGATGATTAGCGCAGTTTTGCCCTATATCACAGCAGTCGAACAAAAGAAATCTGAATCTAATTTTCTGTATAGCTGGACGGTAGGAGGAGCTTCAAAAGGGGGAACTTTTGATATTTTGTAAGGTTTTTAGTTAGATTTACTTTAATACGTTGTAATATTGTCATTTATTACTTTTGGATCTTTGTAAATGAATGCTTTATATATGAAGTGAATATTTCTCTAATCTTTCTAGCCATTTCCTCTCATTTTCTTTCCATTTTCTCTCACTTTCTTAGCAACCAAACACTAGTTTTTACATAGTTTAATAGTAGCTTTGTCTTCATTTATGCTCTTTGACATGGATTTTAGTAGCTAAACATCCCTTGGATGTGGTTGTGAAGATCCACCAAGGATCTTCAAAGGGTTGAAAATGAGATGTATGAACTTTAAAGCCATATCTTTAGAATTCCATGGTTCCATTTGATTTAGCATGAGATTCATTAGAAAAACTTAGGTTCATAATCCGTTGGCAATATTTATGCACAAATCAATGTTTGGTATAGGTATTGCACATGTTTAAGGTTTGATTCTAGAGTGCTAATCATAGATTTCATCATTATGCTCAATCAAACATAAACCTACATTTTTATAGTCGACATTTTCCGGATCAAGAATTCAAGGTGCGATTCTTGATTTGAGTTGTAAACTTCTCATTTGAAACCCTTGTTGTGAATTGGTGGATTGAAACAACCATGTCCAAATTTTTTCCTAATTACATAAAACTAAATTTTATTACCTTCATCAAGTATTAAGTTATTGCACTAATCATAGAACAACCATCATCACAAAATCAACAAATTTTCGGTCTATTTTATATTAGAAAAAGAAAAGAATTTTCATTTGCAATCCATCAAGATAAGTGTCCATGCTAATTGAGCTTTGTTGCTATATTTGCAGAATTTCCTTGGGAGAGAACAACACCAGATTCTCCAGTTTTACTACATTCGCGACCTCCATATTCTTGCGGAATGACTCCGATTGTAAAGCACATCTGAAGACGTACCAAATCTTTCAACGTGTGCTTGTAAAAGAGAGAGAGAGAGAGAGAGAGAGAGAGAGAGAGAGAGAGAGAGAGAGAGAGAGCTGGCTAAGCTCCCTCTTTTGATTCAGATTTTGATCAATAAAATTTTCCCTTCGGCTGTTCAACAAAAAAAAATATTTGCCCCGTTCGGTATCATTTCCATCTGGGTTTTACTCTTCGTCATTTTCGTGTCTTTGAAACAAAAGTTTTAAGAGATAAGAAAATAATTTTTTTTAAAACACTACCGTTTTTGTACAATTTTCATTATTTTAACAAAATGAGTTTTGAAAAATCAAAAAGCAGTTTTTTTTCAATTGTGTTTCAAAAAAATAAATAAATAAGTTTTGACCCAGTTTGTCAAGTACGATCTCGTTGTTTCTAGAAACTGAAACTACAGCCAAATATTAACGTTGAAGCTTTAGATTCCGTGATTTAGGGTACGTAAAGAAAAAGAAAATGGGCTTTGTTTTTTCATGCTATATTACAAAAATATCACTGTAAAAAATCAAATTCTTTTTAAAAAAAAAAAAAAATTTCTTCCAACTTAGGTCGGTAGAATTCCTCTTACTAAGTGTACATGACAATACATTAAGCTACTACTTATTAAAATTATATTAATAACCTTTTTAAATTCTTCTTAGATTTTGAGTATCATTCATAGAATTTTTATGTTGTAAAAGATACTCAAACTAAAAATATAAATATAAATACATAATTAAATGGTATGCTATCACATATATAAGATAAAAGGAATCCCTCCAACCAAATTAGAAGGAATCCGTATCCTTTAAAAAATTCTACTAGGAGAGATTTTTGCCTGCATGCTCATAGTCATAAATATACACGTAACCAAGAACATGTGAATGAGTGGCCAACTAATCAATGAAAGGATGTTCATGTCTTCTGGAAGTTCTTGGTCAAATTCACCATTATGGCCCCATTAGAAGATGCTCTCTCTTCACTTATTAGGGTGAATGAGTGAAATCTATAATCTGTCTAAAAAAATGTCAGACCGTACTCATCTGTTGCCGAAAGTTATAGCTAACGTCCATGTCTAATATTGGGATAATCCTTTGTTCATATAGTAATTAATTATTAGATTGAAGTTTGACACAGTCTATGATTTCAGAGCAATAATTGTAGTAGTTTTGACAAAGTTGGGAGAGTTGGGGCAATAATGATCATAGTTTTGGTACAATGAGTTTTACACCCTTTCTTCTTCTTTTTTATTTTTTATTTTTTATTTCTTCTTCTCCTTCTTCCTCTAATAACTATTATGATCAGTTTAGGTATCTCCAGGGCCACTATTATTGGGTGCTTTTCATTTTGATATATAGAGTACATATACGAACGCGAGTTCGCCACAACGGTGCCGCAAAATTTCTTGGCAAAGGGACCGTGTTATTGGTTTACAAGCCAATTTGGGATTTCGTTGGTACATTATTTAAGCCCTGACGGGTTGACGGTCCTTTACCTGCCTACTCTTTTCACACCCTCCAAAAAAAAAAAAAAAGCAAAACAAAAAGGTCTAAAGCGACACTAAAGTTCAAATTAAACTACTACTTAGTCGTGAAAGCAAGCAAACTCAAACAATATTATAACGTTCTAAGAACTAGGGGCGGCTCAAAACCATTTAAGACTTAAAGTAAAGGTTTTAAATTAATTTTTTACATTTTTTAGATAAGATTTTTATCAAAGTTAAACTAGTGTATTATTTTAAGTCTTTTTCTAACCAGCCTTTTTTCTTATCATTTTTTATTTAAAAAAATATAGAAACTATATAAAGTCTCAATAGCATGCAAGGTCTAACGTTTGGAGCCTTTAAAAAAAATTATTATTTGTACAATTTATTTATTATTTCATAAATCAATACTTTTTTTGTGAAGTTAACTAGTGCATTTGTTTTTGGGCCTTCTGTTTATAATGGGTCTTTTTTTCTCATCTGGATTGGAGTCTTTTTTTAAAAAAGATGTGAAAACAATGGAGAACTTTTGCTTTTTTTATTTTATTTTATTGTAACCCACGATAGGATCTGACCCAATATAGGGCTTTTGCTATGTAAGGTTTTCAAATTTTGGAGCCTTCAACAAATTTTTAGTAGTACAATTTATTTATTTTGGTTAAAATATTTTTTTATTCTAAAAGTTCACTAGTGCATTTGATTGTGGTCTTTTTTTTAACAGGCTTTTCTACTTATCTGAATTGAAGCCTATTTTTCAAAAAAAAAAATTATAAAATCTGTACATGATTTTTATTATAGCATGCGACGCTTTAAAAATCTTGAAGTCTTCAAAAATTAAGGGCTCAAATGCTTTGGTTGCTTTATGGGTAAGCCGGCAATCCTAGAAACGAACCTTTCGAAGTCAAATTTTACCTTAAAAAACACGACTCATCGTGTTCGGCGTTGAGAGAGATTGAGGCAGACCTGGCCTAATGGCTACTACGTGTCGAACCAAATGCACTAGTTGGGCACTGAGAGACGAGGCAGAACTAGTTTTTTTTTTTTTTTTTTTTTTTTTTTTTTTTTCCGGCTTCTTTTGTTATTTTGATTGAAGCTTTACTTTCGTCCGTCAACCCACAGCCGAATTCCATGACCCACGAGCCTTCTACAACTTTCGTCGCCCAGCACACTAGATTTTTGGACTTTTACACATAGGCTGCCGTGCAATGGCTAATTCCTCTAAGAGAGGAAGAAGCAGCAAGGAAATTGTTGTGATAGTGAAAATTTTCAATTACATAAATACATAAATATTATATGTAATATGAAATTATATATAATAAAAAAAATAGAGAGAGAAGAGAAGCTGTAGGGAGGCTATTCTGCCGGGTGGGGCACTTGGGGTGCTTGGGGACTTGGGTTAGCAAAAAGTCAGAATTAAAAAGAAAAGAAAAGTTGTTATTGACGACCCCATGATAGGAACGAAAAGGAAAATTGGGAGAGACTGACACAGAAACTCATGGAAGTTGTGATCCATCTAGACTGTTTACCAATCCAACTATACATATTCTAAGAAACTATGAAAATTTTTAACTCAAAAAGAAAATAAAGAAACTGAAAGTATAGTGTCTTTCTTCCTTATCAATTCTATATTGTTATTAATTGTGTCTATTCATGGCAGGTGAAGCTTTTAATAGGGCTTTGTCTATTCTATATTTGTACTAGTGCTTTTTCTTCTTTGGTAATATCACTGGAAACATTAACAATATATTTGCACCTTGAATTTGTTGAGGAAAAAAAAATAAAAGAAAAAATAAATAAAAGAAGTGAAATTTGTTTTGTTTTAAATTCGCTTTGTATCTAAACCTTTAACTCTCTTTACTGTTTTGTCATAAGTTCCAGTTGCTTCCCTCAAACCAAAAAGTAAAAAAAAGATTGTTTTGTTTTTGTCTGTTTGGGTTAAAAAACTGAGAAGAAAATTAAGTATTGGTCAAGAAATTTATTATTTGTTTGGTACTCAAGAAAACTTAACATGCATAAATGATTTCATTTCTCTCTCATCTTTTTTTCCTTCAACAAATTTATAATCCAAACATAGTGTTTGTAAGGCTTAAAAAATCAAAACTAACAGCCCCTTACTAACAAATGCATTTTAATCCTTGGAATTGTGCTTGTTTATTGGGTGGTGTTATGGTTGAATATTTATTATTTGTGTTAATCCCCTTTTAATAGCACAAAAGACAAAGAAAAGAATAATATTTAGTCCATTGTGCGTGGCGCTTTCCCTGCGCACAACCATCACACATCTTATGCACTCATCATAGACTCACAATAGTTCTAACTACGGTAGTTTATTTAAAAGAGTAATGTTTTAAAAATAAAAAAAATACAAATTCACGTATAATTTTTAAACAAAATCTCCATTTGAAATTACATAAATGTTACTGGGTCCATTATTTTAGTTGACGATTCATCACGAAAATTCTATAAAACCAAAATTTTCTGAAAGAAAAACATGTGTTTTCTTTATGTTAAGCCATTATAATTGAAAAGCATAAAACAAAGTTTTCGTCTTTGTTTAGGCTGAGAAATTGGGTTTAACGTGGCCCTACTGCAGCTATGACAGGGGTGGGTCGGGGGCCTGCGCCCCTTAATTTTAAAAAGCTTTAAATTAAATTCTCCTTCAAAAAAAAAAAAACCCTTGATCTTCAATGGAACTCTTGCTCTTGGTATCCGAAAGATAAAATCTTGACTTCGATACTGCTTTTATGGTTCAAACTTTTCACCTGGATGTCCATGACTTATAACATAATATGATACTAAGAAATACGATTTTTTTTTGTACAAACTTGTTTCAAACCTATAAACTCAATAATTTGTATGTTTTTAAGTAGTCAACCGAGGAGTCATATGGAAAAAAGTGACATGAGGTCTCCTAATTTTAACAAAGATCTACCTAATTAGAAATGTAAGTTCAGCCTTGGTGTTTCTCTCCTTGTCTATTGGCTACTTGCCAGTTCCTTAGTCTCCCTTTTCATTTTGGGTTGTGTTTGTATTAGTAGGTTTACTTTGATTTCTGTAGTTATTTTATCTCCCTTAATAATTATTCTTTTTTTCGTTGATAAAAAAAATTATTAGGAATGTAAGGTGAAATTTTCAGATATTGTAGTTAAAGCACTACTATTATGACACGCAATATCAGTAATTTAAAATTTAAAAAACGACTAACAAAATTGAATTGATTTTTTAACTTTAAATACCCAACAACCAATTGGTATACAATATAGCATAGCTTCAATTATTTCACATGACCATTCAAAGGGATAAAACAATGACACTGCAAATATTACATCGACAAAGTGTAAACAAAGATAAGACTCAAGCTTGTAACTATTGACCTACCAAGGAAAGAAAAGGCATATGGAAAAAAAAATTACAAAACTTCGACACAACATAGCAATCTAACCTCATATTTGAGAAAGGCTCACTGATCGATCCTTGAGGCAATTAAGATGTCTATTGCAATTAAACATATAGACAAATTCATTAATTATTTCACATAAAGCACACAAAGGGATTACATACACAATTCATAAAGAAAAATAAGATTCTAGCCTATAACGATTGACTTACCAACTTAAAAAAAAAAAAGTACATCAAAAAAGAATTACAAAACTTCGACATCACAAAGCAATCTAAACTCAAATTTGAGATAACCTTATAAAATCAAACCATAGCAAGGGCCTATGTAGGAGTCAATTTTACTGGAGTGCTGCAACAGTTGCAGCAATCAATCCAATCGGATCCCCCAAAAGAACGGAAAGGATTATTTTAAGGAATGCTTTTACTGTCTTCCAAAACACCCCACTGCTTCCACCTTTTCTGTTCGGGTGCTTAGCCATGAGCTTCAACTCCATTATTTCCAGTGCCTTAGAAGTATCTTCAGTGTTATCAGCACCTTGCTTCCAAGCTTCGTGCACCATTTCAGCTATGCAATGCACGTGAAACTTATACTCGTTGCATCTAGAAACATAAGACCAACCCGGCACGCAGGTTTTTGCACTCGAAGCCTCCTTCCTGTCGCACCACAAGCAATCCGATAGGATCCTGTCCTTGTCGCGCAGAACAAAAACCTTGTTGTCGTCGATGCGTAGTTGGCCTCTCAGCTTGCTACAAGGCGGGTGCAAATTCAAGCCATTTGCTTTGCAATGATAGGAATATCCATGTATACCCTTCCCACATGCATTGCAGCTCGTTGCATGGCCTTTGTAAGGGCAAAATTCAAAGGCGGAACCTTTGAAAAGATCACAGAAAATGGTGGGTTCACGGGAGTTGCAAACCTTGTGGAGCTCATAGTCACATTGCTCGCATCTGAATCTTGGTCCAAACCCGTCCTCCTTGCATGCATTGCATGTGAACCGCTTGCTAAAGCTTTTAAGCTTGAGCTCATGGTTTTGGTTTCGGTAGCAATCGTCAGCTTTCTTCGCAATCGATCCCTCCAGATCAGCTCTGAGGACGATCCCTGTAAATTCGTACCCTAATCAACACAATGAAGAACATGTTATAATCAGTGATGGGTCAATAAATCACAAAGAAAAAAATTTAAAATTCGTATCCAAACATGTACGTGTATATACATATATGCATATATTTCCATGCAAATGGAAAATATGATGTTACCCGGTTGCTTTTCTACCCTACGTAGGTCCAGATTCTGGTGAACTTCTCGAACTGGTTTTGTTGGTAACACAATTTGCATTTCCTGGTTGTACTTCATGGGCGGGCTCGGCTCCCACGAGAGCTTCCACCAATTTTTTGTACTTTTAACCTTCTTAATGATTGGGTTTGGGTCTCCAGTACCTCTGATTGTCGCGTACCCTGGTTCTGCATCTGTGTCTATTTCCACTCCATAACTTCGTCTCAGTTTCTCCAACATTCCGTTGCATCCATCGCAGTAGCAGTAATTCACCTTGATGGCGAAGTTCTTCTGAGCAAACTGTGAAGAGGCCATTCAGAGAAAACCGATGAAGAAATATGCCTCGTCTTCTTTGGAAAACCCCCTCTGAAGACGAACGATTGCTGTTGGCAAAGAGAGTAAAGGATTATACTTGAGAAAAGACCAAGAAGAGATCTCTTCAAGTTTCAAACTTCTCTAGTCTATTGTTTAATGATGAATAATTTAACTGAGTAAACTCCAAAAGAAAAAATATATCAAAACTCCGTAATATATCTCTGTTTGATGAATAGAAATTTTTTCCCTCCTATAGTTGGCTGCCAATAAGATATTAACTACTAGAGAGATAAGACTACATCGTATATACTTATCATGTTGTTGAATAGATGGTGTACAACAACAGAATCACAACATGCAGTAACAGCAAAATAAATAAGTCCATGTATATATATATATTGATAGATATTTCACACATGCAACACAATAGATGAGAACAACTGCAAATAGTTAGGTTTTCAGACATGCAGCAATATCAATAATTAAGGAACATGTTATGATCAATAATAGACGGAAAATAAAAGCAAAAAAAAGTATAATAATGAAATAGGACAGTAGATCATCCGTAAATCCCACAAAGAATTAAAACAAAAAACAAAATTATTATTAACAATATAAATAGGCAACAAGATGGCCTAGTTACTTGTACTTTTACCTAGAGCTAGCCGAGCAGCCTAAAAGTATTGGAAGTTCTTGCTAGTTAACCTGGTGGGTAGAGCACAAGAAAGATGATATCTATGTGAAGGTCGAGAGCAATATATGTTTATTTTGGTAACTTTGGGTCACTTATATAGACAGTAACTGTGTTAGGGTCAATTCTGTCTTTGATCTCTCCTTTTGAGCTGAAACTTCGTGGAACAACTCTAGCACTCGGTTTTAGACATGACATTCTTGTAGTGGTCGGCATAGATAACGTTTGAGAAGGGCTAAAACTTTTTTTTATTTTATTGAAGGCTAAAACTATTTGAGAGAGAGAGAGAGAAAAGTTTTATTTTATTGAAGGCTAAAACTATTTGAGAGAGAGAGAGAGAGAGAGAGAGAGAGAGAGAGAGAGAGAGAGAGATGGCTAAGTTTCTTAGATGATTGGTAAAGTTACAAGAGTTTAGTTGACCCAAAATGTGAATATAAATTTATATAAGCAGAACACCAAAATTGGACATGTAATTTTGCTTTTCATATTGTGTCTAGTTATAACCGTTAATAACTTTTTATTGTGATGTGCGCATGTCGACCCGGTTTGATGTAAATGGATCCTATGTTGTTAGTAAATCAAAACTAAATTTAATGAGTCTAAATCTAACTAAAAGGTGAAGAAATGAAGATAAATATGATATCTAAGAGGGCAAAAAAAAAAGGGAAATCGGTCTATACATGTGAATTGTGGCAACTTTTGGTCTCTTATATAGCAATCTGTTAGGATTTGCTTTGTCTCTCCATTTCAGGCGAAATTTTATCAAATCACTTTTCACACTCGGTTTTATATCGATATTTTCTCTTTGACATTTTACAATTATTGGATCCATTATTTAAAATGAAAAACCGTGCAATATCTCAATATCTCCCCTATACGTGGATTGTGGAATCATGCAGTTTCTCAGTTTCCCATTTGTGAGACAGAATATATAGGCGTCTCCTTTCATTTTCTTGGTCACGTTTATAGCTTTTGGACCTTTGACTACCATGCAAAAAAAGGGCTTTGTTTCTTGGGCACTCTTTCTGGACTTTCACGGAAAGTTCATGGTTGTAAAATATAACTAGTAAATTCCTAACCGTTGATATGACGTGATTGTTTATTATTTTAAAATAAAATATTTCTTGAAACGACTTTTAATTACAAAGTTATTACTGTTGTATAATTCATGTACAGGGTCGGTTCAACTAGAAGACTAATAAAACCTTTGCTTTAGACGTCTGAATTTTAAAGGTTTCAAATTTTTTGAAATCTTATATGCTATAGGTAAGATCTTTACATATTGTTCTATATTTTTTTTTTTTCTAGAAAAGAAGGCAAAACATTAACTACACCGATTACCTTTCAAGAAAAGCAATAGTTCCACGGAAAAACTTGTACAATGGAGATATCACTTTATAGATAAAGATAGTATAATTAAATATCACTTTATATTAATCATTTTAGTACGACTCAAAATCACTTTATAATCAACAATGAGTAAAATGGTACTTCCATCACCTCAACGATGATAATTTAGGAGTAAATAGCTTCTCACCCCCGACACCGCCACTACCCCCTGGGCGTTGGGCGCCTACAACATTTGTCCCTCGTAACAATTATTTTTATATTCTTCTTCCTTCTTTTAAAATTATAATTCATCTGAATCTTTTTACTTGTATTTTTTTTTCAGTTTTATTTAATTTTTATTTAGTTTTATTTTTTTTTTATTAGTTTTATTTATTTATTTTTAATCAGTTTTGTTTATTTTTTTTTTATCAATTTTTTTTGTTTTATTTAATTTTTAACACATGTCAAAACCTTTTTTTTTCTTTAAATTACCCTTCCAACCCGACACCTCACTTTTTTTATATTTTCGTGTATCTTTTTTTTTAGTTTTATTTAATTTTTATTTAGTTTTGTTTCTTTTTTTTACTAGTTTTGTTCCTTTTTTATTAATTAGTTTTTTTATTGTTTTTTCTATCAATTTTATTTTCTTTTCCTTTTTTTTGTTTTATTTAATTTTTAATAGATGTCAGAAAATTCCCCTCTTTTTAAATTACTCCCCTCTAACTCTTTACAACTCTTGACATATGTTAAAATTTTCTCTTCCCTTTAAATTATCCCCCTTTCAACTCTTGACACATGTCAAAACCTCTCCCTCGCTTTAAATTATCTCCCCTTAACTCTTGACACATATCAAAATCTCTTCATCCCTTTAAATTACACCTCCTTTAACCCTTGACAACTCTTGATATATGTTAGAACCTCTTACAAATAATGACTATTAAAATTTACAACTAAGAAATACACAAAAGATTACAAACATATAATAAAATAAATTTTTTATTCAAAATGAAAAATAAAACTAATAAAAAAATAAAATTAATAAAATAAATAAATAAAACTGATTAAAAAAAGAAAAAAAACTGATAAAAAAAACTAAACTAAACTAAAAAAAACAAAATTAACAAAAAAAAACTAGGGACAAGAGAGGAAAGGATGAAGGGGGTGTAAAAAGACATAATAATAATTGTAATGAGAATTTAAAACGGAGCGAGGGAGGGTGTGTCAGGTGAGAAAAAGCAGGTCTCTTTAGAACCGTGTACAACTGTTAACAAAAGAAAGTACAATTTCATTCTTACCCTGAATAGTCAAACACATGAGGACATATTTTTGGTCTCGCTCAATATATGTAAATTACCAAACTTGTCCATCATTTTTTGTGTTTTTTTCTTTTTTGTGAGGAGAATGGGTGATATCTTCTCAATCTCAGGGAGGGGGACCGAGTGGGACCAACAGAGTAAGCGGGACACGGAACGCTCTTGCAAGCAGTGCATCGAATTTTCTTATAGTAGTTTCGATAGCGACTCGGTCTTGCCTCATTTGGTCCAATCACCTGTCCTCGCGGAATAGGCAATGCCACTGGCCTAGGAAGAGCAACGTCCTCTGGATCATAAAGATGATACATCGTGTGTAACACAGGAGGATTTGCTGGTTGTGCAGGATTTTCTGACCCATCCTCACCAAACCAGTTCTGACCCACCTCTTTCCAAATATCCATCATGTGATCTGTAAACACATGGTAATATTCTTATGATTAGAAATCATAGAATAACACAATTTAATTTCATAGAAGAAATTAAATACTCTAGCAATGAAATTTGCTAGTCCACACAGTATCATATGCTCATATTCTTAAGGTTATAAACCTTAGAATAACACCATTTTAATTTCTCAAATGAAATTAAAACTCTAGCAATTAAATTGCTTAACCACAAAATCATGCTTTCACCCAAAAAACACATAAGCATGGCAAGACAATTAACATCTAGCATCGAAAATACATAAAGATGTACTGCTACAATTATATCATGCTAAACATGTAACGGAAATAGAACTTTAACCAATTACCAACCACTATGCAAGTTAAGTTCATCACAACATAAGGATTCATGTCAATTGCTATGCATTACAAAACTCAAGTTTCTAAAATTATAACAGGTTTAATTCAGAGATGAACACTCGCTTCCTAAGTGGCAAATAAAATTAAAAATTTAGTGTCTTAGAATATGAAACCTTTCTGTTAGTGTCAAATCTGAATTCACACATCATTATGAATATTATATACTCAACACCACACAACTTCATGCCATTTCACATTAATACTACACATGGAAAACATATACAGAGAGAAACAATAAAAGTCTGTCTTAAGATTGTTGGAAATTAAAATATGTTGTATAATGGATCCCACCTTAACAATGACTCAAAGTTGGTATTTACATCAAATATTCCAACAGGTTCCGTGTTGGATTTTAGGAAGAAAATTAAGTGTTGACGTCAGGCAAAGAGACGTCACTACATACAGTTTTGTCATTGCTCTCAACGATAATAGGCCACCCAGTAAAGGTCTTGGTCTTCGTCTTTTTTGGGTGATAAAAAATCTCCATCAACACCAAACACCTATGGTTTTATAATGTAATTGGCCTCTTTCCATGCATGCCAAGATAAGTTTCCCGACTGCTTCGTCAATTCCCACCTTCATCCTCCCCTTTCTACTACTTTTGACCAAGTAGTTAGCTTATCTAGATCTTTCTATTTTACTGTATGTTCAGTGTGTGTCTTAAGTATAATTATTAAGTTGTATAGGTGTTTAGTTAGGAACTTAGGCTTGTCAAAACCGAAATTCACTAGAAATCCAACACTGGTAGTGTTTTCGAATTGTATGGGAGACTAGAATTTTTAGGGTCTGCCTACGAATAGAAAATTATAAAAATTCTGGAATTGGTAAGAATGTGAGTTTGACAGGGTTTGTAGACATATCAGTGAGGGGGAAAAAAACGAGCGAAGAACTGGACGTGACTTTAGGACTTAAAGATACTGAAATGAGGGGATTACTTCAGGGCTTAACTGATACCTTGCAGTTCTAAATATACTTAAACACGACATTTTCTTCATTTAAACTAGCTACTTATTAATGCATATTCTAACACTACTCCTTATTTTCACTAGATATTTTCGTAAGCTATATATTTTAACACAATTCACACACACAGAGAGTAGGGTGGGCATTAGGTGGGCTAGGCCGAGCTTACATACAAAAAAATTTTCATCGGAGCCAAAATCAAATCTCAAGCCCATCCAATTAACAAAATATTTGTTTAATATATAATTTTTTTCTCTATAAATAATATTGAATAACATAAAATTTAATTACATATATATATAATATTAAAAAATAAAACATATAGTATTTTATATATATTTCGGTTCAGGCGTCAAAGACAATTCTCAAGCCTACCTATTAAACTAATCTAGCCTAAAAGTCCCTAAATTAGCCACATGGCCCGGCTGATGCTTAGACCTTCTCATGCATGAATAACTTTTAAGTAAAACAGTGATGTTATACAAAAAAAAATTATACTAAATAATGTGGCTAATTTAGGGACTTTTATTTTTAAATAAAATATTTATTGAAATGGTCTTTAATTGTAAAAATATCATGATTACATCATTCGGGTTAAATTTTTTTTTATAATAGTAAAATTTTTCTAATTAAAATAGAGCGCTAAGTAAACCCTTATACTTTTCCAATCCAAGCAACCGTGGGCAGAGGAACCCGCGTTTTCTTGGCCCCTAAGCATACGTGTTTATCTGTGTACTTAATTTTGAGACCACTGACTCACCGACCATGCAAAGACTTACAGAAAATGGGGCCGCTGTGAAGTCTCTAGAGATACTACACGAAAATGCCAAGAAACACATAAATTCTTGATTGCTCAATGACCAATCAAGTTAAGCCAGATTAACGTAAGGTCGTTAGTGGTTGACAGTTCATGTTGTGTACGAAGCTTGACGTCCACAAGCCATGCAGTTTCTAAGTATCTCCTGTTGAAAATGTGTGAATAAAAATAACGTTGGAGTTCCACCAACTGCAATACGTGACGTTAAGATTTTATCACGTGTTAAAAGATGAAAAAATATAATTTGCATATTCAATTTTATAATACTCCAAGAATGTTGGTAACTTTTCATGTGTATCCATGTTTCATTTTTAGTCAGAACAAATTTGTTTGCCTAAAAAACTAGACGGAAACCGTGCTTTCTTAGAAGCGCTCCTGACACCAAGTTCTTGCAGATCTTTGGAACATGCAGCACATTGTTCAGAAACTGCTCCTTCCTAGAGATCATCTTAAGCACTACCTTCCCCTGACCTTCAACATTGGAGGTTGACGAGTTGCCCATAAATAGTTGTTCTCCTTTTGTTGTTGGTTCAAAGGTGGAGAACAGCTTCTTGTCCGAGCAGATATGGCGAGTGGCCCCAGTATCCACCCACTATTCTCTCGGGTTTGACCCCACTAGGTTCACCTCGAAGACGACAGCGTAGAGATCTGTTGGCCCAAGTAGGCAACCCAAGAGGGGGGGTGAATTGGGTTTTATAGAATTTATAACAAGAATTACAACTAAAAAATCGTTTATGTATTTTAGTAACAAATAATCAAAGTATATGTATCAAGCAAATGAAGTGTACATTAATACAAGTATTTGCAAGCATGTATAATGAGCAAGTAAGCAAAACAGAGGCAGAAGAGATATGCACCAGATTTATAGAGGTTCGGTCAACCTTGCCTACGTCCTCTCTACTTCGATCCTTTAGAAGGAATTCCACTATGCAATACTCCTTACACAGCCGCTGGTTGTGCCACGAGTGCCCAGCTTATTCTTACAAAAGCTTCTTCCCAAGCTTTCAAAACCCAAGAGATTTTGTCCAAGCTTCTCTTAAACTTACAAGTGTTTTTCCAAGAACACTCAAACTTACAAGGTTACAAACCCACCCAAAAGAGAATGAATACAACTCAATGGATAACTTTAAACACTCAACAAAAATATGTGGCAGTTAGGTACAGGTAATTTTCAGCTTCAAGCACTTGATATGAATGGTATGATTGCTCTTCTCTTGATGTTTGAAGCTGTATGTATCTCATATATATAGGTATGGATCGATTCTAGCCGTTGGAGAAGTATGGGAGAAGATTTGGTTGCATTTTTTGCCCATACCGTCTGTCAGAAAACTAGCCGTTACGGTCTAGGGGTCGACTCTTTTCACAATGAGTCGACTCTTTTTGCATTTCAGCAGATTTTTCAAGTCACTGTCCAAATAAGTCGACTCTTTTGTCCCAGGAGTCGACTCTTTTCAGCAGTCTGCAGAATTGTTGTTCTCTGTTGCAATGAGTCGACTCTTTTTGGCCAGGAGTCGACTCTTTTGAGTTTCCAGCACAAATCCAAGGCTCTGTTCGAATGAGTCGACTCTTTTTGCTTGAGGGGTCGACTCTTTTTACCAAAACCCATATTTTTGCAACTTTTCTTCATTCTTTTTCAAAACTTCCAATCTCTTCAAGGATCATCTAAATAGGCTTTTTAAAGCTTGCAAACACTTCTTCAAGGTTAGATGACTCCAAGAACATCTTCAATCCATTCAAGGTGAATTTTCTTCATTTTCATCACTTGTAGAGCTCTTCCATCATCATAGCTTCATCCATTGATTCAAGTCTTCTTCAAGAACTTCAAGAGAGCTTCCATGACTTAGAATCTTCATTGTTTCAATCAATATGGCTTCTCCATGGACTTCAACAACTCTTCCAAGAAAGCTTTCCAAGTCTTGTGATTCCTTCTATGTCTTCAAGATATCTTTAAATCTATTAAGAAAGCTTTTATGTTTTTTAGTTGGTCTCTTCTTTTTTTCATTCTTGCAAGATATCTTCAAGTCCTCAAAGTCTTCAATATTTTCAATCAAGACTTTGATCATTTTCATTCTTCTTCTTTGATATCTATCATCTTCATTCTCTTATAAGATCACCATTGTTGAATATACTATTCTTTCATGCTTATCAATCTTCAATCTAGGATTTTCATCAACTTGAAATTTCTTTTTCTTCTTATAATATCAGCTTTGTAGAATACATCACTTCATCATGCTTTTCATTCCTTTTCATCCTTTATTCAAATCTTTGCATCATAAATCCTTTATTATGATAAGCTTCAAGTCAAGATCATTTAATAATTCATCTGCACACTAAGTAGAATTATTAGATCATTTAACCATGTTTTGTTATCATCAAAATCAAGGCATTGACTCAACAAGATCCAACTCAGATATTCTCTCAATGCTCTCCATCTCAAACAAGTGCGCTTGGGCAGGTCGATACCCGAGATTCCTTTGTGGTTTAGCTCAGCATTCTGATGCTCGATGCCCCGTCTTGCCACAATTGTAACATTTGCCAGAAAACTTGATAGTTTTCTTGGCGATGTCCCCTCTCGGCCCTAACTTCAAAGAGCCTTGACCATCCTTCTTCTTCTTGTAATCAGGCTTCTTGGTGTACTCCACCACATTAGCCTAGGCCACAGCTTGACTACCCGTCTTATTCTCATTGTGCCTATTGTCCTTCTCTATGCGGAGCCTCACAATTAGATCCTCAAGTGACATCTCCTTTCGCTTGTGCTTGAGATAGCTCTTAAACTCCTTCCAAGAAGGCGGCAATTTTTCAATGGTAGCTGCAACCTGGAAGGATTCACTAAGAATCATTCCCTCTATACGAATCTCGTGCAGGATCACCTGAAGCTCTTGGACTTGGCTGATCACAGTCTTATTATCAACCATCTTATCATCAAGGAAATGACCAATAACAAATTTCTTCGTCCCGACATCCTCAGTTTCATACTTGAGGTCCAGAGTTTCCCATAACTCTTTCGCAGTCGTCTTGTCTTGATACACTTCGTAGAGAGTATTACTAAGATGTTGGGAATGTGCTCTCCGTCCCGGCATCCTCATTTTGGTTTATTAGATGTTGGGAGTGTACATGTCAAATAGGATGTTAATGGTCCAGAGGTCATTCCTACCATATCTAGGGATCATGAGATCCCCACTTCTACACCTCTAGCGCCTAGTCCTATTCTACTGGAGCCTTTAGAGCTCCATATCCCAACCTTTGAGCCAAGCATTATTCCCATGGCCGACCAATAAGAAGGGGAGGGTCAAGCACTTCATGGCATGAGTATCATTGGCACCTTTGTGCATGATTATTCTTTATTTTATACATTACGTGGCTCTTATTACCCTTATGTGCTTCAAGGCTATATCTTAGAATTCATCAAAGAGGTGGCCATTGTATATTCTTATGTTTGGATGAACTCTTTGAAAATTTCTAGTTTAGGGGTGTGGGATGATGGCAAATTCAGGTGATCTCTCTCTCCAAGTTGTGTAAGAATAGGAGTAGTTATTTTGTTTCTTTGTTTTCTTAGTTTATTTTCTCTCTCTCTCATTTGTGTAGGAATAAGAGTAGTTTTGTTTATTTATTTTCTTAGTTTATCTTGCATTATAAGTTGGGGGTGCCTTTTGCACCCTATTTTTCTCTTTCTCCACCATTGAATTACATTTAATACTTTGTTCTCTTGCATTGAGGACAATGCATCATTTTAGTTGGAGGTGGGTAGAGGCTTTGCCTTTATTATTTTAATTTTGTTACTTTATTTTGCACCCTATAAAAAAATTTGATAAAAAAAAATATTTTACTTGTGAAAGTGCCTTATGAGATTAGAAGATAGGAATTTTTTGCGTGCTTCTTTACTCAAAATGATGTTGATTCACTCTTCATACCCAACATATTGTAGGGATTGCTTAATTCATGCATTTGTAGATGAGATTACATCATTATGCATAATCATGCTTTACAACATAGTTTGTTACTAATTTTTGCTTTTCCATCATTGCATTAGTGAAGATTATTACCTTGTGAGCTTTAAAGCAATTATCGCCTTTTGAAGCGTTTACATTTACTCAAGGATAGTTCTTTACCCTCATTTCATTCTATAACTTCATTATGCTTGTATTTGGCTCATGAGTTGAGTTTTGATCTTGTTATTGACACTTGTACTCTATGAAATACTTCTGTTGTACAACTTGGGATAGGATTCTTTGTCATATTCTTCCTGATAGCTTTTTGTTTCCCGTTGCCAAACCATGCATTCCTCTTTTTCAAAATGGAAAATCTTCAAATCAATCTCTACTTCTTCTTCTTTTTCTTAGGAATGCAAAAACACTTCTTCTTACAAGTGGTAGGAGTTTGAAGTGACATCTAATGTTGATTTGAGTAGGATTATACACTCATTCCTTATTCTTATCTTGATTGACAATTCACAAAAGGATGTTTGTGAGTATCATCACTGTAAACTCTCACGAGACACAACTCGTCTACTAAGGGTAACCCAGGGGTTTAAAGACTTGGTGCATGAGCTAAATGTATCAGTGACTCCTACAAAAATGGAGATTATCCTCTATGTTTTTAATAGTTTTTGCTAAGGAATAGCAAAATATAAGTTGGGGGTTGTGATTACACCCTAAAAGTGTAATCATAGGCCTTGAATTCTCACCTTATTATACTTAGATTAGTACTAATTGTCTTAATTTAGTTATATGTTTTCTTGATTGTGTTTTTTGTGTGTTTTGTAGGTTATAGGAGCTAATAAAGGCAAATAGATGCAAAGAATAATCAAAGTGGGTTCAAGGCGAATAATTCGATCATGAAAATTCAAAGTTGTTCTGAAATTTTAGCCATATCTTTTTACTCCGATGTCCGATTGAGCTAATTTTTGTGTCATTGGAAAGAATACTTCAGGAGCTACAACTTGTTCTCTAATGTGCATTGGCTGAATCAGCCTCTAAGGTGGTCAAAATCAAGTTTCAAGGTGGATGGGTGAATAGTGAACTGTTCGATTGGTTTGGCAAACTTCAGAGAGGGTGTTTTACCATTCGATTAGCCATTTGATCGGTGAACAGTGCCTGATTGATCAATGAATAGTGCTTGATCGATTAATGAACAGTGTCGTGAATAGTGAATAGTGAATAATGACCGATCTAACGCAACAATTACGGTTCAATCGGTGAACAGTGCTGATCGATCGGTCGATATAGACCTGGAGTATAAAAGTTGTTGTTCGAAAAAAAAAAAAAAAAACAAAAGAGATAGGGTTTGTAGCAATCAAGGGGGCGACGGGAGAGCTCCTCCAAAGTTGGTTTTTTATATTTTTGTTCATTTTTTAGTTTAGATTTATGTTTGAAATGTTAATGTAGGAGTAGAAATTGTAACTTTATTTTATTGTAATGTATTTTCCTCATTTCTTGCACTTTCTTTGTAACCAAACAAATTTATTGTTGTAGTAAAATTTAGATTTAATTCTCTTTATGCTTTCTTTACATTTCTACATGCTTTTATGATGAATTCAAGTAGTTAGATTTATCTTGGGTGTGATTGTGAAGATCCACCAAAGATCTTCAAGTATTTCAATGGGGATTCATGAACTTCAAAGTTTTATTCCTAGATTTGTATAGTTCTATTTGGTTGAGTGTTGGATTTATTCGAAAATTTAGATCCATAACCCCATTTGGTAATATTTATACACAATTCAATAATTGGTATAAATCTTGCACATTTCTAAGGTTTGTTTCTATGGTTCTATTAATTTTTTTAATTTATACACTCAACTAAAATATGAACTGAAAGTTTTAAGGTCAAAATATTTCGAATCAAGAATCTAGGGTGTGATTCTTGATTTGAGTAATAAACTCTATTGAAACTCTTGTTGTGAATTGGTCGATTGAATCAATTATATCTAAGCTTTCCCTTTTAATAACTTTAAATTTAATTTCAATTTGCTTTACTTTAATTAATTGCCTAGTTAATTACTTTAATTTCTATTGCACTAGTTTAGTAATCCAAAACCCCCATCAAAAATCAAAAGATTTTCGGTCTTTTTATTTTTCATTTTATTTTAGATCCAATTCCTCACATAATTACAATTCAATCCTAAGTTAGGTTAGTGTGAGTTGACTGCTAGAGCCTATATTTGGCTAGGTTCCTTGGAATAGAACGATACCGGATTATCGATTTATACTTCATCGTGACCACTGTACTCTCGTAAGGTGCTAACTCCATTTTGTAGTTTTTGAAGCAAATCACACATAACGTTTGAGAAGGTTGTTTTGTCTTTTCAGAGTTTTAAAAACTCTTTATTACATATTCTTCATTTTTGGTTGACAAGAAATATTTGTGAATCTTCATTGATATTACTAGATTTCATAGTTGACCTCAAATTTGGTGGGGTCTGTAATTTTTCTAGTTTTTACTGTGTATAGGGGTGACGCCCCTTTGGCGTCTTTTTGTGATTAATACATACTTTCTTTACCTATTCAAAAAAAAAATTTATTGGTTGTTTCACAAAAAATACCTCAAGTAGAAAATAAAAGAAAACTCTCAATTTTTATTTATCAAAAACTCATAATTACTGACTTGGGGCAAAGCCCTTACATCTAAATATATAAAGAAAAATATTGCAAATCCTAATTGACTCTAATTAATACTAAAACTAAAGTAATATGAAAAATTACCAAAATTATCTCATTTTAGTTAGGCTCAAATTTGAATACTAGAGATCTAAATAAATATTTTAAAATAAACAACAATAAAAACAGAAATTTCAAAACAAAGTTATTACTAAAACAAAAGTTTCTTAAAATAATAAAATTTTCAAACTGAAATCCTAAACGATGGAATTCGGGTAAAATAAGGGAGGGTCCATAGTAAACTATGAATTTTGACTACACCATGTTTCCAATCAGATCACCAAATTTCACACAATTTTGAGAATTGTGTTTATAATTTTTGCTCTGTATCACTTGTACATTCTATATATAAACCAATTTCTCAATTAATTTTCTCACCCACAAGGTACATTGCATGTAAAATCTATTTATTTTTGTGTATTGTGAATAAAAAAATAGGTTAGAAATTAGTTTATGCATATATTTTCCATATGTATTAGTTTTGTCTATTCATGATCATGGCAGGCGCAACTTTTACTGTGGTTTTGTCTATTCTATACTTTGATTAACTTGGAGATGATTCAACAATATTTAGGTCGAAAGCTATATGAAAAAAATGACTTTTATATGTGTTCATCTTTTACTGTTTATTTGAACTTTGATGAATTTATTGGGCCGTACAAACAAAAAAGTTGCACAATATTTTTATACACATTGATACCACTTCAAAACAAGCAAAAAAATTCTCCAAGTCGTGTTACAGTTCCAAAGTGCTGTACTCACATCATGTTAGACTGGGATCTCGTTACAAAAATTCTATTTGACTGACATTTTCCTAATAAATTCTGAAGTTTCATGACTAGGATATAACATTTTTAGTTTGTTGGAGGACTACATAAAACTGAAAGAAAGACTCAAAACTACCAAAGAAAAGTGAACCAACAATATTGAAAAGAGAACTAACCCAAATCCCAATTAAGAACCAAAGCCCAACTAAACAAGTTCCTGCAGCTTATATCAGATTGCAGCTGTTTGGATTTTCCTCACCAAATGTGTCAGGATATGCATAAGCCCCTGGCAATGGAGGTGCTGATGGATTATAATTGGCTACTGGCTGTGGTTCTGCTAGGAAGTTTTTTGGACACAGAGGCCACTGCCCAATTCCACAGTGACAAGTCACACCAATTCCATAGCAGCCATCAGGCACATTGTTCATCACACGAGCGCCACAACACGAAGAAGCTGCACAGCCATGGCGTCCTTGAGGGCCATGTTTATCATCACTCGTTTCATCTTTATTGCCCGGGAATGTCAGCTTTACGGTCTTGTAATACGTTACCTCAACATGTTTCAAGCCTTCGATTTATGACAATTGTTCTAGTTGTGCTACCATGTTTTGGTCATGCATTTCTTGAATTGGTTTTGGTTGTAATGCAATTTGCTTGTTCTGGTTGTTCATTTTTGGGCTTTTCTCCAAAACAAGCTGTGCTGCTTTTTATGCCTCTCAAGCTCTTTTATGACTGTGGATGGATCGACAGTGCCTGAGATGGTCACCTTGCCTTGTTCTGCATCTATTGAAATTGAATGCACTCCGTGAATTTTTTGCAACAGCTTCTTCACATTTCTTTCACATCCCTGACAGCTGATATTCAGCTTGAGAGCAAATGTCAAAGGAGCTACCATAGAATGATTGTCCATTAAATACGAGAAATGAAAATTTAATTGTCTTGTTACTTTCTTTCTATTGGAACAACTTGATGCTGGTGGTAAAGAAAGTTAAGAGAATTACTGAGACAAAGGCCAAGAGATTTCTTAAACTATGTATAATTCTTATATATATATATATGGTGTTTGAATAATTCACTGAATATGAAACAAAAATAAAAAATAATAATAATAAATAAATGAAAAAGCAATGGAGTAAAATATCTGTGATTGTTGCATAAAATCTCTTTCCGCATAGTTTGCTGCCAAAAGGAATTTGTTATTTTCTATTATTTAATGATTAATTTTATAAAGCAAGTGGTGGAATATAGTGTACATGTATACATGACATATATACATACTATATATTTGTGACTATATATACACATATATATCATACTAATATCAGATAATCCATACATCAATTAATACGTTCATGTGGATGGAATACGTCCACAGAAGTAAATTACATAAGCATTTAATGAAGGACAAATTACAAGAATGGTCCATATAGTTCACATTGGTTTCATTTTGGTCCATGTTATTTCAATTACAACAAATTTGACTTTCAATTTAAAAAAACATGTGCAATCAGTCCAATTTGGGACGGCTGTTTCAGAAACAGATGGAAAGAGTACACGTGCATTTCGTGTGATGTTTTTTAAGGACAAAATGGTAAAACTATTATCCCTATCTCGTATTAGATATCAAATTACAGTAATGATCTCTGTAGTTTCACCTTAGTTTCATAGACATCCGTTTAAACACAAAATCAAAGGCATTCACGCATACTACACTCGTATGTTATATATATATATATGGAGAGAGAGAGAGAGAGAGAGAGAGAGAGAGAGAGAGAGAGAGAGAGAGAGGCGTACATATCATGTTGTAGCACAAAGATGGTGTACAAAAACACAGTAAGAAGAGTGACAAAGAATAATGCATCAATCTAACAAATATAGACAATCAGGAAAACCAAATAATTTGGCATGCATGAGCAAATGAAGAAATTCTGATCGTTGCAGACACTAAGAACGTGCTTTTAACAAATTGTAGCTCTGGATATCAAAGTGTAGGAAAAGCACATGCAGAGCAGGTATTTATATGCAACGAAATGCGAAATCTAATATCGAAGACTGATTATCATCTTAACTAGCAAGAGAACGTCCAATTATATTATATTCTAAAGCTCGGTAGTTAGTTCCTTTTTTTTATTTTTTATTTCTACGTACTAATTGGATGTAGCTTCCATGAAAGCTGTTTGAATTTTTGAAACATGACCAATATCCCTGATATAATCTAACAGTATCCTAGATTAGTCATTTTTTAGGCATTTCTTTTGTGCTTGCCAGTTTCCAAAGGAAAGTAAGATGTTTGATCTTTAGAATGTGGATCTGTTTGCTAATGAAACCACGTATGTAGACATGGTGTTAAAGAAAACTAATATCGACTATTATTTCATTTTGGACTGTCGTTGAGCTGTTATCGAGCTGATAATCGAACTAAATCTTTTTTAAACTAAATGTTTTTATGTAACCTAAAACTGATACCTGAACTAAACTTTTTAAATTAAATCTCTTTAACTAAGCTAACAAGTCACTAGTCTATAGCTACTCATATACATATAAAGACTATTCTAGTCACAGCAGAAGTTCTTTTTTTAAGTTTCTTGTACAAAGTTTTTTAAAACATCAATAAATTTTTTGTCCTGGTCGACAAGGAAAGAAGAAATAACACCTGAAATAATGTTTTTTCGGTTGGTTGATTTTGTTTGGCATCCAATTCTTGCTTGCATTGACTAACTTGCCAAGCTCTTGTTTGTTAATTGTTACTTGATAAGACTTGGGTTCCCCTTGCCCCTTTGCATCCTTTCATTCTCAATGAAATTTTTGCTTTGCCCCAAAAAAAAAAAAAAAACTTGTACAGAATTTCTGACCTTTTAATGAATCTACAAAATAAATAGTTTTTTTTTAACAGCAAAAGAGAATATATTGATGATAGGAGAAATAGGGAGGAGCTTTACAAGCCTAGAAGGCTTTACGGAAGCTCCACTGAATAGTCATAATTTTCCACACCATTGATTCATTTAATGGAATTCATTCGATTAAAAGTTTGGATCCTATTGTCATGATGCAGTTAGGCAGCACTTTACATTTAGAATTTGTAAATATGATTGTAGAAGGAATCAAGCTATTCAAAATAAACTCATCTTTTGCTCGTTTCAAGATCAACTCGTTATGTCAAAAAACTGAGTTGCTAGCGTCAGGTGCCGCCTGATGCTAGCCACATTAGCTATGACCCACCAATTGTTGTGAGCTATAGTTGATGTAGCTAGCATCAGGCAGTGCTTGATGGTAAGGCACGCCTGACGCTAGCCCTCCTCATCAAAAAACTAAGCTAGCTTGAACTCCTATTGGAACTCATTAATGTTTTGAGCTTGGCTTGAACTTGCTGGATAAACTCATGTTCTAAGACTATATAAAAAAAAAAAAAAAAAATGAAGCTACTCTAACTCAGCTAAATTCAAATTCGTTTGAGATCAAGACAAAGATAAATAAACAAAACTTGAATGCATTTTGAGACATGTTAAGTTTTTAAGCCAAACTTTCAATAATCCACTATTTAGCTCAACTCAATTCGATTGCAGCCCTATAAGGTACTTATATATATGGATGGTGATTATGCTATTTAGGTCAAGCTCTCCTTCAGTATTATCCAATATGCCCTATTAGCATCCTGTCAAATGAAATATGAAAAATGCTAGCATTAATCTCGAGTGTCCATCATTCATTGACTGATGGTAGCCACTTCATTTATGGGATGGATCATCATATTGATCTAATAATATATGTTGACGTAAGAATGAGTTCTGGAAATACTAAATCTATAGTCTTAGTGAGATCAGTCATTCTTGAAACCTGATCGAGATTCATGAATTTCATCGACATTCATTAATTTATGGTGACGCATGCAGGGACCTCAACAATGCTAGGATCATCAAAATTTTATGTTGATCGTCATCATCAGATGTTTGTTGCCAGCCATAATACTAACCTCATCTTGTCGTGCGTTCTATAAATCAAATGTCAAACAAGTTTAATATTTTCTTTTGAAAAATGGAGCATCAATGGAGTTATATCCCTTACTGTTCAATTCAACAAAATTCAAAGAATCAAGAGCCTCAAGCTGCCGAACAGATAAAGACTGAAGAAATTGACCTAGAACAAGTTTCGTTTAGGAATATGATATGTATATACCCATGTGTACTCCATGACGGTTAGATAATTAATCATACACAATATGCTGTTCTTATTTAAAAATATTTCAATAATGTATTAGGCATAATGTGTGACAGCTTACTGGTATGTATCAGGTCGTCAATTTATTATATTTCATATTTTGTTTTATTGCCATTTTGGCACACTATTGTTTTAATATGTTTTGACAGTTTATACAGCTCTTGAGGTGGACAAATTGTTGAAAATTGATTTTGTGTGATCTTAATTTCTTTAGTATTTTATTTTGGACTCAATAGTAACGTTATTTTTTTGCGAGAAATTAAGTTTTGATTTTTTTTGACAATTATTATAAAATTTATATGATTTATGTGGATAATAATTCTAGCTACCGAGTTATAACAAACAATCAAATCAAATACCTGAATATTTGTAACAAAATTAAATAAAAAACGAATGATCAATTACCTCTCTTGGAATATCTAATAATTACTAATTACAAACTACACTTTTAAAATGATATCTAATAATTACAGACAACACTTTTAAAATTTCTAAAATGACACGACTTCTTCTTTGGTCTTGTCCCTTAAACAAAGTTAAGGGAGGAAGGCATTTTAGCTTTTTAACCCTCAATTGACTGCAATATTTTTACTGCAAAAAGTCAACAAATATGAAAAGACCAAAATATCCAGTTAGTAATTTGAAAAAAGCAAGAAACCAAACCCCACGGCTCTAAATCCCTAGCCACGCCACCACTGTCGAACTCATCCGCACTGCCACCAGACCCAAATCAACTCCCCATCAACCAATGCATGGCAAATCAACTACAATTCACAAATCAATACAATTTTAATTAAAAATTTTACCTATGTAATTCAACTACAGAATCCCATTACCGTCACCTAATTTCATCACATTAAATTAGGGATCAGACTCACAAACTGATTGTGTGAAAAAATATATATACATATAATGATTGTTTTGTGTTTGTATGTCCATATGTTGATATATATATATATACATGCATATATGTGGCTGATTGAAAAGGAGGAGGAGCTTTGGATGAGGAAGTTGGTCGTGAGTGTTGTCCACGGTTCAAGGTAAAGGCGGTTGGTAGAGGGGTTTGCGGTTTGGGTGTCGGTTGAAATTTGAGAGAGAGAGAGAGAGAGAGAGAGAGAGAGAGAGAGAGAGAGAGAGAGAGAATCTATATAAATGGTGGTAGAAGAGATGGAATGGTAGTAAAGGAAAGTTTTTATGTAAAGGATCTGGTAATAGAGATTAGAGATTTGTTAATGGAGGTTGAATGGTGGATGCATGTGAGTTTATAATGGAGTCAGGAATGTGGGTTTGTAATGAAGAACTTATGACGGAATACGATCGGAAACAAAGGGTTGGGACTGAGTTAACTCGGCCTTTTCTTGGGGTGAGTTGACTCGGTCTGATAGTTTATTGGGTTAAAGAATTTTATCCTATTTGTTCAAGGGTAAACTTGGTATTGGGAAGAAGTATAAAATGATTTCAGTAAAGAAATAACGTTGACCCTAACGGCTGGCTGACTAAAAGTTGATGGAATTTGAAACGACTAAACCAGAAGAAATGTTAGTGTCCTTTTTAAAATCACGAGGGGACTATCGGTTATTGTTAGATGTTTTAAAGGAGGTTAGTGTAATTCATCAAAAATAAAACCCACGTCTCTCTACTCTTTCATTATTGGAAAATGTTATTCCCTTACAAAATTTTACTAAAATAATGTGACAGTAGTACTTTTATAGTTAAAAGTCATCATGATCAATGTTTTGTTTTTGCAATAACTATCGTTTAACCATATTATTATGCTGATAAATTTTGTACAAATTTTCTTGGTCTATGATAAAATTTTTAAATTACTTGGATTTACATGCATAATGGCAAACTAATTTAAGTTACATGCAATGAATAAGACAATCACACAAACAGCACACTATTATATCCAAGCACTATGATGGTAGCTAAGTTAACTATGGCCCACATCAATATGTGAGCCAAAGTTGATGTAGTTAGTATTAGGCGCGCTTGACGTTAGCCGTCGTTGTCAAAAAACTAAGCTAGCTTGAACTCCTATTGAAACTTGTAAGGGAATAGCACACGGTCCAACCCAGTAGGTGAGGCCCAAACTACAAGAATTATAATTGGGCAGCTTGGCGGCCCGAATCAAAGCTAAGGGACGGTTCAGTCCAAGCTGTCGACCTCCTTCCAACCTTGGCCCAAATCGCGAAAGACGAGCCCAAACCGCTAGCGGTGTTCGAGCATTAAATGCGAAGTTGACCCGCATTAAATGCGCGAACGGCTCCTCACGCAGCGTCGACGTGCACGTCCGGTCAGCCGGATTCCTCAGCGGCAGTAAGTCAGGCCCTGCACGCGGTCAGTCGACGATATGCAATGATGCTTACCCAGCAGGCCATGATGATCTGCTAGTAGGCAAAGAGCGAAACACTCCATCGATCACACTATAAATATCCGAACCCTCGAGAACCAGGTATGGACAACTGACTCCAAGTATATACAACTTATATTCACTCTAATCTCGATTAAGCTTATTAACTTAATCGTCGGAGTGTGATTGACCCAACAAGGGTCGACCCATTCTAACCTTCTTTTCTTGCAGAGAGTTTGGACTCATCCACGTGGGCTTGGGAGTTCGGCCCTGCCTTCCCGAAAAATCCACTTATAGAACTCATTAATGTTTTGAGCTTGTCTTAAACTTGCTCGATAAACTTATATTCTAAGGTTGTATAAAAAAAAAAAAAAATGAAGCTACTCTAACTCAGCTGTATTAAAGTTCGTTTGAAATCAAGACAGATAAATAAACAAAACTTGAATGCAATTTGAGACATGTTAAGTTTTTAAGTTAAACTTTCAACAACTCACTATTTAGCTCAAATCAATTCGATTGCAGCCCTATAGGATACTTGTATATATGGATGGTGATTGTGCTATTTAAGTCAAGCTCTCCTCCAGTATTCTCCAATGTGCCCTATTAGCACTCTGTCAAATAAAATATAAAAAATGCTAGCATCAGTCTTGAGTGTTCATCATTCATTAACTGCCGTTAGCCACTTCATTTATGGGATGAATCATCTTAAGATTAATAATATATGTTGACATAAGAATGAATTCTGGAAATACTAAATCTATAGTTTTAGTGAGATCAGTCATTCTTGAAACCTAATCGAGATTCATGAATTTATGGTGACGCATTACGGGACCTCAACAATGCTAGGTTCATCAAAATTTTATGTTGATCGCCATCATCAAATTTTTGTTGCCATCCAAAATACTAACCTCATCTTGTCATGCATTCTGTAAATCAAATGTCAAACAAGTTTTGATAATGCAGTAAACTTGTGAGGTCAATCTCTAAGTTGGTGACGGGCTGCTCTAGCGATCTGAGAGGGAGCAAAGGGGTGAAGGGCACCGGTGTGATGCCTGCCAATGGCACTCCGATGCCAAAGTTAAGTCTCTGGATATATTTCAACAGAATTTTAGCTAGGATTTTTGTTTGTGTACCTCGTTGGAGAAGATGATTTTTCTTTTTATATTCGCAGGCACCCTAGTAGCTCTAGAGGGGTGTTGTATGCACGGAGAGGGTGGGAAACGGTTGTCTTTCCACGTGACGGTGCCGCATTGGAGATCCTGACTGGTGGCAAGGTAGTGGAAGGCGTGGTTGTCCAACCCCAAACGTGGTGCTTCCCTCGGCGTGTCAATGTGCGTGAGGTGACTGCTTCCTCCTACACGCAAAGTCTTAGAGGGTGGGAGCATGCTATCATGATTGGCTTGTTAGTGATGGCCCCCACTGGCGTGGTAGGTGGGGAATGATCGGCACCGTCCCACAAGGTCTGCTCGGTCATGCTCGGCGCGGTCATGCTCGATATGGTCGTGCTCAGTAGGACGTGCTTGGCTATGGTCTATTCGGCCATGATTGGCCATGGTTTGTCCGGCCACATTCTGCTTGGTCAGCCTATTGTTGGGGTCCTGATCAGTCATTGCCAGATCATTCCCCATCAGTTGCCCCCAATTCCTCTTAGTACCCCGAGCGTGGGGTGTGGTAAAGGGAATTCATGGTCAGTCCCCATCAATAGAAAAAGTAGATTGAACGAATTGTTGGTTAGATTTAAGGCCATTGCCTGCTCAGGCATGCCCCAATTAGGGACTGTTGCTTGAATTTGTGAAATTGGGCATCGTCGCTTTGCGATTTGTGAGCATAAAGCCTTTACCTATTCGGCCAAGGCCTGAGCAGGAGTCTGTTACTTTTATGCCTTCTCGGCAAGCCTGAGCAGGGCTGTCGTTTCATGCCTGCTCGGCCATGCCCAAGTGGGGCTTTGTTGCTTTAGTTGTGGGCATAAGCTTTTGCCTGTTCGGCCAAGGCCTGAGCAGGACTTTATTGCGTTTTATGCCTGCTCGGGCATGTCCGAGTAGGTCTTTGTCACTTTGTGCCTGCTCGGCCATATCCGAGTAGGGCTTTGTCGCTTTAGTTGTGGGCATAAAGCCTTTGCCTGCTCAGCCATGTCCTGAGCAGGACTTTTGTCGCTTTAGGTGTGGGCGTAAAGCCTTTGCCTGCTCGGCTAAGGCCTGAGCAAGACTTTTGTCGCTTCATGCCTGCTCGGCCATGTCAGAGCAGGGCTTAGTCGCTTTCACATGTCGAATGGGCATAAAGCCTCTACCTGCTCAGCCTGGGCCTAAGCAGGGCTTTTGTTGCTTTCTCATGTCAATTGGGCATAAAGCCTCTACCTGCTCAGCTTGGGCTTGAGCATGGCTTTTGTCGCTTTCACATGTCGATTAGGCATAAAGCCTCTGCCTGCTCGGTCTGGGCCTGAGCAGGGCTTTTGTCGCTTTCACATGTCGATTGTGCATAAAGCCTCTGCTTGCTCGGCCTGAGCCTGAGTTGGGCTTTTGTCGCTTTCACATGTCGATTGGGCATAAAGCCTCTGCCTACTCGGCCTGGGCCTAAGCAGGGCTTTTATCACTTTCACTTGTCAATTGAGCATAAAGCCTCTGCCTACTCGGCTTGGGCCTGAGCAGGGCTTTTGTCGCTTTCACATGTCGATTGGGCATAAAGCCTCTGCCTGCTCGGCTTGGGCCTGAGGAGGACTTTTGTCGCTTTCTCGTGTCGATTGGGCATAAAGCCTCTACCTACTCGACCTGGGCCTGAGCAGGGCTTTTGTTGCTTCATTATTATTTTGGTTGATGCTGTTAGAAGGGAGATGTTAGGGAGTTTGCAAACAAAGAAAGTTATAGGCAAATTCAAAAAGTTATAGGTGAACTCGTCATTATAGAGACAAGTTAGCACAAATGTAGACAAACTTCTACATGGTGTCAGCTGCTCACTTTCCACAATTGTTGTACGTTCAAATAGAAAGAAATCACTTATACAGTGCCCTCATCACGCTCTCCTCGCGCATTCATCGTATCTTCTACGTTTATATACTTCTAGGCTCTAATCATGAGGTCTGCCATAGTCTTCGGAGGCTCCTTGGCCAGCGAGAACATGAATTTATGGGTCCTGACTCCGCTCATAAAAGCGGTGACTGCGACCTTGTCGTCAACATCTCCATTTCAAGGGTTTCCAGGTTAAATCTGGTGACAAACTCTCGAAGAGTTTTGTCTTTCTTCTACTTCACATTAAGTAGGCTGGTCGCCGGTCTCCTCTGTTGCTGGGCTCCAATGTAGTGTCCGACGAACAGTTTGCTGAGCTGAACGAAGGAACTGATAGTGGAGGGCTGAATCCGATTGAACCACACTCTAGCTGCTCATTTGAGAGTGACAGGGAAGGCTCGGCACATAATCTCGTCGGGAATGGCCTAGAGCTGCATCAAGGCCTTGTAAGTCTCTAGGTGGTCCAATGGGTCCTTCGTCCTATCGAACATCTCTATGGTGAGCATTTTGAACTTGGGTGGTAAGGGGACCTGCATGATTGCTTGGGTGAACAGGGAGTTGGTTTTGTTCACTATCTCCTCAATGGTGTTCGGAGTTCTAGCCTTTACAGCCTCTATGACCCCGGTCATCTGGGCTTGGAGGGCTCTCAAATGCTCGTCTCAGGCAGGGGGATTGTCCCCCCTTTCTCTTTCTTCTTTGGTGTGTTGGGGGCGACGTCGAGGCGGCGGGCCAAAGGCCCAGCTTTGTGCTTCGTCCGGTGGAGCGTGGTCGTTTCGAGGTGGTAACACAGCGCCCGGGGGCAGGATACCGCCGCCAGGCAAGACGGGATCTTCGTTCACGTCTCGGCTGGCGTGATTTCTTTCATTCTCTGGTTGAGCTTTAGGCGGTTATCCTCTTGCGGGGGCAGCCGGGAGTCGTTGAAACAACTCCTGGTTTTGGGTAATTAGCATTTGCATGTTGGCCATAACATCGACCATACAGGTTTCGAGGGCTGAAACTCTATCGGTGTTTTGGTCACCTGCGACCCTGTTGGTGTTTTAATCTACCATGGGTAAGGGGATGCGTGAAGTGCCGGACCTGGTGACGACCATGAAAATGGAAAGTAATCGTTCCCACAGACGGTGCTAATTGATAATGCAGTAAACTTGTGAGGTCAATCTCTAGGCCGGTGACGGGCTGCTCTAGTGATCTGAGAGGGAGCAAAGGGATGAAGGGCACCGGTGTGATGCCTACCAAGGGCACTCCGATGCCAAAGTTAGGTCTCTGGATATATTTCAACAGAATTTTAGCTAGGATTTTTGTTTGCGTACCTCGTTGGAGAAGATGATTTTTTCTTTTATATTGGCAAGCACCCTAGTAGCCCTAGAGGGGCGTTGTGTGCACGGAAAGGGTAGGAGATGACTGTCTCTCCACGTGGCGGCGCGACATTGGAGATCTTGACTGGTGGCAGGGTAGTGGGAGGCGTGGTTGTCTAACCCCAAATGTGGTGCTTCCCTAGGCATGTCAGAGTGTATGAGGTGACTGCTTCCTCCTACACGCGAAGTCTTGGAGGGTGGAAGCACGCTATCATGATTGGTTTGTCAGTGATGGCCCCCACTGGCGTGGCAGGTGGAGAATGATCGGCACTGTCCCACAAAGTCTACTCGGTCATGCTCGGCGCGGTCATGCTCGACATGGTTGTGCTTGGCTATGGTTTGTTTGGCCATGATTGGCCATGGTCTGTCCGACCACATTCTGCTCGGTCAACCCATTGTTGGGGTCCTGATCGGTCATTACCAAATCATTCCCCATCAAGTTTAATATATTCTTTTAAAAAATGGAGGTCCTTTTTCATCAATGGAGTTAGATCTCTTATCGTTCAATTCAACAAAATTCAAAGAATCAAGAGCCTCGAGTTGCCGAACAGAAAAAGACTTAAGAAATTGACCCTAGGACAAGTTTCGTTTAGGAATATGATAGATATATACCCATGTGGACTCCATAATGGTTAAATAATAATACACAATACGCTATTCTATTTTAAAAATATTTGAATAATGTATAAATTCTGCTGATTATTGGCGTTTTCACACGTTAAATGAAGAATTTATTGCTTTAATATGTTTTGACGGTTTATACAGCTCTTGAGATGGACAAATTGTTATAATATCATGTGATGAATTGGTTTTGAAATCTGATTTTGTCTGGCCTTAGTTTCTTTAGTATTTTTTTTTATTTATTTTGGACTCAATAGTAACGTTAGGGCCAATCTTTCTGATGGCCGCGTTTCAATTTACAAATTTTTATAGTAAGATAATATCAATTATTATTAGTTAAATTTAAAATTTAAAAAGAATCTATTAAGTATATGGGAGGGACACATCTAAAAAAAAAATACAGGGGAGGGGGAGGGGTGGTAAAAATAATAACAAGGATAGGCTCTTGCTCACAAAGGAGAATCTACTTTCTTTACTTAATGCAAATGACCTGTGATAGTTAAGAGTAGAAAAGGAAATTGTGAATTTTATTTTTCTCTGATCATTTTATTGGCAGAAGAAACCACGACCAATCACTGATGGATTCGGATTTTTTGCGAGAAATCAAGTCTTAGACCTTTTGTGACAGCCATCACGAAATTTATACGGTTGACGTGGATAATGATTAAGCTGCACGAATTATAAAGAATAGTCGATCAAAATCCTAGCAAAACTAAACAAAAAAATAAAATAAAACCCTTGGTCTCTACTCTTTCACTATTGAAAAATGTTATTCTCTTACAAATTTTATACATAAAATTTTATCAAAATAATGTGACAATAAGACTTTTATAGTTAAAAGTCATCATGATAAATGTTTTGTTTCACAATGAATAACTCTCATTCAATTATATTATTTGTTGATAAATTTTTTACACATTTCCTCAATATATGGTAAATTTTTTGAGTTACTTGAATTTTGGCACACTAATTTAAATTGCATGCAATGAATTACATAATCACACAAATAGCACAACATTATATCCAAGCACGATGACCAACTAACAGTTCACAAAAACAAGTTAGATTTATATTTACTCATAATCCACATAACCCACAAATTTGAATTGAATTGAACTTTCTCATATACACCACAGTTCATCTCCCGCGTTTAAATCATGATAGAACACCACACTGATAATCAATGTGCTGATGTACCACCATTTTGTTTGTGTTTAAAAAATTGCTAGTCTTTCAAATAAATATATATAGAAAACTTCAATGCACTGATGGGGAGATGACTTCTTTTTTTATAAATTATAAGAAATATCATGATCCGTGTTTTGTTTTAAAATTAAAAATTCATCATTTAACCACTTCATTTTGTATATGAATTTTGTGATTACTTGATTTTTGCTTTTTGGGTTTTATCTTCTCCACCAATTGCTTTCTCTCTTTGTCTTTCTTTTTATTTTTTTTGCTAACTGGGTGTTTGGGCTAGCTTGCGTGTACCTTGACTAATCACGGGACTTGTGTCGTCCTCTCATCTCAGACAAATTAGGTAATTATCAGGCCAAAGGCCTTAGAAAAATTTTTGCTCTTGGCAAAAGTCGAACCCCTGACCTTCCAACCCTCCCTTTGGAAGGCTATGAATTCCGACCAATTGGACTAGCTTAGTTAGTTCTCTCTTTGTCTCTCTACTACAATGTATTTTGCCCCTTCTGATTTATAGTGAAGTTTCCATATTCATGCGGCCTTGACCTCCACATAGTTTCTCATTTCATAAGGCTCATTTTCACCATACATTTGCCTCAAATTTCACTGAAAATATACGTGGGTGAAAACTTTGATTTGGACTATAATCAATGAAAAGACAATGATTTGTGATTGCTTATCATGTACGTTCCATGCAACTTGTGACTCTTGTGAGAGATTGCGAGTTAGTTCGGATGTTCATCCAATACAAATCGAGGTCAATCGGATCAAGATTTCACCCCCAAATTGAAACTTATTGCCGATCATACCAAACGGAGACTATATTACAGTGGAGGGCGAAGGTGGTAAATGGAGGCTGAAGCAAAAATTTGGAGGAACTTTATTATGGGAACAAAAAAATGATAGTTTTTGAAACGAGTGTATTAAAATCTCGATAACCAAAAACACGTTGAGAATTTTTACGACGGACATGAAATGGGATAGTGGTACTGGACCGGTGGTGGTGGTGGTGCAGTCATGGGATTCCGGTACGTAAAACCAAGTGGAGAAAGCAGCACGGTGGCGAATGGCGAAGGGCACAGTTAGGACTTTTGGACAGACGGTTTACTTAATTGGGGATGAAATGCGATATTTTTTTGCAGTACTGCTAAAAAAAATTTCAATCTATTCCTTATGTGTGAAAAAAAAAAACTCTTCACTCATACTACATAAGATCAAAGCAAGTTTTCGTGGATGTTTAAATGAGTTGTCAATATGATATCTAAGGTTGCGTAATTAAATCTTACCACCTATGAGACTATTAGTTATTACTTCTATTAATACTTTCATCTGGGCCGGCCGTGGGTATGACCACGCATGAAGTTTATGTGAATGGAGGTTCTATATGAGTTTAAGAGAGAAGTAGTCAATTAAAAGTCTAAAAAAACACAAGTTTATGTACCAAACACTTTGAAAACGTAGAATGAAGGGGTTAAAATTTCTAATTGCCTAAAAATAATCATTATTCCATTTTCAAACAGTGCCTCCTTCACACATTGCTACAGTATATAAATGTTGTAGTGAGGTTCTAGTGATATTAATGCTTTAATGAATCATGAAAATTTTATGATACTATATTGGTCGGTTTGGTAGAGCTTATTTCAAATTTTTTTAGCTTAACTTTTTTGTTTGTAAGTAAAAAAGTCACTTTTTTCTTGCTTTTTTGCTTCTTTTTTTTTGCTTTTCTCCTAGTCGTAGCTTATAAAAAAAAAAAGCTAAAAATATTTAGTTTTTTTTGCTTATAAGCCAAAAAAGCAAAATCAAAAAAGCTAAAAATAAGTTGTACCAAACAGGCCATGCAACGCAAGAATACAAAAAGAGAAAATAATTATCTTAAACAAAACTTTTAGTAGTTCATCAAAAACGGCTTGCGGCAGAGCCCTTACATATTATGTAAAGAGAAAACAAACCCTAAACCTAATTGAATTTGAAAATCACTAAAATTTAGAAAAATAAAAAAATTTACCAAAAACGAAAAAATTGAGTTAAGCTCCAATTTAATTACTAAACTCCTAAAGAGACTTGTAAGAAAAATCGAGAATTGAGCCAATCAAAATTTCAAAAATAGCAAAATTGCCCTTTTTAACACCTAAAGGTTGGAATTTGCCCAAAAAAATGACAAATGTCACGGCATAGTAGTGTCTCTAGTTCGTTTGGGCTGGATCAATCAGGGCCGGCTCACCCTTAAGGCTAGTGAGACGGTCACCTAAAACCTCAAGATTTTTAAGGCCCTAACCTTTTAAAGCCTAGTAAAATCCTATATAATTTGTACATTATTCTTTTTAAAAAAAAAAGACCTAATCCAAATGAAAAAAAATTATCTATTAGAAAAGGAAACCAAAAATCAACTACCCTAAGAACTAATTTAATAATAAATAAATGGAGTGTACAAACAAATTTTTTCTTGAATGACTCAAATTTTTTAAAACAGCAAATATTATAGTCAATATCTTGTATAGGTTTCATATCTTTTTCTATAGAATTCTCTAATCCAGGTGAGAAAATAAGTTGGATAGACAAAGAAAGCCTAACATCAACTACCTTAGTTAACTTTAAAAAAAAAATATTGGCTCAACAAAAAATTGTACAAATAAAAACTTTTTTAAGGCCCCAAATTGTTTAAAACCTTTACATGGTTTTAAAGCCTATATAGTTTCTACTTTTTCCTTTAAAAGAAGAGGCCTTAGTCCAAATAAAAAATATGCCCTTTAGAAAAAAAAAACACCCAACCTAAATCAACACAATAGTTAACTTAGAAGAAAAAACGCTGATTTATAAAATAAAATAATTTTAAATAAAAATATTAAAAAAATTATCGGTTTAGACCTCAATTTATCTTAAGCCGATTATGAGATCAATCTAGGAGGTTAATTTGGATGACTTTGGACCATGTCTAAATTTATCCCAATGCTTCATATAGCCTATGGCTAAGCAATCTGCCACAAAAATGGTGAAGAAGTTGTAATTATGAATGTGTTGGTGGAAAGAAATGGGGCTAATAGGAGGAAAGAGAAAACGCCAGGAAAATCATGTTCCATTTTTGGTCTCTACGAATCCCAATATGGCCTTCTCTACAATTTATAATGATTTGGAAAGAGATGCAATTTTGAAATGACGCCGATATCATAATTTTACAATGAGTGAAAAAGACTCGCTGATCGATCCTTGAGGCAATTAAGATGTCTATTGCAAATAAACATATGGAGAAATTCATTAATTATTTCACATAAAGCACACAAAGGAATTTACATGCACAGTTTATAAAGAAAAATAAGATTCAAGCCTATAACGATTGACTTACCAACTTTAAAAAAAAAGAAAAAAAGTACATCAAAAAAGAATTACAAAACTTCGTCATGACATAGCAATCTAAACTCAAATTTGAGATAAACTTATAAAATCAAACCATAGCGAGGGCCTATGTAGGAGTCAATTTGCCTGGACTGCTGCAACAGTTGAAACAATCAATCCGATCGGATCCCCAAAAAGAACAGAAAGGATTATCCCAAGGATTGCTCTTACTGTCTTCCAAAACACCCCACTGCTTCCACCTTTTCTGTTCGGGTATTTAGCCATGAGCTTCAACTCCATTGTTTCAATTGCCTTAGAAGTATCTTCAGTGTTATCAGCGCCTTGTTTCCAAGCTTCGTGCACCATTTCAGCTATGCAATGCACGTGAAATTTATACTCGTTGCATCTAGAAACATAAGACCAACCTGGCACGCGGGTTTTTGCACTCGATGCCTCCTTCCTGTTGCACCACAAGCAATCTGATAGGACCCTGTCCTTGTCGCCAAGAACAAAAACTTTGTCGTCGATGGATAATTGGCATCTCAGCTGGCTACAAGGCGGGTGCAAATTCAAGCCCTTTGCTTTGCAATGATAGGAATATCCATGTATACCCTTCCCACATGCATTGCAGCTCCTTGCATGGCCTTTGTTATGGCAAAATTCAAAGGCGGAACCTTTGAAAAGATCACAGAAAATGGTGGGTTCGCGGGAGTTGCAAACCTCGTGGAGCTCATAGTCGCATTGCTCGCATCTGAATCTTGGTCCAAACCCGTCCTCCTTGCATGCATTGCATGTGAACCGCTTGCTATAACTTTTAAGCTTGAGCTCATGGTTTTGGTTTCGGTAGCAATCGTCAGCTTTCTTTGAAATCGATCTCTCCAGATCAGAATAATCGTACCCTATTCAACAGATTGAATGCATACACAAAAACACGAAGTTAGCCTCCTTCAGAGATTTTGTAAGTGCAACCAGCCAACCACCCATATGTAGATAATATATGCTATATTTTCTGAATTCTTCTAAATTTATAAAATACCCGTATTAGATACTCAACACTCAAATTAGTGTATAAAATATGTGTTTGATATGACTAATTAAACATTTATCTAATAAATGCATATAACTAATTGAGTTTACTATAGAACTAATCATAGTATTTTCATTTTATGCATGAAAAGTCATAGTTTAACTAGTTTAACTTGTAAATACCATTTTAACTTAAAAGATCAAAATAAATATTTAAAATATAAAATCTAGCCGTGTTTGAGTGTTATTGTACATAAAAATTAGATAAATTTGAGATGAACACACATACTTGCACCTAATATTTTTACCCGAGTTCAAGTAACATAGATTATATGTGGCAGCATATGAAGAAAAAGTTATAACCAGCGATGGGTCAATAAGTCACAAAGAAAATAAGTTAAGATTCGTATCCATACATGTGTGTGCATATAGAAATATGCATATATATATATATATATATATAGACACACACAAATGGTAAATATGATGTTACCTGGTTGCTGTTCTACTACATGTTGGCCAAGATTCACATGAACTTCCAGAACTGGTTTTTGTGGTAACGCAATTTGCATTTCTTGGTTGTTCATTGGCGGGCTTGGCTCCCACGAGAGCTTCCACCAATCTTTTGTTTTTTTAACTTTCTTAATAATTGGTTTTGGGTCTCCAGTACCTCTGATGGTCGCGTACCCTGGTTCTGCATCTGTGTTTATTTGCATTCCATAATTTTGCCTCAGCTCCTCCAACATACTATTGCATCCCTTGCAGGGGCAGTAATTCAGCTTGATGGCGAAATTATTCTGAGCAAACTTTGAAGAGGCCATTCAAAGAAAATCAATGGAGAAACAGGCCTTGTCTTCTTTCAAAAACCCCCACGAACGATATTGCTGTTGGCAAAGAGAGTAAAATGATCATACTTGAGAAAAGACCAAGAACAGATCTCTTCACGTTGCAAACTTCTCTAATCTGGTGGTTAAATATGAATAATTTAACTGAGTATCCTCCAAAAGAAAAAATATATAAAAACTCCGTAATATATCTCTGTTTGATGAATAGAATTTTTTCCCTTCTATAGTTAGCTGCCAATAAGAGATTAACTGCTAGAGAGATAAGACTACATTGTATATAAATATCATGTTGTTGAATAGATGATGTAGAACAACAAGATCACAATATGCAGTAAGAGCAAAATAAATGAATACATATATAAACAGATAATAAATAATTGAAGGTGATGATTATGTGCATATTTACATATACATATATATATATATATATATACATTTCACACATGCATCACAATAGATGAGAACAAATGCAAATAGCTAGTTTCTCAGACATGCAAAAACATTATGATAAAAAAAAAAAACAGATGGAAAATAAAAGCAAAAAAGTATAAATAATGAAATAGGACAGTAGATACATCCGTAAATCCAACAAATTAAAGAACTAACACAAAAAAGATACTATTAACAATATAATAGGCAACAAGATGGCGTAGTTAGTTTTACTATAACCTATATCTAGCCGAGCAGCCTACTAATATTGGAAGTTTTTTGCGAGTTAACCTGGAGTAGAGCACAAGAAAGATGATATCTATGTGAAGGACGAGAGAAATATATGTGGATTATGGCAACGTTTGGTCGCTTATATATATATATATATAGCAACTGTACATGTTAGGGTTAATTTTGTCTTTGATGTCTCCATTTTTTGCCGAAACTTCGTGTAAACAACTCTAACACTAGATTTTACACATGGCATTCTTGCGTTGGTCGGCATATATAACGTTTGCGAAGGGCTAAGACAATCTAAGTCAACTACATAAAGATAAACACGATGATGTAAGCACGATGATATAATGCGATGGCGACGTTCATTTAAATTTTTGTATAAAGTAAAGGCCAAGGAAAAAAAATCTTTCAATGTGTGTCTAAGAGAGAGAGAGATGACTAAGTTTCTTAGATGATTGGTGAAAGTAGGGAAGATTAATTTTGACCCCCAAAAAAATATAAAATTTATTTATATATGCGGAACACCAAATATGGCATGTAATATTGCTTTTCATATTATGCCTATACTCTTTAATTACTTTTCATAGTGACGTGTCTTATCTTGATGCCTGTTTTGTGTAAATAAATTTTATGTTATCTGTAAATCAAAACTAAATTCAATAAGTATAAATCTAACAAAAAAAGTGAAGGGATATGAGGAGAAATATGATATCCAAGAGAAGAAAGAGAAATCGATACATGTGATTTTTTATTGCGAACAAATACTTTTTTTCAAATGAAAAGTCTCTTAGGCCAATATTAATTTAGTCATATTTAGGAAGAGTACATGTAACAATACACAAAAAAGAGATACACGAAAAAAGAAGGAGGAGGTTCTGACACGTGTCAAAAATTAAATAAAACAAAAAAAATAAAATTAATGGAAAAACAGTAAACAAGACTGATTAAAAAAAAAAAGAAACAAAACTAATAAAAAAAAAAAGAAGCAAAACTAAATAAAAATTAAACAAAACTAAAAAAAAAAAAAAAAAAGAGATACACGAAAATATATAAAAAAGGTGGGGCGTCAGGTTGGGGGGTAATTTAAAGGGAGGCGGAGATTCTAACATGTGTCAAGAGTTGGGGAGTAATTTAAAGGGAGGAAAAAATTCTAACATGTGTCAAAAATTAAACAAAACTTAAAAAAATAAATAAATAAAACGCAAGCGGGGTGTAGGGTTGAGGGGAGCAATTTAAAGGGAAGGGGAGGTTCTGACATGTGTCAAAAATTAAATAAAATAAAATAAAGAAAATTGATAAAAAAAAAAAAAACAATAAACAAAACTGATTAAAAAAAAAAAAAGAAACAAAACTAAATAAAAATTAAACAAAACTAAAAAAAAAAAGAAAAAAGAGAGATACACGAAAATATATAAAAAGGTGGGGTGTCAGATTGGGAGAGTAATTTAAAGAGAGGAGGAGATTCTGGCATATATCAAAAGTTCGGGGGTAATTTAAAGGGAAGGGAATGTTCGTGTCAAAAATTAAACAAAACTTAAAATAAATAAATAAATAAAACACAAGTGAGGTGTTGGGTTGGGAAGAAGTAATTTAAAGAGAGAAAGAGGTTCTGACATGTGTCAAAAATTAAATAAAACAAAAAAAAAATTGATGAAAAAAATAATAAATAAAATTGATTAAAAAAATAAACAAAACTAATAAAAAAAGAAATAAAACTACATAAAAATTAAACAAAACTGAAAAAAAGTGCAGGTGGAGTGATTTGGGTGAATTATAATTTTAAGAGAGAGGGATGGGTATAAAAATAATTGTAATAAGGGACAAGAGTGTTAGGCATTTGCAGGGCCACTATTATTGGGTGTTTTTCATTTTGATATATAGAGTAAATATATGAACGTGAGTTCGCCAGAATGGTGCTGCAAAATTACTTGGCAAAGGGACCCGTCTTATTGGTTTACAAGCCAATTTGGGATTTCGTTGGTACATTGTTTGAGCCCTGACGGGTTGGCGGTCCTTTCGCTGCCTACGCTTTTCAAAACATCCAAAAAAAAAAACAAAAAAAAAAGCAAAACAAAAAGTTCTAAAGCTACAATAAAGTTCAATTTAAACCACTACTTAGTCGTGAAGGCAAGCAAACTCAAACAATATTATCACATTCTAAGGACTAGGGGCGGCTCGAGATCATTTGAGATCTAAAGTAAAAGTTTTAAATTAATTTTTGACATTTTTTAGATAAGATTTCTATCAAAGTTAAACTAGTGTATTATTTTAAGTCTTTTTTTAGCCAGTCTTTTTTCTTATTATTTTTTATTTTAAAAAAATATAAAAACTATATAAGGTCTTAATAGTATGCAAGGTCTAAAGTTTGGAGCCTTTAAAAAAAATTTATTTATTATTTCATAAATCAATACTTTTTTTGTGAAATTAACTAGTGTATTTATTTTTGGGCCTTCTATTTCTAATGGGTCTTTTTTTCTCATATAGATTGGAGGCTTTTTTTTTTAAAAAGATGTGAAAACCATGGAGCGCTTTTGCTTCTGTTTTTTTTATTGTAAACCACAATAGGATCTGACCCAATATGGAGCTTTTGCTATGTAAGGCTTTAAAATTTTGGAGCCTTCAACAAATTTTTAGTAGTAAAATTTATTTATTTTGGTTAAAATATATATTTTTTTCTAGAAGTTCACTACTGCATTTCATTGTGGTCTTTTTTTAACAAGCTTTTCTACTTATCTGAATTGTAGCCTATTTTTCAAAAAAAAAAATATAAAATCTATACATGACTTTTATTATAGCATGTGACCCTTTAAAATCTTGAAGCCTTCAAAATTAAAAACTCAAGTGCTTTGGTTGCTTTATGATTAAGCCGGCAATTTTAAGAACAAACCTTTTGAAGTCAAATTTTACCTAAAAAAAACACGACTCATCGTGTTTGGTGTTGAGAGAGATTGAGGCAGACCTGGCCTAATAGCTACTACGTGTTCGAACCAAATGCACTAGTTGGGCACTGAGAGCTGAGGAAGAACTAGTTGTTTTGTTTTTTTTTTTTTGGGCTTCTTTTGTTATTTTGATTGAAGCTTTACTTTCGTCCGTCAACCCACAGCCGAATTCCATGACCCATGAGCCTTCTACAACTTTCGTCGCCCAGCACACTAGATTTTTAGACTTTTACACAGGCTGCCGTGCAATGGCAAATTCCTCTAAGAGAGGAAGAAGCAGCAAGGAAATTGTTGTGATAGTGAAAATTTTCAATTACATAAATACACAAATATTACATGTAATATGTAAATTTTATATAATAAAAAAATAGAGAGAGAAGAGGAGAGAAGCTGCAGGGAAGCTATTCTGACGGGTGGGGCACTGGGGGTGGTTGGGGACTTGGGTTAGCAAAAAGTCAGAAATAAAAAGAAAAGAAAAGAAAAGTTGTTATTGACGACCCCATGATAGGAATTGGGAGAGACTGACACAGAAACTCGAGGGAAGTTGTGATCCATCTAGACTGTTTACCAATCCAACTATAGATATTCCACGAAACTACGAAAATCTTCAACTCAAAAAGAAAATAAAGAAACTGAAAGTCTAGTGCAGCTCTTTCTTCCTTATCCATTCTATATTGTTATTAATTGTGTCTATTCATGGCAGGTGAAGCTTTTAATAGGGCTTTGTCTATTCTATATTTGTATTAGTGCTTTTTCTTCTTTGGTAATATCACTGGAAACATTAACAATATATTTGAACCTTTCAATGAATATGTTGAGGGAAAAAAAAAAAAAAGAAAAGCTAAATGATAATAAAAAATAAAGAAGAGAAGTGAAATTTGTTTTGTTTTAAATTCGCTTTGTATCTAAACCTTTAACTCTCTTTACTGTTTTAACGTAAGTTCCAGTTGCTTCCCTCAAACAAACCAAAAAAAAAAGTTTTTTGTTTTTGTCTGTTTGGGTTAAAAAAACTGAGAAGAAAATTAAGTATTGGTCAAGAAATTTATTTTTTGTTTGGTACTCAGGAAAACTTAACATACATAAATGATTTCATTTCTCTCTCATCTTTCTTTCCTTCAACAAATTTAGGACCTAAACATAGTGTTTGTAAGGCTTAAAAATACAAAAACTAACAGACCCTTACTAACAAATGCATTTTAATCCTTGGAATTGTGCTTGTTTATTGGGTGGTGTTATGGTTGAATATTTAGTATTTGTGTTAATCCCCTTTTAATCGCACAAAAGACAAAGAAAAGAATAATATTTAGTCCATTGTGCGTGGTGCTTTCCCTGCGCACAACCATCACACATCTTATGCACTCATCATAGACTCACAATAGTTCTAACCACGGTAGTTTATTTAAAAGAGTAATGTTTTAAAATAAAAAAGTACAAATTCACGTATAATTTTTAAACAAAATCTCCATTTGTAATTACATAAATTTTACTGGGTACATTATTTTAGTTGAGGATTCTTCACAAAAATTCTATAAAAACAAAATTTTCTGAAAGAAAAACACGTTTTTCTTTATGTTGAGCCATTATAATTGAAAAGCATAAAACAAAGTTTTCCTCTTTGTTTAGGCTGAGAAATTGGGTTTAACGTGGCCCTGCTGCAGCTATGACAGGGGTGGGCCGAGGGCCTGCGCCCCTTAATTTTAAAAAGCTTTTAAATTAAATTCTCCTTCAAAAAAAAAAAAAAACCCTTGATCTTCAATGGAACTCTTGCTCTTGGTATCCGAAAGATAAGATCTTGACTTCCATACTGCTTTTATGGTTCAAACTTTTCACCTGGATGTGCATGACTTCTAAACATAATATGATACGTCACTATGTATGTCATTACTCTCAACGATAATAGACCACACAGTTAAGGTCTTGGTCTTCTTCTTTTTTGGGTGATAAAAATCTTCATCAGCACCTAACACCTATGGTTTTATAATGTAATATGTCTCTTTCCACCTAGTACTTTTGACCACGTAGTTAGCTCTAGATCTTTCTATTTTTACGGCAAGTTAGGTGTGTATCTTGTATTCTGCATACTCGTATAATTATTAAATTGAATATGTGTTTAGTTAGGATTGTGGAAAATTCACTAAAATCCTACATTTGTAGTGTTTTCGAATATGGGAGACTAGAATTTTTAGGGTTTGCCTACAAATAGAAAAATTATAAAAATTCTTAGATTGGTATGAATATGAGATTGACAGTGTTTGTAGAGATATGAGTGAGAGGAAAAAAAAAAAACAAACATATTCCAAATATACATAAAAATGTGGGGATTGCTTCAGGGACTTAACTCATACCTTGCAATTCTAAATATACTTAAAAATTACATTTCTCTATTTTAACTAGGTACTTGTTATTGTATACTTGCTCTCTATATTTGGAGAGCCAAAATGAAGTTTTCTAATATAAAAAGTCATATAGAGAGTCATGTGCCACAGATTTTGTCATATGGCCATTTTCCTTAAAAGAAATTCATTTGTAATCCATTATGTTTGATGATTTAATAAGATAGCACAAAAATAATGTTACAGAGACAGCTACTGAAAAGTCAGTAATATTGAACCACTAGACTTTTTTCATTTTAAAGAGTTTGTTAAGGATGCTCTTAGCTGTGGATATTTTTGAAGAGCTTGTTGGTTTGGAGAAGTATAAAAGTTTAATTAACGCTCAATTTTAATTAGAAAAATTTTCATATTACAGAAAAGTTATATATATATATATATATGGGGAAAATTTTACACTAAATGATCTGATCATGAAGTTTCTGCAATTAAAAATTATTCTGATAAAAAAAAATTTTAAATGGAAGTTTGGTATAGCAGCATTGTTTTACTTAAAAGTCATTCCTGCATTGACCAGTCGAGCTATGGTTTAGTGCTTCACGGCTCATGTTGTGTATGTAGCTTGATGTACACAAGCCATGCAGTTTCTCGGTATCTCCCATGCTTGTGGACTTAATTCCAAAGTAAGTCAAAAGCAACGCAAAAGTGTCTAAGGTTTCTCATTATGCAAAAGTGTCTAAGGTTTTACTTCGGTGTCACACATCTTATGCACTCGTTATAGACTCACAGTAGCTCTAACTAGGTGGTTTATTTAAAAGAGTAATATTATTTTTTTTAAAAAGTACAAATTCACATATTATTTTTAAACAAAATCTCCATTTGTAATTACATAAATGTTATTGGTACATCATCTTAGTTGAGGATTCTTCATGAAAATTCTATAAAAATAAATTTTTTTGAAAGGAAAACATGTTTTTCTTCACGTTAAGCCATTATAATTGAAAAGCATAAAACAAAGTTTTCGTGCTTGTTAGGCTGAGAAATTGGGTCTAACGTGGCCCTACTGCAGCTATGACAGGGGTGGGCGGGGGGCCTGCACCCCTTATTTTTAAAAAGCTTTTAAATTAAATTCTTCTTAAAAAAAACCCCTTATTTTCAATGAAACTCTTGCTCTTGGTAACTGAAAGATAAAATCTTGACTTCGATACGGCTTTTATGGTTCAAAATTTTCACCTGGATGTGCATGACATATAAACATAATATGATACTAAGAAATACAAATTTTTTTGTACAAACTTGTTTCAAATCTATAAACACAATAATTTGTATGTTTTTAAGTAGTCAAGCGAGGAGCCAAATGGAAAAAAGTTGATTTTACCAAAGATAAAAGTGACATGAGGTCACCTAATTTTAATAAAGATCTACCTAATTAGGAATGTAAGTTCAGCCTTGGTGTACCACCCGAGGTGGTAGTCTGGCGGGCAAGAGGTCGCCTGGTACAGACCCCAGCAGGCCCAGGTCCTGGGTTCGAGCTGTGTGCTCGGCGCCCCTCTGCCTAGGGTCTGGTGTCCTGCCTCTTGCTCCGCTTGGCCTCAGGTGGGGCTGCGGTGACGGGCTCACCTTCCCACGCAGTAGTTATGGCTCAAACCGGACATTCCGTGGCGGGTGGGAGCCCCTATGGTCACCCCCAGGGGGGTCGCTATCAATGGTCGTCCCCTCCCACCCTTTTTCTCAGCAAAAAAAAAAAAAAAAAAAGTTCAGCCTTGGTGTTTCTCTCCTTGTCTATTGGCTACTTGCCAGTTACTTAGTCTCCCTTTTCATTTTGGGTTGTGTTTGTATTAGTAGGTTTACTTTAACTTCTGTTATTTTGTCTCCGTTAATAATTATTCTTTTTTCGTTGATAAAAAAAATTTAGTAGGAATGTAAGTGATTGCTCCCTAAAAGGGTAATATTTAACCGCAAATACACGATCACGATGTAGTAATAATTTCTCGTAAGTACGAGGTCGATCCTACAGGGAAGATAATTTACGTAAATAGAAAAACTTACTGTGGATAAAAAATCTTAGAAAAAACACTCCTATAAACAAAAATCTAATTTTAGGTTGAGAAAAGATTTGTTATCTAAGTTAAACTAAGAAATAAAAAGTCTCGGAGTCAATCGATCCAATCAATTGCGTCTCGTAAAATTTAGAAGGAGATAATTTAATAACTCAAATCCTTTGACTACGTCGCGAGTCTCAGATTCGGAAGATTTAGCGATAAAACCAAGAGTTCTTCAAAACTTCAACTTCTAGAATAAATTGGGTTGCTAGAATTAAGGACGTGCATCATTGGTTCGTGCAGCGCGTATACTGAACCCAACTCATGTATAAACGTTACAAGGCAATGTATATACTGAGTGCGGTATTCACGCATAAGCGTTACCGAACATAATAGGACGCTCAGGTTTTTGAAGGTTTCTAGAACAAAGAAGAAGAAGAAAGAAAACCAAAAAATTTAACTTTAAAACCAAGAATATACCTCCTTCGTTCATCTAAGATCTTCAATTAATCTTCACAATTAATCTCAATATGAAATCTAGCTGCTCATTATAGTCATAGATATGCAAAGTTGTATGTAAATTTATTGAAAGATTAAGTAATCTGATTACAGGAATTGAAAACTGAATGAAAATTATGAATAAATTACTCTAATCTACTCCTAAAACCCTAGAAAAACGTCAACCCTAGCAATCCCCTCAAAAACATGAAACTCCTAAATCTATTGTACTACCTCCTAATCTATATACAACTAAAAAGTGAGTTAACCTATAAATCCCGTCGTCAGTCGTACGGACAGTTCTCACTGAGTGCTCAGATGGGCTGGGTCCCTTCACGAAAGTTGTAGGTCTCGAAACGTTATATGAAATCAACATATTATGGGCCTGAATAACCTTTCTGGTTCGAGAGATATGAGCTTCCAAAGTTTCAGCTCTGTGTGTTTTAGCAACTTGTACCACAACTTCAGCAGCTTTTACCTTGACAGCAACCTCTTGAAACCTATGATTAAATTACATTAGAAATCATTCCATTTAAGCTCAAAACCGTTCGAACGCCTAGGCCACTGTTCGAACGCCTGGGCGACTGTTCAAACGTTACATCGAACGGGAAAACCTGCTCTCTGAATCTTTCGAATGCACTTCGAACTTGAATTTGACGTGAGACCGTTCGACGTACTGTTCAAAAGCTTCTGTATACCGTTCAAATGCCTGTGAGGACCGTTCGAACGCCCTTCGAACGCCTATTCTGTTTCAGTGCGAATTAATCCCTTTTTAGCTAGGATTCCTGAAAATAAACACAAACCTAAGTTAGTACGAATTAGGATTAAAATTAACACAATTAAACATAATATAAAACTAACAATTAGCTAATTAAGACATGTAAATTGCACTTTTAGAGTACAATCACACCCCCCCAACTAAGTTTTTGCTAGTCCCTAGCAAAATACTAACATTAAGAATTTATCTCCACTTTCGTGAGAGTCACAAGTGCATGTAGCATATACACCAAGCTTTTAAACTCCTAGGTTACCCCCTAGTGGATGAGTGGTGTCTTATGAGGACTTACAGTGATGAATACCAATAAATATCTATCCATGTAATGTCAATATGATATTAAAGAACAGAAACATGTATTAATCTTATTCAAGTCAAGTCTCAATCCACCTAGATCATGAATCATTACAAGGTGTAAGCACTCCATTTTTGACCGCTCGGTGGTCTACAGTCCGTCCAGACTTGTGCTCAAGTCAATGCGAACGTATTTTAAGTCAAATTAACTTTTTAAGCCTAATCTTGTCTATTTATCGCTTCGCGGGCCCACTAGGCCCAAATAGAGGCAAAATGACCGAAATGCCCTTAGGGGCATTGTTCAGTCCAATTCCAAATCAGGTACGTCTTTTCGAAGACGGTAAGTCCCCTTTCTATATTCCAATAGGCACGTCTTTTCGAAAACGTTAAGTTCCCTTTCCAATTCCAAATCAGGCGCGTCTTTCTAAAGACGATAAGTCTCCTTTCCATATTTCAAATTAGGTGCGTTTTTCCGAAGACGATAAGACCCCTTTCTAGTTCCAATAGGCATGTCTTTTCGAAGATGGTAAGTCCCTTTTCCAATTCCAATAGGCGCGTCTTTTCGAAGACGGTAAGTCTCCTTTCTAATTCCAACAGGCACGTCTTTCCGAAGACGGTAAGACCCCTTTCCAATTACTTTTCCAATTTCAATTCCAATCCCTCTCTCTCGAAAGTTGATTCCTTGAGACGGTAACTTTATCCAATCCAACAAGTTTTTTGAAGAAAGTTTCTTTAGAACGGTAAGTCCTTTTAAACCTGTCGACCGGGACGAGACTCCAAGTCCCCTAAATGGTAGAACGGTCCACCTTTGGCGCCTGCTAGCCCGCCAATGCAGAAATGTCTGTTTCAGCACGCCTTCTAAGAAAGTTGACTTCTTAGATGCTAAGTCCCTTTAGCAGCTTCCCGAGATCAGGCAGTCTCGGGAATGATCGCGAATCGTCAGAGTAGTGAAAGTACTCATAAACATCGTAATCGTTAGAGTAGCGGAAATACTCGCAAGCAGGTCGATATAAGGAATTGCCAACAAACCCCTGTATCACGAGACCGTCGTCAGAGTGGCAGAAACACTCAAAACCCAGGTCAACATCGGTGCCTGCTAGCCCATTTCAGTGAAAAATGACCAAACTGCCCCTAAGGCCATTTTCCAACACGTTTCTCAAGAACACACCTAAGTTCTCAGAATGATAAGTCCACCCTTCCATGATTGTTTTCAAATCAATCAGGCATGATTAAGTGCATTCTAGTCATTTTTGGGCCAGTTCCGAGACTTTCCGGTCAAGATGACCATTTTGCCCTTAAGCATCCGAACGCCCCAGGGACCACACCGGCTCTGGGTATCAAACTGGTAGCCTCCCGAGAATGCTTCTTATAGTGTTCTCAACTTTTTATTATCTTTTCGGATCATTCCGAGTCAGTTTCGGCAAACCCGGTGCAGAATGTCCGTTTTGCCACTGGTGGGTCGGTCACTTTTTTCTGGTCACACTAGCTCTGGGTATCAAACCGGTAACCTCTTGAGAGTGCTTTCTATAGTATTCCCGACCTTACTTTATCTTTCTAGGTCATTTCGAGTCAGTTCCGGCAAACCCGGCGTAAAATGACTGTTTTGCCCCTGGTGGGCCGGTCGCCATTTTCGACCACACCGACTCTGGGTATCAAACCGGCAACCTTCTAGAACATTCTAAATAATATTTCCAAATCTCGAGTGTTCTTTAGGGACATTTTGAGTCTGTCCCGACAGCTTTTCGGCCCGATTGACCGTTTTGCCCCTAATAGCTCAGTCAACTCTTTTGACAATTCTTGTCATCCCTTTTCAAGTCCATTACCTTTGAGACCCTATTCTAAGGTTTCCTATCCCTTTCCGGCCTTCCGGGCCATTCCCGGTCCTTTAAATCCTTCTTAGGCCTTCTAGAGTCACTTCTAGTGAAGCTAGGCTAAGAATTGCATGGTAGTAACTAGTACAGGAGCCCAAATCTTCTCAAGATACGTTGCTTGCTGACTTAATGAACTTTCCTAAGTTCTTGGCACCACTAGTAGTGGCGCCAAGTCAAAAGATGGCCTGGCGCCACTCCTAGTGGCACCAAGAGGAAATTTGCCCTGGCGCCACTTATTTGCCCTGGCGTTGTAAGCATCCCATTTTTGACCGCTCGGCAGTCTACACTCTGTCCAAACTTGTTTTCAAGTCATTGTGGGCATACTCTAATCGAAACCAATTCTCTAGGTTCAAATTCCGTCTTTCCATCGCTTTGCGGGCCTGTTAGGCCCAAATAGAGGCAAAATGACCAAAATGCCCTTAGGGGGCATTGACCTTTCCTTTCTAATTCCAATCCCTCTCTCGAGACAGTTTATTCCTCGAGACGGTCCGAGTAGCGAAACTACTCACAAAACCTTTAGAGTAGCGAAAATACTCACAAAACCGTTAGAGTGGCGGAAATACTCACAAAACCAGGCACGTCTCTTTGGAGACGATAAGAGCCCTTTTTAATCCCTCTCTCGAGACAGTTTATTCCTCGAGACGGTTTCAATCCAGGCATGTCTCTTCGGAGACGGTAAGACCCCTTTCTAATCCCTTTCTAGAGACAGTTTATTCCTCAAGACGGTTCCAATCCAGACACGTCTCTTCGAAGACGGTAAGACCCCTTTTCAATCCCTCTCTCGAGACAGTTTATTCCTCGAGACGGTTCGAGTAGCGAAACTACTCACAAAACCGTTAGAGTAGCGGAAATACTCACAAAACCGTTAGAGTAGCGGAAATACTCACAAAGCCGTTAGAGTAGCAGAAGTACTCACAAAACCGTTAGAGTAGCGGAAATACTCACAAAACCGTTAGAGTAGCGGAAGTACTCACAAAACCGTTACAGTAGCGGAACTACTCACAAAACCGTTAGAGTAGCGGAAATACTCACAAAGCCGTTAGAGTAGCGGAAATACTCACAAAAACCGTTAGAGTAGCTGAAATACTCACAAATAGGTCGATATAAGGAATTGGTAACAATTCCCTGTGTCACGACGACCGCCGTTAGAGTGGTGAAAACACTCAAAACCCAAGTCAACACCAGTGTCTGTTAGCCCACTTCGGTGAAAAATGACCAAACTACCCTTAAGACCTTTTTCGAGACTTTCCGGTCAAGATGACCATTTTGCCCCTAGGCATCCGGATGCCCCGGGAACCACACCGACTCTGGGTATCAAACCAGTAACCCTCTGAGATTGCTTTTTATAGTACTCTCAACCTTCCCTTATCTTTCCGGATCATTCCGAGTCAGTTTCGCCCAACCCGGTACAAAATGACCGTTTTGCCCCGGGGGGCCGGTCTCCTTCTTCGACCACACCGGCTCTGGGTATCAAACCGGTGATGTCCCGAGAATGCTTCTTGTAGTATTCTCAACATTTCCTTATCTTTCCGGATCATTTCGAGTCAGTTCTGGCCAACTCGGTGCAAAATGACCGTTTTGCCCCTAGTAGGCCGGTTTCCTTTTCCGACCACGCCGGCTCTGGGAATCCAACTGGAAACCTCTGGAACATTCTAAATAATGTTTTCAGATCCCAAGTCTTCTTCCGGGACAGTCCGAGTCCGTCCCGGCAGTTTCCCGGTCCGATTGACCGTTTTGCCCCTAAAGGCCCGGTCAACCTTTCCGACACATTTTGTCCTCACTTTTCAAGTCAAATACCTCCAGGACACTATTTTAAGTGTTCCTGCTCCTTTCCGGCCTTCTGGGTCATTCCCGGCTCCTTCAAATCATTCCCGGACTTTCCGGAGTCACTCCTAGTGAAGCCAGGCTAAAGATTGCATGGTAGTCACTAGTACAGGCGCCCAAATCTAGTCAAAGTTACGTTGTTTGCCGACTTATAAAATTTCCTAAGTGGGTGGCGCCACTAGTTGTGGCGCCAAGCCAAGAATTGGCCTGGCGCCACTCCTAGTGGCGCTAAGAGAAATTTTGCCCTGTCGCCGCTGCAACAGGCGCCAGGTTTGTCCTCCCTCTATAAATACAGAGCCTCGTTCAACGTGAAGAGGGTCTGCAAACTTAACCTAAAAATCCTATATTTCGATATACAGAGCTCGAGCACCTCCTAAACCCTAGCCACTCTACACAAACCCTAACCTCCTATACACTCATACACTCCCCCATACACTCATACACTAGCCTTCAACCATCCTTTGAAGACTCGAAGAGCTGCCATCCAAAGCTTGAAGACAACTCTTGAAGACCGGAGGTGAAGATCAAGACAAAGACCGAAGACCGAAGACAGCGCGGCGCGCAAAATAAAGAAGACATATGGTAGGCTTTCTCTTTAATTTTCTGCACTTCCCCCCTCTCTCTTCTCTCTCCAACCCACTTGGGTTTTTCTCTATTTTAATCCCCCATCTCTTTCCCCCCTTTCTTTACATGCTTGAAACAAGGGGACTCCCGGTTCATGTGTAGGATTAGACTGTTGGAGAGTCACTGTGTCGGGGGCTTTCTTCTAGTCTAACCAGAGATCACGTGGGTCCGGCCCCCTTGATTATGTGATGAAGCCTTAGTCTTGTATGTTCACGACCCCAAATTGCATTGTGCATATCATGATCTTGCATCTTCCAAAAACTGTTTTCAAAGTTGTCTTCAAAATCGTTTTCAGACTTGTTTTCAAAATTGCATTAAAATCTCTTTTTCGAAAACTTGTTTTTAAAACCACAATCCTAGGGTGATTCTAGTCTTTCTATGGCTAGGGTTGCTTTAGGAAAGTGTTATATTAAAAGTGACCTTTTGGTCTATATTTTCAAACCTTGTTTTCAAAACCACTTTCTTAAAGTGGTTCTAACCCTTTTATGGCTAGAATTGCTTTAGGAAAGTGATATGTTTTTATACTTTCCAAAAACTCTCTCTTCAAAAATCTCTTTCTAAAAATCTCTTTTTCAACATACTTTCCTAAAACTCTCATCTTTAAAATTGTTTTCAAAAACTCCCTTCCAAAATCTATTTTTCAAAACTCTCTTTTTCAACTCCTCTCCAAAATCCTTTCCTCAAAATTCACTTTTTAAAAACACTCCATGGATTCACCTTCCTAAAAACTCTCTCCAAAAACCTTTCTAAAAAACTCTCTTTCCAAAATCTTCCTTCTAGAAATTTCTTCTCTAGGATTTTCCTTCTAAAATCTACATTTCCAAAAACACACTTTCCAAAACTCATCTTTAAAATCCTTTTCCAAAAACTCCCTCTTCAAACACACTTTCCAAAAACTCCTTCCTAGAATTCCCTTCTAGAAAACCTTCGTTTCTAAAAACTCTTTCCTTAGAGCCCCAAGTCAAACCCTAGAACCCACAATTAGGAAACCCTAATTTTCTTTCCAAAAACATGGTTTTCAAACTTTGCCCCAAACCTAGGTTTCCAAAATCTCTTGTTTCACATCCAAACTATACATGTTTTCAAAATCTCTTGTTTTCACATCCAAACTATACATGTTTTCAAAACCTCTTTTCTACGTCAAAACGATAATTTTTCAAACCTAGGGTTTCTGGAGTCTCCCTTTCCAAATCCTTGCCAAATCCTATCTTCCCTTTAGGAAACCGAATCAAATCTCCTCGTTTAGGAAGCTAGATCCCGTCCTCCGTTTTTGGAAACAAAATCAAATCTTTTCTTTTAGAAACCAAATCCAATCCCTTCCAAATCCAAATCTTTTCTAATTCAAATCCTTCCTAATCCTCCACTTTCCTAAATCTTAAGTTTCCAAAATTTGAACATAAAAATCTTTCCTAATTCAACCCTTTCCTAATCCTACCCCTTTTCCAAATCTCAACTTTCCAAATCTAATTTTTCAAACTTTTTCTAAACTCAAACCTTTCCTAATCTCAAGATTTCCTAAAACCCTAAAACTTTATAAATCTTAAACTTTCTAAATTTCAAATCTTTCAAAATTCTAAACTTTCCAAAACTTCAACATCTTTCCAAATCTAAGACTTTTCTAAACTCAAAACTTTTTTTAATTCAAACATTTCCTAAATTGAAAACTTTCCTTTTTCAAACCTTATCCAAAACGAAACTTTCTTATTTTCAAAACTTCTTTGTTTTTTCTAAACTTTTCCACTTTCAAAACTTCCCTTTTTCAAAACATTCCAAAATTCAAAACTTTCTTAACTTGAAACTTTCTAAATTCTAAGTCTTTTCTTAAGCTAAACTTTTCCTAATTCAAAACATTTCTAAATTCCAAACTTTCCAATTTTCAAGCTTTCTTAAATTCCAAACTTTCCTAATTTCAAAACTTTCCAAAAATAAAACTTTCCTAATTCAGAACTTTCCTAATTTGAAACTTCGCTAATTTGAACATTTCCTAAATCCAATCTTTCCTAATTTCCTAAACCTTTCAAGTCAAGTCAAATCTTTCCTAAGTCTAGGTTTTCTTAAACCTTCTCTTTTCCAAAACAAGTCCAAATCAATCTTTCCAAAGCAAGTCCAATCCTCTCAATTCCAATTCCAATCTCCTCTTCTAATTTCAAATCAAATTCAATTTTCAATTCAAGTTCCTTCTTCAATCCACTCCTCTATTTTCAATCGGACTCCGGTCCGAATTACGACTGACCTGATTCCCCCAAAGGGATACATAGGCAACCTTCATAGGTGCGGTCACAATACTTTTCAAACTTTCAATTCCACCCTCATGGGTGCAGTTTTCAAAATCTTTTCAAATCTCAAATCTCAAATTTCAATTTCAAAATTTCTATTTTCAAATTTCTACTTTCAATTTTCAAACTTTCCAATTTCAATCCCATCTTTTCAAATCTATTTTCAAATCAAATCAATCGCTTTCCAAATCTATTTTTCAATTTTCTTTCCTTACACTTGCATACCATGCATCATGTTAGTTTCTTTTTAAACATTGTTTTTCTAAAGTGAATAGGGTTGGACATATGTTAATTCAAGACTCTCATAGGTGAATCTAGGGTAGATTGACATGTAGGTATCGAAAGGGCGGGGTAGGGTGATAGTTTAATGCGTCTTCCCTACACGTAACCAACCTCCGAACTTAGATCACTAATTTCATAGACCAAAAAGGAGTTATTTTTCAAAAAAGGGCTAAATATTTTTCAAAGGTTGCCAAACAACCTGTTTTCTTAAAAACCCTCTCTTGAGGAGATATTTTCAAAACCTTTTTTTCAAAAACCATAAGTGTAGTCTTTGGATTACTCTTAGTTTTTAGGTGACCTAACTCACCTTAATCAAGTTAGGTGGCGACTTCGAATCTTTTTCAAAAAGCCCTTTATTCAATCCTGTTTTCAATTCAAACCTAGTCGCACTCATTCTTCTAGGAGGGTGAGTTCTAAGGAGAGAGTACAATATTTTTCCCACTTGGGTGAGTATTCCTCGAGTGTGAAAAATCTGGGCCCGACAGCTAGCGACTCCGCTGGGGAAACTTAGAGGGTTAGGCCGTAGTCATGTCTCTTTACCCTTCACCCATGTAGAGTTTTCAATTAACTTGGTTCAATCCTATTCACTCTAAATTTTCAAAACTAAATTTTCAAAATTGTTTTAAAAAAAACAAACATGCATTCATTCATATTATCTTGTATTATGTTTGCCATCCACATACTAACACTTGCATCTTTGTTTTGTAGGTACACATTTTGTTTAAATTTTATTAACTGCTTTGCATGAATGTGATGTATAGGATGAATGGGAGTTGTTGGGCCCTTTTCTCCACTTTTAAAATCACACACACACTGCATGTGCACTTGCATTCTGCATACTTGCATACCCTGATATGTTTTTTCTAGTTAGAAAGGGGGAACGGTATATTGGTTGTGGGCAAGATGCTGTGTCAGTTTCTTCGCCTACGCCCTCTTGATGGTTCCCCCGCTCGGATCACCAACCAATCATGGCACCACCTCGGGGAGTGGGCCTAGGTTTGAAGATCCGGGGACCGAGCCTTTTTAGGATGCATTAGTCAACCCACAACCTCATACTCATATAGACACCATGCATAGCCGAACCTCTGCCGGATTTAGGACACGAGCACCATTTTCAAAATCACGGAGGAAAGGGCCACTGCTCTTACTTTCATTTATACCTGCTGTTATAATGCTTGTATTTATACTGTTATAATGCCTGTCTGACTGTTCATGCATGCATGTTTATTTCAATTGTACCTTATCTCCTTATACTTTTTGCATATTCATGTTCATGCATTCAATATTCCATGTCAAAACAAGAGTTCCAAGTGACTCAAGTCACTGCATTCTCATGCATATGATCAACCCATTGAGAATGACACCAACGTTACTATCCCTTGCATTGAACCTACCTAAACCCTAAGGGTTCCCACGTAACCCTAAGGACTCATTGCATGCATCTCGATTCATTCTATAAGAGGGGCCCCAATCCCTCTATACTCACGGAGATAGGGTTGCCAGGAAGACAAGGGGCAATCAATCAACAAGGTCTCTCAGCGACCTCCTCGACATCAAATCCAAGGAAGGCAAATCCGAAGACTCAAGAGTAGTTTAGGGTTTCCCTTTGTAAAAGTAGATAGGTGGAAGTCCAAAGGAAAATGTTCCCCCTCCCCCTATTAAAATGTATTTCAATTCTTTTGTATTTCAAGCCCAAAATTTAATGTACTTCTTTATTTTATGAATGAATGCATGGATGATTGAAGGTTCCTACCTGACAGTAAGGTGTCTGCATACAGGGGCAAATCCCCTATCTCTAAGAGTGAGCCAATACATCATGTTTAGTCTCCCTCTCGAGCAGGGGCACCCCTAGGACATGTATTGCATAAAAAAATTTCAAATCAAGGCACTAACTTCTCTCTTGTTTCTTGTCTTCTGTCCTCCCCCTCCTCATCTCCAAATACCAAGAGAATCGAAGGTAAAAGCAAGACAAGCAGGGAGTTTTCTAAATCACTCTCTTATTATTAACATATTGCTTACACATTCACTTCTTTTACGCTCATGCATCTATATCCATTCAGAGACAAGAGTTCCAAGAAACTCAAGTCATTTCATTCTCATGCATCTAATCAACCGTAGAGAGAAAGGAGCAATCCAATCTCATGTTAATCGAACCTACCAAAACTCCTAAGGGTTCCTCAACCCTAAGGATTCATGGCATGTATAGAACCATATCTCGAGAGGGGCACAAATCTCTCTCAGTCCATAGAGGCAAGATTGCCCAAATAAGGAAACATCAATCGGCCCATGCCGAAGAGGTATTGTATTGCATAATAGGGGCAAAACCCCACCTCCCAAATGGACTTGTCATCATGCCTAGATTCCCTCAAAAAAGGGACCTCCATAGGACATGAATCGCATAGAACCTCCAACTTCACATACTGACTGCATTCTGTTTTTCTTTTTCTTTGTGTAGGTCAGAGAGCTCGACTAAATTCATGGAATCCCTCTAGTACCCCACCAAGTTCAAACTCACGGAAGAATGAGCCTAGTTGTTAGAAGAGGCCAAACCTACATTAAGGAGAAAGAAGAACTAACCATCCACCTGCAAGACGTTACCTCCCCGCCATGCTGCGACAATCACTTTCCATGCAGAAAAAGGCTTCATCGTTTGCAAAGTTCTGTCAGACATGTGCATTACTACAAAAGAATCTCCTAACTTTCGAATGCATGCCAAACACTGCAAGAAATCTGTCAATCTACCCACTGTCGTTTGGTGATACACCTAAAGAATAAAATGCCAAAGAAGCTAGTAGTTTCAAAACTCTGTCGGGGGTTTCTCACCAAGAGATCCACAAGAAAAGGGAGACTTCCATAAGATTCATCTATTTTCTTTTCGTCTTTCTATTTCTCACATATCTTCTTTAAATAAGCATTGCATGCCCTGTAATTATGTTTTTAAATGAAAATAGGTGGTTCCCAGTTTATCCCCTTTTGTTTCATACTCTTGTGGACGATTGTCACATTTAGGGATTCTCCCCCATTTGGTAAATGACTCGACTTAAAGGATGAGATAGCATGGGCAACCCATTTAAAAGGGGGGTCAAAACCTTAGAGAGACAAAGAGAGAGTGAGAGATAGGAAGGAGATAGCGGGGAGTTCATTAAAGAGGCGACACTTACATGATATCCTGACTAAGCGATGGGCAGCCGAGTACTCAAAATGATGAGAAGCCATTGTTCTATTTACTCCAAATAAACATTATCCTTTGCTCAACCCACTAGAGCCGTAACTGATTTTTATTCAGATGTATCCAAACCCATAACCATTCCCAACACTGGGGTAAGCACAGAGTAGTGGATTCAGTAGAATATATAGGGGTTACTGGCATAAACATATCATCTCTAGGAATATTGTCTGAATTTTGTAAAAAGGCTTTATGAACTAAAGAATTCAATTTGAAATGATTGGAGGCCATCAATTCTGCTATCATACACAAAAATATCCTGTTTTGCTTAACCCACTAGTGCCTCGCAGAAAGCGAAAGTTTTTTTGTCAACCTCGATCCAAAACCATCCCCCCCATACTAGGGCAGACAAGCAGCAGAAGATCTGGCAGAGAACGTCATCGACCATCAAGTTGAAGTAACGTGAAGGCTCTATGGATCAAGCAATCTTGTTCAAAATGAAGAGAGGCCCTCATTTCATTTCCCATACAGTCAAAAGAAACCCCTTGCTAAACCTGTTGAGCCATCTATCCTTTTTTCGAAAAAAAAAAAAAAAACCAACCTAAGGATCACCACCCACATTGGGTAGATTGAACCGCCAAAGAAAAGGTCTAAAGAAAAAGGATCGAAGAATTAGTAGTTCCATAAAAGAAAAGAAAGGACAAGGTAAAGAAAGGGAGTTGCCAAGGGGCAAGAGGCCAAAAAAAAAAAAAAATATCTATCTAAAGAAAGGCCTGGAGAAAACCATGATTGAGTCATCTTCAAAAGCATAATAAGAAGATCAAATGAGAAGGGAGTCATGTTTCCCTCAAAAAGTACATGGAAAGGGTGAAAGAAAAGAGTCGTTTTTACCGTCAAAAGTATATGGTCAAAAGCAAGAAGGAAATCTAAAGGTGATCCTAGGTTACAAAGAAACCCAGTAGAAGTAATAGGTTTGAGCTTTTACCCTTTCTTGTTGAACCCTAACCCATGGCTTGCATTGCAATCCTACTAAAGTCCACTCTGATTGAGAAAGATTGTTTGATCTAAATGAGCCAAATATGTTTCTGAAGCTAGAGGAGGATATCAGGGGATGAAACCCCACTGGAAGACCAACCAAGGATGGTGCAGATCTAACCCTACTGGAAGCAACATCAAATTTGAGCTTACATATCCCGTTCATTCATAAACCCCTTAACCTAGCCTACGTTACGGTCCAAATTAAAGTCCTCTTTGATCAAAGAGAATTGCTTAGTCCAAATAAGCCTGAATAATACTAAGACAAGTAGGGTGAGAAAGGAGAATTGGAAGGGAATGCAAGGGGCAATCTCATGTTCTAAGATGTGCTCAGATGGTTTCGGTTTTAACAACCCACCAAAAGAAAATCTTTTGAGCCTAAATATCCATTTATTTCTTACAACCCCTAAACCCAGCCTACATTACGGTCCTAAAAGAAGTCTTCTCAGATTGAGGGCTTAGCTGTTTATCGCTCTGCAAAGGGCATGCGAGTTGTCGCTCGATCCATGGTAGCATTTTGGAGATCTGTGAGAGAAACCCAAGTGAGCTCAGAAACACCCCAAACAGTAACCCTGTAGAAAGTAGGGATAAGATAGCAAACCATAAGGTCAAGATCCCTAGAGAATGGAGCGAATGCTATCACACCCCGATGAGAATGGGACAAAACTAAATGGGGTAGAATCCTGGAAAGGAACAGAATCTTGAGAGTATGGGCCCTGGGGTAATCCTGGGGCATTCTTTGTAAATAGTTTATATACATGTAGTACTGATGCATCCATGACGTGTATAACCTGTAAATCCATTTAGATTCCTGCGAATTTTGTATCTATTCATGCGTTCAACTGTATTCCTATTTGTAAGAAAGTAGGTCATGCATTTAATTCAATTTTTACATTTATCACAAAAATGGGGGACATTGCATGTGCATTGTCCAAAAATATAACATGCATTCATTTCCACTTCTGTGTGAACCTGTGCATTCATAAAAAAGTAGGATATGCATTCATTTCAATTCTTATATAAACATGTGCATTCATAAAAAATAGATCATGCATTTAACCTCATGTGCAATCATCATAAAAAAATTGTAAAAAAAATAAAAAATAAAAAATGATGACACCCCTTACCGGAGCATTTTTAAACTGTTTTTGCACAAAAACTCACTCTTTGTCTTTCTGTCTCTCTCAAATAGGAAACAATGAACAAGGCAAAATATAAAAAGGAGCTAAAGCCACCCTTCAGATATCTCTAATACTGGCTCACACATCAGAAAGCTCAGATTTCCATGACCAACAAAAAACAGAGAATGGGGCAATGGCCCACCCTCGACCTCCCCAATTAAACTACTTTGAAAGAGGGGTAGTGAATAAGTGTCCGATCACCCAAAGCTGGAATAATGAAGCACATCCCCAGAAATGAGCATCAACCCCCTGCCAGAGTCTAGTAAGGCTCACGAAGGTCTGTCCCGCAACCATAGAAGCATATGAGTGTCCTTCATGAATCCTGGCGAGTAACGCACACAATCGACGGCCAACTGAGTCATCCCCTCGCGAAAGCATCAACAAGTTCAAGAGAAACAAAGCTAGGGCTATCATGGAGAAATGGACCAATCTTGAGAAGTATGTCAATCCCCTGAATGAGCTTTCCTATGCGTTGCAAACTCAAAATGAGAGAACAGGAGCTACATTGGGACATAAGGAAACTAGGGGCAGGGGGATCATAAGAAAAGGCTGCACACATAATCCAAGCTGAAGAGCGACAATCGTGATGCAGCCATCAGGAAAAGTTGGCCCCATAATGTCAGTTAAACCATCCTGAAGACCTAGGAGGAAGCCATACTCATGGGGAGTAAGGGCAAGCTCACATTCCCCAAAATGGAAGAAAGACAGGTCAGGTGGGAACCACAGTCAGAAAGCAAGCAACACTAACAGGAGAGAAGCCATGCAACCAAAGGACCAGCAAAAATGTCTTGCTTATCTAAAGGATGCCCGTCATACCAAACCCGTAATCAGCTCAAAATAGCGTCGGCCATCCAAAAAGTCAAAAGTGGAAAACCTCGCTGCCCATCTCATCCTCGAGGGTTGGCTCAATTAGAGGGAAGGGGTCGACTGGAGGCCTACTCCCCCCTCCCACCCTGGCTAGAAGATGCTCGATTAGCAGAGTGCTGACTACCCCTAAAGCGGCTGGAGCTGCCGACAAGAATCTGTTCGGGCCATCTTCCTGAAGCAGTAACTCTTCATCGCCTATGCCCGCCATCCTGAAAGGTAAGTCAAGGTAAGAGGTATTAGAATTCGATATATGCAGTTCAAAAAATAAAGAAATAAAAGCAACAAAAAATAATAATGATAATAACCAAAGGTGAAACATAAAATAAAAATGAAGGACACAACTTCCATATACATCCTATTCAGACCAACCTAAAAGTTTCTTAAACTTTTCATTCAAAGTTTCTTTTCTAAAATCAACTATCAAAGGTTCCTTAAAATTTTTTTGAAAAGTTTCTTGACTTTTTCTCTTCAAAAAGTTCTTTTTCAAAAATCAGTTTCCCAATGGTATTATTATCCTCCAAAAGTTTTCAAAAATTCTTTCTTCTAAAATTTCCTTTCCAAAGTTAGTTTTCAAAAGGTTTTCTGAATCTATTCTCCAAAAGTTCTTTTTCAAAATCACTTCTTAAAATTAAATTCTACTTCGAAAATCAAGGTCAAAAATCATTTTCAAAATCAGGTCTAAAATTTTTTTAATCCATCTCCAAGTTTTTCCGATTTAGCTCTTTAAGAAAATCCCTTTTTCCAAATCCTTACCTCCCTAAACTTTTCTTTCAAAAGAGCCTTAGACAAAATAAATCTTTAAAATTTTCAAGATTTCCTCAAACAATTCTTCCTTCCAAAATTTCTATCAAGTTCCGAAGTTTTCCATCCTAAATCCTTGTCAATCTCAAAAATTTTCAAATCCGAAAGAGTTCTTAAATTCTTACCACCAAAATGTCTCCTAAAACGCTATTTTTCCAAAATCTTTCCAAGTTTTCTGTCCAACAAGATTTCAAAATTCAAATCTTAGGTCAAAAGGAATTCCCTACACATTTTGAGCAACTTTGCCCCCTTTCCTGCCAAATCTCATTTTCGAAGGCCTTTTTGGCCCGTTATCCGTTTTTGACCCCCGTTGTCGAAAAATTTTCAAATGTCCGTCCCTCCGACTGCCTCGCGGTCAACATGGGACTCTTACTCTTATCTTGTTCTATCTTTGACAAGCAAAGACAGAAAAAGAGGGGCAGCTGTAAGCACCCCATTTTTGACCGCTCGACAGTCTACACTCCATCCAGACTTGTTTTCAAGTCATTGTGGGCATACTCCAATCGAAACCAATTCTCTAGGTTCAAATTCCGTCTTTCCATCGCTTCGCGAGCCTGTTAGGCCCAAATAGAGGCAAAATGACCAAAATGCCCTTAGGGGGCATTGACCTTTCCTTTCCAATTCCAATCCCTCTCTCGGGACAGTTTATTCCTCAAGACGGTCCGAGTAGCGAAACTACTCACAAAACTGTTAGAGTAGCGAAAATACTCACAAAACCGTTAAAGTAGCGGAAATACTCACAAAACCGTTAGAGTGGCGGAAACACTCAAAACCCAGGCACGTCTCTTCGGAGACGATAAGACCCCTTTTTAATCCCTCTCTCGAGACAGTTTATTCCTCGAGACGGTTTCAATCCAAACACGTCTCTTCGGAGACGGTAAGACCCCTTTCTAATCCCACTCTCGAGACAGTTTATTCCTCGAGACGATTCGAATCCAAGCACGTCTCTTCGGAGACGGTAAGACCCCTTTTCAATCCTTCTCTCGAGACAGTTTATTCCTTGAGAAGGTTCGAGTAGCGGAAATATTCACAAAACCGTTAGAGTAGCGGAAATACTCACAAAACTGTTAGAGTAGCTAAAATACTCACAAAGCCGTTAGAGTAGCAGAAGTACTCACAAAACCGTTGGAGTAGCGAAAATACTCACAAAACCGTTAGAGTAGCGGAAATACTCACAAAACCGTTAGAGTAGCGGAAATACTCACAAATAGGTCGATATAGGGAATTAGTAACAATTCCCTGTGTCACGACGACCGCCGTTAGAGTGGCGGAAACACTCAAAACCCAAGTCAACACCAGTGTCTGTTAGGTCACTTCGGTGAAAAATGACCAAACTACCCTTAGGACCTTTTTCGAGACTTTCCGGTCAAGATAACCATTTTGCCCCTAGGCATCCGGATGCCCCGGGAACCACACCGGCTCTGGGTATCAAACCGGTAACCTTCTGAGATTGCTTTTTATAGTACTCTCAACCTTCCCTTATCTTTCCGGATCATTCCGAGTAAGTTCCGGCCAACTCGGTACAAAATGACCGTTTTGCCCCGGGAGGGCCGGTCTTCTTCTTCGACCACACTAGCTCTGGGTATCAAACCGGTGATGTCCCGAGAATGCTTCTTGTAGTATTCTCAGCCTTTCCTTATCTTTCCGGATCATTCCGAGTCAGTTCTGGCCAACTCGGTGCAAAATGACCATTTTGCCCCTAGTAGGCCGGTTTCCTTTTCCGACCACGCCGGCTCTGGGAATCCAACTGGCAACCTCTGGGAACATTCTAAATAATGTTTCCAGATCCCAATTCTTCTTCTGGGACAGTCCGAGTCCGTCCCGGCAGTTTCCCGGTCTGATTGACCGTTTTGCCTCTAAAGGCCCGGTCAACCTTTCCGACACATTTTGTCCTCACTTTTCAAGTCAAATACCTCCAGGACACTATTTTAAGTGTTCCTACTCCTTTTCGGCATTCCGGGTCATTCCCGACTCCTTCAAATCATTCCCGGACTTTCCGGAGTCATTCCTAGTGAAGCCAGGCTAAAGATTGCATGGTAGTCACTAGTACAGGCGCCCAAATCTAGTCAAAGTTACGTTGTTTGCCGACTTATAAAGTTTCCTAAGTGGGTGGCGCCACTAGTTGTGGCGCCAAGAGAAATTTTGCCCTAGCGCCACTGCAACAGGCGCCAGGTTTGTCCTCCCTCTATAAATACAGAGCCTCGTTCAACGTGAAGAGGGTCTGCAAACTTAACCTAAAAATCCTATATTTCGATATACAGAGCTCGAGCACCTCCTAAACCCTAGCCTCCCTAGGTTTTCCAAACCCTAGCCACTCTACACAAACCCTAGCCTCCTATACACTCATACACTCCCCCATACACTCATACACTAGCCTTCAACCATCCTTTGAAGACTCGAAGAGCTGCCATCCAAAGCTTGAAGACAACTCTTGAAGACCAGAGGTGAAGATCAAGACAAAGACCGAAGACTGAAGACAGCGCGGCGCGCAAAATAAAGAAGACATACGGTAGGCTTTCTCTTTAATTTTCTGCACTTCCCCCCTCTCTCTTCTCTCTCCAACCCACTCGGGTTTTTCTCTATTTTAATCCCCCATCTCTTTCCCCCCTTTCTTTGCATGCTTGAAACAAGGGGACTCCCGGTCCATGTGTAGGATTAGACTGTTGGAGAGTCACTGTGTCGGGGGCTTTCTTCTAGTCTAACCAGAGACCACGTGGGTCTGGCCCCCATGATTATGTGATGAAGCCTTAGCCTTGTATGTTCACGACCCCAAATTGCATTGTGCATATCATGATCTTGCATCTTCTAAAAACTGTTTTCAAAGTTGTCTTCAAAATCATTTTCAAACTTGTTTTCAAAATTGCATTAAAATCTCTTTTTCAAAAACTTGTTTTCAAAACCACAATCCTAGGGTGATTCTAGCCTTTCCATGGCTAGGGTTGCTTTAGGAAAGTGTTATATTAAAAGTGACATTTTGGTCTATATTTTCAAACCTTGTTTTCAAAACCACTTTCTTAAAGTGGTTCTAGCCCTCTTATGGCTAGAATTGCTTTAGGAAAGTGATATGTTTTTATACTTTCCAAAAACTCTCTCTTCAAAAATCTCTTTCTAAAAATCTCTTTTTCAACATACTTTCCTAAAACTCTCATCTTCAAAATTGTTTTCAAAAACTCCCTTCCAAAATCTATTTTTCAAAACTCTCTTTTTCAACTCCTCTCCAAAATCCTTTCCTCAAAATTCACTTTTTAAAAATACTCCCTGGATTCACCTTCCTGAAAACTCTATCCAAAAACCTTTCTAAAAAACTCTCTTTCCAAAATCTTCCTTCTAGAAATTTCTTCTCTAGGATTTTCCTTCTAAAATCTACGTTTCCAAAAACACACTTTCCAAAACTCCTCTTTAAAATCCTTTTCAAGAAACTCCCTTTTCAAACATACTTTCCAAAAACTCCTTCCAAGGATTCCCTTCTAGAAAACCTTCGTTTCTAAAAACACACTTTCTAAAAACTCTTTCCTTAGAGCCCCAAGTCAAGCCCTAGAACCCACAATTAGGAAACCCTAATTTTCTTTCCAAAAATATGGTTTTCAAACTTTGCCCCAAACCTAGGTTTCCAAAATCTCTTGTTTTCACATCCAAACTATACATGTTTCCAAAACCTCTTTTCTACGGCAAAACTATAATTTTTCAAACCTAGGGTTTCTAGAGTCTCCCTTTCCAAATCCTTGCCAAATCCTATCTTCCCTTTAGGAAACCGAATCAAATCTCCTCGTTTAGCAAGCTAGATCCCATCCTCCGTTTTTGAAAACAAAATCAAATCTTTTCTTTTAGAAACCAAATCCAATCCCTTCCAAATCCAAATCTTTCCTAATTCAAATCCTTCCTAATCCTCCACTTTCCTAAATCTTAAGTTTCCAAAATTTGAACATAAAAATCTTTCCTAATTCAACCCTTTCCTAATCCTACCCCTTTTCCAAATCTCAACTTTCCAAATCTAATTTTTCAAACTTTTTCTAAAATCAAACCTTTCCTAATCTCAAGATTTCCTAAAACCCTAAAACTTTCTAAATCTTAAACTTTTCTAAATTTCAAATCTTTCAAAATTCTAAACTTTCCAAAACTTCAACATCTTTCCAAATCTAAGACTTTTCTAAACTCAAAACTTTTTTTAATTCAAACATTTCCTAAACTGAAAACTTTCCTTTTTCAAACCTTATCCAAAACGAAACTTTCTTATTTTCAAACTTCCTTGTTTTCTAAACTTTTCTACTTTCAAAACTTCCCTTTTTCAAAACATTCCAAAATTCAAAACTTTCTTAACTTGAAACTTTCTAAATTCTAAGTCTTTTCTTAAGCTAAACTTTTCCTAATTCAAAACATTTCTAAATTCCAAACTTTCCAAATTTCAAAACTTTCCAATTTCCAAGCTTTCTTAAATTCCAAACTTTCCTAATTTCAAACCTTTCCAAAAATAAAACTTTCCTAATTCAGAACTTTCCTAATTTGAAACTTTCCTAATTTGAATATTTCCTAAATCCAATCTTTCCTAATTTCCTAAACCTTTCAAGTCAAGTCAAATCTTTCCTAAGTCTCTTTTCTTTCCTAAGTCTAGGTTTTCTTAAACCTTCTCTTTTCCAAAACAAGTCCAAATCAATCTTTCCAAAGTAAGTCCAATCCTCTCAATTCCAATTCCAATCTCCTCTTCTAATTTCAAATCAAATTCAATTTCCAATTCAAGTTCCTTCTTCAATCCACTCTTCTATTTTCAATCGGACTCCGGTCCGAACTACGACTGACCTGATTCCCCCAAAGGGATACGTAGGCAACCTTCATAGGTGCGGTCACAATATTTTTCAAACTTTCAATTCCACCCTCATGGGTGCGGTTTTTGAAATCTTTTCAAATCTCAAATTTCAATTTCAAAATTTCTATTTTCAAATTTCAAATTTCTACTTTCAATTTTCAAACTTTCCAATTTCAATCCCATCTTTTCAAATCTATTTTCAAATCAAATCAATCGCTTTCCAAATCTATTTTTCAATTCTCTTTCCTTACACTTGCATACCATGCATCATGTTAGTTTCTTTTTAAACATTGTTTTTCTAAAGTGAATAGGGTTGGACATATGTTAATTCAAGACTCTCATAGGTGAATCTAGGGTAGATTGACATGTAGGTACCGAAAGGGCAGGGTACGGTGATAGCTTAATGCGTCTTCTCTACACGTAACCAACCTCCGAACTTAGATCACTGATTTCATAGACCAAAAAGGAGTTATTTTTCAAAAAAGGGCTAAATATTTTTCAAAGGTTGCCAAATAACCTGTTTTCTTAAAAACCCTCTCTTGAGGAGATATTTTCAAAACCTTTTTTTCAAAAACCCTAAGTGTAGTCTTTGGATTACTCTTAGTTTTTAGGTGACCTAACTCACCTTAATCAAGTTAGGTGGCGACTCCGAATCTTTTTCAAAAAGCCCTTTATTCAAACCTGTTTTCAATTCAAACCTAGTCGCACTCATTCTTCTAGGAGGGTGAGTTCTAACGAGAGAGTACAACATTTTTCCCACTTGGGTGAGTATTCCTCGAGTGCAAAAAATCTGGGCGTGACAGGCGCCAGGTGATTCCCTTGTTTATAAATACAGAGCCTCCTCCAGCGTGAAAGAGCTCTGCAAACTCAGTCTAAAAACCCTACTTTCAATATACAGAGTTCGTAGCCTCTCTAAACCCTAGTCTCCTTAGGTTTTCCTAACCCTAGCCTCCTATACACTCCCATATACTTCTATACACTTATACACTAGCCTCCAAAGCCTCATTTGAAGACTTGAAGTGTTGCAATCTGAAGCTTTGAAAATTGAAGACAAATTCTTGAAGACTAAAGTGAAGACCGAAGCAAGACAAGTAAAGCAAAGCGCGTAAAGCTAAGCAAAATAAAGAAGACGCAAGGTAGGCTTCTTATTTACGTTTACGCATCTTCCCCCTTCTCTTCTCCCTCTGAACCCACTTGGGTTTTCTTCTATTTTAATCCCCCATCTTCTTCCCCCCCCCCCTTTTGCATGCTTGAAATAAGGGAATTCCCGGTCCATGTGTAGGATTAGGTTATTGGAGAGTCACCGTGTCGGGGGCTTTCTTTTAGTCTAACCAGAGACCACGTGGGCTTGGCCCCCTTGATTATGTGGTGAAGCCTTTAACCTTGTATGTTCACGACTCCTCTTTGCATTGTGCATATCATGATCTTTCATTCTTCCAAAACTCGTTTTCAAACTCGTTTTTAAAGCTTGCTTTAACATCGTTTTCAAAATTGCATCAAAACCTTCTTTTTCAACACTTGTTTTCAAAATCACATTCCTAGGGTGATTCTAGTCATTTCATGGCTAGGGTTATTTTAGGAAAGTGTTACATTTAAAGTGACCAATATGGTCTATATTTTCAAAACCTTTGTTGTTTTCAACACCGCTATCTTAAAGTGGTTCTAACCTTCTTATGGTTAGAATCCCTTTGGGAAAGTGAGATATTTTATATATATTCTAAAAACTCTCTTTTCAATTCCCTCCTTCTAAAAACTTCTTTTTCAACATACTTTCCAAAAACTCTCTCCAATCTCCTTCTTCAAATTCCTTTCCAAAGTTGTTTTCTAAAACTTCTCTTCACAAAACTTGTTTTCCTAAAAACTCCTTTCCAAAATGCTCTCCTCAAAATTCATTTTCTAAAAGCACTCCCTAGGTCTTCTTCCTAGAAAAACTCTTTCCAAGAACTCTTTCGAAAAAACACTCCTCTAAAATTCACTTTCTAAAAACACTCCCTACACGCTTTCCAAAATCTTCCTTCTAGAAACTCCTCTCTAGGATTCCCTTTCCAAAAATTTCTCGTTCTAAAAACTCATTTTTCAAAAATCTCTTTTCTTAGAGTCCAAGTTATACCCTAGAACCCACAATTAGGGAACCCTAATTTTCT
>CM065390.1:12802500-12940000 GCA_033060915.1 Euryodendron excelsum | reverse complement strand
TTTGTTGAAGAGTTTGAAAAAGCTCAAGAGATGATTTCATTAGAATATGCAAAGATCAGTTGAAGAGACTATGTGATTGAAGTTGCTGAGAAGATGACTCACAATAATTATCTGATCTTTACCTGGAATCCTAGTGAAAAATTCTTCTACAATATAAAGGATTCATGAAGACTAGATGCATGAAGGCTTCATCATGTTTGCAATGATCTCAGTGAAGTGATTTTAATGAAGAATGAAGAATTGCTAGCAAAGAAAGGAAATCAGAGTTGAAGCATTGTGAAGCTCTACACAATTAAGGAAGCTTGGCATTGAAGAAGATATTCTACAATGATAGAAGAAGCTTTGCAAATGAAGAAGAAAAGATCAACATTGATCAAATGAAGCTCTGACAGTTTGAGATTCAAGAAGAAGATCAATATCCAATGATTGATTCGATCCAAATTGAATAGAAGTTAACTCTGATGAGTTAAGAATATTTGATTGATCATCATACCCCAAAGACATACTCCTTGAAGATCTTATACCTATGCTAAGATGATCTGAATCATTGGAAGATAGAATACAAAATTCTGGGCATTGAGGGGACTCATGGAAATAAGGTGTCGCCTCTTAATCACAGAAGCAAAAAGGCCTGGAGACAAATTGGATAATGAGGGGACTCATGGAAATAAGGTGTCGCCTCTTGATCACAAAAGCAAAAAGGCTTGGAGACAAATTGGACAATGAGGGGACTCATGGAAATGAAGTGTCGCCTCTTGAACACAGAAGCAAAAAGCCTGAAAACCATATAGATAAAGAGTGGACTCATTGAAACAAAGAGTCACCTTATGGAGACAGACGCCAAGGCTTGAAGATGACAAGATCAATGAGCGGACACATGAAGACGAAGAGTCGCCTCTTGGCAGCAGAAGTAAAAAGTTTGAAGATTATATGATCAATGAGCGGACACCTGAAAATGAAGTGTCGCCTCATGACAGCAGGAGCCGAAGATGTGAAGACAGAATGAACGAGAAGTCGCCTCATTGATATGAAGAGCGGACTCATGAACTCAGTAAACAACATCTGGTAAATGCAGAAGCAGAAAGTGTCGACTCCACAAATCTGGAGCCGACTCCCTCTGATATAACGGCTATTTTTCTTAACGTTATAACAGAGTGGACGTGCATTTATGATACCCAACCACCTCTAACGGATGGAATCAATACAAGGGTATATATACAACCTTCCAGCTGCATTTATACATGAGATTGAAGACAAAAACAAGATCAACTGACTGAATCACTGATATACTCTGAATATTCTTCCTGTCTTCTTGAGTGAACTTTGATTGTAAATCTACTCTTGCTAGAGAGCTTTTTTGTTACTTGTATATTCATATACACTTGAAATTGAGAGTTCAGAGAGTTCTCTTCTGAAAACAAAACTTTTGTAAGTTTGAGTGGAACTTGGACAAAACCACTTGAAGATTGGAGAGCTCGGTGAGGAGTTCTTTGTAAAGTGAGCTGAACACTTTGTCAATAAGTGGCCCATTTTGTAATAGGTGATTACATAGTGGAAGAAGACTTCAATGAGGTCTTGGGGTGAGGACATAGACCATGGTTTGTGGTTGAACCTCGGTAAATCTGTGTCTTTCTTTTATTGCTCTGTTTTTCTTTACTTCTACTGATAACATTGCATTGCACATAGATTAATCACTGCTATATTGTTTAGATTAATTTTAATTAATCTTAACTTGTATTAATCTTCGAAAAACCCAATTCACTCCCCTCTTGAGTTGCCTTTTGGACCAACACCGGGGTCAATTGATCCAATCAATTGCATCTCGTGAAATTCAGAATGAGATAATTTAATAACTCAAATCCTTCGACTACGTCGCGAGTCTTAGATTCGGAAGATTTAGCAATAAAATCAAGAGTTCTTCAAAACTTCAACTTCTAGAATAAATTAGGTTGCTAGAATCAATGACGTGCATCATCGGTTCGTGCAGCCCATATCCTGAACCCAACTCACGCATAACGTTACAAGGCAGCGTATATATTGAGTGTGATATTCACGCATAAGCGTTATCGAACATAATAGGACGCCCAGGTTTTCTAAGGTTTCTAGAAAGAAGAAGAAAAAGAAAGAAAATCAAAAAATTTAACTTTAAAACCAAGAACATACCTCCTTTATTCATCCAAGATCTTCAATTAATCTTCAAAATTGATCCCAAGATGAAATCTAGCTATTCATCATAATCATGGATATGCAAAGTTGTATTTAAATTTATTCAAAGACTGAGTAATCTGATTACAGAAATTGAAAACTGAATGAAAATTATGAATAAACTACTCTAATCTACTCCTAAAACTACTCTTAAAATCCTAGAGAAACGTCAACCCTAGCAATCCCCTCAAAAACATAAAACTTCTAAATCTATTATACTATCTCCTAATCTATATACAACTAAAAAGTGAGTTAATCTATAAAAACCGTCGTCAGTAATACGGACAGTTCTCACTGATTGCTCAGATGGGCTGGGTCCCTTCATAAAAGTTGTAGGTCTCGGAAAGTTACATAAAATCGACATATTATGGGCCTGAATAGCCTTTCTAGTTTTAGAGATATGAGCTTTTAAAGTTTTAGTTCTGCGTCCTTCAGCAGCTTGTACCACAATTTCAGCAACTTGTACTTTGACAACAACTTATTGAAACCTATTATTAAATTGCATTAGAAATCATTCCATTTAAGTTCAAAACCGTTCGAACGCCTGGACTACCGTTTGAACGCCACGGACAACCGTTCGAACGCTGCGTTAAACGAGAAAACTTGCTCTCTGAATCTTTTGAACGCACTTCAAACTTGAATTTGACGTGAGATCGTTCGACGTACCGTTCAAATGCTTCTGTATACCGTTCGAATGCCTGTGAGGACCGTTCGAACGCCCTTCGAATGCCTATCCTGTTTCAACGCGAATTAATCCCTTTTTAGCTAGGATTCCTAAAAACAAATACAAATCTAAGTTAGTACGAATTAGGATTAAAATTAACACAATTAAACACAATATAAAACTAATAATTAGCTAATTAAGACATGTAGATTGCACTTTTAAAGTACAATCAGTAAGGTGAAATTTTTAGATATTGTAGTTAAAGCAATACTATTATGACACGCAATATCAGTAATTTAAAATTTAAAAAACGACTAACAAAATTGAATTGATTTTTTAACCTTAAATACCCAACAACCAATTGGCATACAATATGGCATAGCTTCAATTATTTCACATGACCATTCGAAGGGATAAAACAATGACACTGCAAATATTACATTGACAAAGTGTAAACAAAGATGAGACTCAAGCTTGTAACTATTGACCTACCAAGGAAAGAAAAGGCATATGGAAAAAAAAAATTAAAAAACTTCAACACCACATAGCAATCTAACCTCATATTTGAGAAAGACTCACTGATCGATCCTTGAGGCAATTAAGATGTCTATTGCAATTAAACATATAGAGAAATTCATTAATTATTTCACATAAAGCACACAAAGGGATTGCATACACAAATTATAAAGAAAAATAAGATTCAAGCCTATAACGATTGACTTACCAACTTAAAAGAAAAAAAAGTACATCAAAAAAGAATTACAAAACTTCGACATCACAAAGCAATCTAAACTCAAATTTGAGATAACCTTATAAAATCAAACCATAGCAAGGGCTTATGTAGGAGTCAATTTTACTGGAGTGCTGCAACAGTTGCAGCAATCAATCCGATCGGATCCCCCAAAAGAACAGAAAGGATTATTTTAAGGAATGCTTTTACTGTCTTCCAAAACACCCCACTGCTTCCACCTTTTCTGTTCGGGTGCTTAGCCATGAGCTTCAACTCCATTATTTCCAGTGCCTTAGAAGTATCGTCAGTGTTATCAGCACCTTGCTTCCAAGCTTCGTGCACCATTTCAGCTATGCAATGCACATGAAACTTATACTCGTTGCATCTAGAAACATAAGACCAACCCGGCACGCAGGTTTTTGCACTCGAAGCCTCCTTCCTGCCGCACCACAAGCAATCCGATAGGACCCTGTCCTTGTCGCGCAGAACAAAAACCTTGTTGTCGTCGATGCGTAATTGGCCTCTCAGCTTGCTACAAGGCGGGTGCAAATTCAAGCCATTTGCTTTGCAATGATAGGAATATCCATGTATACCCTTCCCACATGCATCGCAGGTCGTTGCATGGCCTTTGTAAGGGCAAAATTCAAAGGCGGAACCTTTGAAAAGATCACAGAAAATGGTGGGTTCGCGGGAGTTGCAAACCTTGTGGAGCTCATAGTCACATTGCTCGCATCTGAATCTTGGTCCAAACCCGTCCTCCTTGCATGCATTGCATGTGAACCGCTTGCTAAAGCTTTTAAGCTTGAGCTCATGGTTTTGGTTTCGGTAGCAATCGTCAGCTTTCTTCGCAATCGACCCCTCCAGATCAGCTCTGAGGACGATCCCTGTAAATTCGTACCCTAATCAACACAATGAAGAACATGTTATAATCAGTGATGGGTCAACAAATCACAAAGAAAAAAATTTAAAATTCGTATCCAAACATGTACGTGTATATACATATATGCATATATTTCTATGCAAATGGAAAATATGATGTTACCCGGTTGCTTTTCTACCCTACGTAGGTCCAGATCCTGATGAACTTCTCGAACTGGTTTTTGTGGTAACACAATTTGCATTTCCTGGTTGTACTTCATGGGCGGGCTCGGCTCCCACGAGAGCTTCCACCAATTTTTTGTACTTTTAACCTTCTTAATGATTGGGTTTGGGTCTCCAGTACCTCTGATTGTCGCGTACCCTGCTTCTGCATCTGTGTCTATTTCCACTCCATAACTTCGTCTCAGTTTCTCCAACATTCCGTTGCATCCATCGCAGTAGCAGTAATTCACCTTGATGGCGAAGTTCTTCTGAGCAAACTGTGAAGAGGCCATTCAGAGAAAACCGATGAAGAAATATGCCTTGTCTTCTTTGGAAAACCCCCTCTGAAGACGAACGATTGCTGTTGGCAAAGAGAGTAAAGGATTATACTAGAGAAAAGACCAAGAAGAGATCTCTTCAAGTTTTAAACTTCTCTAGTCTATTGTTTAATGATGAATAATTTAACTGAGTAAACTCCAAAAGAAAAAATATATCAGAACTCCGTAATATATCTCTGTCTGATGAATAGAAATTTTTTCCCTCCTATAGTTGGCTGCCAATAAGATATTAACTGCTAGAGAGATAAGACTACATCGTATATACTTATCATGTTGTTGAAGAGAAGGTGTACAACAACAGAATGACAGCATGCAGTAACAGCAAAATAAATAAGTCCATGTATATATATTGATAGATATTTCACACATGCAACACAATAGATGAGAACAACTGCAAATAGTTAGGTTTCAAGACATGCAGCAATATCGATAATTAACGAATATGTTATGATCAATAAAAGATGGAAAATAAAAGCAAAAAAAAAGTATAATAATGAAATAGGACAGTAGATCATCCGTAAATCCCACAAAGAATTAAAACAAAAGACAAAACTATTTGAGAGAGAGAGAGAGAGAGAGAGAGAGAGAGAGAGAGAGAGATGGCTAAGTTTCTTAGATGATTGGTAAAATGACAAGAGTTTAATTGACCCAAAATGTGAATATAAATTTATATAAGCAGAACACCAAAATTGGACATGTAATTTTGCTTTTCATATTGTGTCTAGTTATAACCGTTAATTACTTTTTATTGTAATGTGGGCATGTTGACCCCGTTTGATGTAAATGGATCCTATGTTGTCAGTAAATCAAAACTAAATTTAATGAGTCTAAATCTAACTAAAAGGTGAAGAAATGAAGATAAATATGATATCTAAGAGGAAAAAAAAAAGGGGAAATCGGTCTATACATGTGAATTGTGGCAACTTTTGGTCTCGTATATAGCAATCTGTTAGGATTTATTTTGTCTCTCCATTTCAGGAGAAATTTTATCAAATCACTTTTCACACTCGGTTTTATATAGAAATTTTCTCTCTGACATTTTACAATTATTGGATCCATTATTTAAAATGAAAAACCATGCAATATCTCAATATCTTCCCTATACGTGGATTGTGGAATCATGCAGTTTCTCAGTTTCCCATTTGTGAGACAGAATATACACGCGTCTCCTTTCATTTTTTTGGTCACGTTTGTGGCTTTTGGACCTTTTGACTACCATGCAAAAAAGGGCTTTGTTTTTTGGGCACTCTTTCTGGACTTTCACGGAAAGTTCATAGTTGGAAAATTTAACCGTTAATATGACGTGATTGTTTACTATTTTAAAATAAAATATTCCCTGAAACGATTTGTAACTACAAAGTTATTAATGTCGTATAATTCATGTATAGGGTCGGTTTAACTAGAAGACCAATAAAACCTTTGCTTTAGACGTCTGAATTTTAAAGGTTTCAAATTTTGTGAAATCTTATATGCTATTGGTAAGATCCTTGCATATTGTTTTATATTTTTTTTTTCTAGAAAAGAAGGCAAAACATCAACTACACCAATTACCTTCCAAGAAAAGCAATAGTTCCACGGAAAAAATTGTACAAACCAAAAATAAATAAATTTGAAGGTCGCAAAATTCTGAAATATTACATCCTATTAAAATCCTATATAATTTTTACATCCTTTCTTGAAAGGGACGCTAAAACAAAAGAAAAAAAAAGAAGAAAGAATGCCCAACTCAATATACTAGTTAACTTCAAAAAAACTTATACCGGTTCAGAAATACTTGTAAATAGAATTCTTAGAACAATAATAAAAAAATCATCTGAGAGGCCAACTATATATCAACCTTGCTGCCATGCAATGGTTAGTTCCTTGGAGAAAGAAAGAAAATGCAAAGAAATTGTTGTGTGATTTAAAATTCTTCAAATTTATATGAATGCACAGATATTCCATGTTATGATTTTATAACGTAAATGGAAATATCACTTTATAGATAAAGATAGTATAGTTCAATATCACTTTATAGTAATCATTTTAGTACGACTCAATATCACTTTATAATCAAAGAATGAGTAAAATGGTACTTCCATCACCTCAACTATGATAATTTAGATGGTGTGGAACAACAAAATCAATAAATACGTATATAAACAAATTATAAATAATTGAGGGTGATGATGATGCGCAACACAATAGATGAGAACAACTGCAGTCTGCAGATGCAGCAATATTAATGAAATAGACTACAGATGTAAAATACAGGAGTTAATCCAACAAGAATTAAAAGAAAAAGAAGACTATTTTCAACGTAAAATAGACTGCAGATGAAGTAGTTAGTTTTATTTTTTACCTATAGCTAGCCGAGCAGCCTACAAAAATTGGAAGCTTTTGCCGGTTACACTGGTGGGTAGAGCACAAGACTGTAGAGATTAATGAAGAGGGAGATGATATCCAAGATAAGAGAAGAAAGAGAGAAGCAATGGTGTGTGAATTATGTCCAGGATGGCAATGATCACTTATATGCAACTTGTTTGGGTTTATTTTGTCTTTTCACCATTTTATCTGAAACTTCACGGAAACCACTTCTAAGACTCGGTTTGACTCGGTTGATTTTCCTGTGCAATTATTCTCATAATTATTAATACCGTTTTGTATCAATCGGTACGTTAGGTCCGACATTGAAATCGTGGCATATTCCGGCGATCCGGCAAATTCCTTTGCATTACGGAGTGTTCCGGAGCGACTTTGATAGGGCACTTTTGTAATTAAAATGCGTTTGAAAGCCCTTTAAAGTTGAAAAGCTACGTTATATGTATATGCATTTGTCCTTTTGGGTATGTATTACACGTCTGTTACTCTCTCCAGCTTTTTCTCTCTCATCTGATGATTGCACTTATTTCTCTCTCTCTCTCTGTCTCTTCTTCACACTCTCTAGCTATTTCACTCGCCATCTAATGATTACACTTATTTCCCCTCACACATCTTCACTCTTCCCTTGGTCATTCGTAAGTATGACTTGTGTAGTTTCCACATCTAACACTTTTTTTAAAATATTAAATATTAAATTTTTAGTAATTTATATTTTTGAATAATTTATTAGGAATTTTGTTTTATTTGTCGAATAAGATTATTCATATTCTAATAAATATATATTTTTTATGTTATATTATGTATGAATAAATATAAATATATCTATATATATATATATTTATAGTGATAAATCCAAAATAGTATGCCGAAACATATTGGTACCAATATATATCGTACCAATGAAAAAAACGATACACTGGCCAGAATGAAATTGACAACTATGATTATACTATGAGAAAAAAATTTAGCTAGGCCCCATTTTCTCTTAGGCTATATATGGAACCCGCATTTATCAAGGAAAAAAATAAAAATAAAAAATAGGTGAGGGACAAAAACAAAATGAAAGAGGATTTTGGCTCTCTTTTTTCTTACCTTTTTCCTTTTTTTGTTTATTTTTCGTTATCAAATTTTTAATCCAAACACAACGTTACCTTGCATAATCACGTAGATAACGTTTGATTATGAGCTAAGAAAACATAGCTTACGTGTTATTGAAATTACCGTCACACAATCGTTAAATGATGTTACTTTCACTATGATTTTAATATTAATGGTAGGTCATATTTAAATATACAAACATTCAAAATCATAGTACAAGAAGTATTTTTTTTTGAAAAACGGGGAGAGAATTCCATTGATGATTTGTAAGAGTAAAAGAGTTTAATTTTGACCTAGTGATTATGTAACATTTATTTATATAAGCGAATGCTAAAATGTAACGCATATTAATACTTGTGTTACATAGGGTGCATATATTAATACGCGTGAATTGTGGCCACTTTTGATCTTTCATATAGCGATTTGTTAGGAATTATTCTGTCTGTCCATTTCAGGTGAAAGTAAACATTTTTAACACTTAGTTCTACTTAAAAAAATTATAATCTAACAAAAGAGTTCCATAAAATATTTTTGCAAAAATGATATGTCATGATGACATTTTTGCAATTAATTTTGATTAGTATTTTATTATAAAGCCCAAGACCCTTAACAATGTCATTCTCTACCAAACAAAAAAAAAAAAAAAAAAAAAAAGAGTCAAGTCATGCTGCGTCAATGAATTCTGCGAGCCATGGGTTTCTCGGTACGTCCTATATGCGTGAAGCTACGCGTCGAAAGTAAGTTAGAGCATATAAAAAACGCGTCTAAGGTTCCTCAATGTTGCTTCCTAGAACATGAGTCTCCTTTTATTGTTTCCATGTTGTCGTTGAAGCTTTTGATGTCGTAATGTAGTGTCATGAATTAGTATTATTAGTAGCCAATGTTAGGAGTTGACTCTGAACTTTAGTATTATCGAAGACGATGATGATTGAAATGGTGAAAAATATCACAAGTTACCACTCGTGACACGTTTGGAGTTGCAAGAGATATTGGTGTGGGACAAGTCTGAGTATGGTTGGCTAGTGGCATGGCAATCTCGTAATTTATATTTTTTATATTTATTAAATATATAAATTATAACTCCTTAAAGGAACAAGATGTTTTCTCCTGTAAGTTTAGAGATGGTTTAGAATGTTATTATAAGAGGGGTCTGGTGTTGACTCTACCATCCCTTAGTACTACCGAAAGAGACAACACTCAAGTGAGTCTCCCAAAGGAATGAGTGAGACTTGGGGACCAACTGTGGCACGTGAATACAGTCCTCATGCTAGTCAATGGGCTACATGGGCGGCATTATGTCCGATGGGACAGATGTTGGGCATTGGCGTCGAGGATTGGGTTGTGACATTTGCATTTGCTATGCCGCATCTGTGCCGTAGCGAGACTTATGCTAATGAAAAATTGGGTCTCAGTGTGACATTTGCACACTTGCATGTCGTGTGCCTCGTGTGCACTTCCGCATTGGGTTCCAACTTGTGCACACGGCCGCTTGGTTTGTCTAACATTGGTATCGCAGGGCATTATGTTGTGAGTTTATCTATTGCTATTCAGTTGTGCCGATTCTTGCGGGCAACAATCTTGATGCGGGGCGCTAAGAGCTTTATGGATGGAGGCGTCGTGCATAACAAGTGATGCTAGGCTCACGCGCATGTCCGGTTGTACATTACTATCTTGCTTGTGTTTCAAGAGGGGATTAGTGTTAACACATTGCTTGTCATGTGTGCGCGCATTTGTGAATAGCGTTGTTATCACTTATAGCTTAGGTAAACCATATGGCTTGAGCATCCGAAGACGGAGCTTAACAAGATATGTGGGGTATTACGGATAGATCTTGGATGAACGCATAGTTTTATGCCTCGATGTTTGAGTTTGGTGGGACTATTGCTTGGTGCATAGTTGCTTCACGGGTTATTTCTGCAACGTATGATCATGGCGGGTCGCATTACTGTTACCATGTCACGAGTTGCCACCCGTGGCACGTCTGGGGCCGCAAGGGACCTTGGTGTGGGGTATCTCTGAGTATGGTTGGCTGGTGACATGGCAATCTCGTAATTTGTATTTTTCATATTTATTAAATTTATGAATTATGACTTCTCGAGGGGACAAGATGTTTTCTCCTACAAGTTTGGAGATGGCTTAGAATGCTATTATAAGGGGGGTTTGGTGTTGACTTTACCATCCCCTGGTGCTACTGAAAAGGACAGTACTCAAGTGAGTTCCCTAAGGGCGTGGGCGAGACTTGGGGGCTGGTTAAGGCATGTGGATACAGTTCTGATACTAGTCAAAGGGCTACATAGGCGATATTGTGTCCGGTGGGGCAGATGTTGGGCATTGGCATCGAGGATGGGGTTATGATATTCGCACCTGCTATGCTGCATCCGTGCCGTGGTGGGGCTTATACTCATGACAGATTAAGCCTCGGTGTGCACACTTGCATCCCGTATGCCTCGTGTACACTTGCAAGTTGGGTTCTAGCTAGTGCACACAGCCACTTGGTTTGTCTAGCATTGGTATCGCAGGGTACTATGTTGTGGGCTTGTCGGTTGCTATTCAGTTGTGCCTATCCTTGCGAGTAACAATCTTGATGTCGGCCGTTAAGAGCTTTATGGATGGAGACGTCGTGCCTAACAGGTGATGCTTGACTCACGCGCATGTCCGATTGCACATTGCTACCATGCTTGTGTTTCGAGAGGGACTAACGCTAAGCACATTGCTTGTCAAATGTGTGCACATTTGTGATTGGTGTTGTTATCACCTATAGCTTGGGTAAGCCGTATGGCTTGAGTATCAGAGGACAGAACTTAACAAGATGTTCGGGGCATTACTGATGGATCCTGGATGAGCGCATAGTCTTATGCCTCGGTGTTTGAATTTGGCGGGACTATTGCTTGGTGCATAGTCACCTCACGGGTTATTTCTACTGCATATGATCATGGCGGGTCGCATTACTGTTACCTTACAGTGTGTCACGAGCTGCACTTCAAGGCTGGGCCCATGCCCTCATTTTCTAGTCTCGTGCCAACTCTATCATGTTTGTATATATTGTATAGAGTCTAGAAATGTAGGTTTAGTGTCGGATGCATGTGTAGATTTTCCCTTGTCAAGGTATGCAGCATCCAATTTTGTCATGTCCTAGCCCAATCGACGAGAGATGTTGTAATTTTTTCGAAGAGCTAAAAAATTAGTTTAGGTCATTTATATATGTATGAAAAAAGGGTTTTGCCAAATTCCTTGTATATATTTTTGTAGACCCATTATGACTGTTTAAAAGGAAGTCACATTTCCTTGTATCAGTTTTAAAATGGTTTAAAAGGCATACATAGGGGAGGATAGTAAGGTGAGTCAAAGTCCCTAGCTTGTTGATTATTAGCTATCTAAACTCCCTGCCTAATTGTAGTCTGGAATTGCTATGTTAATACAATAAAAGTGATCTTGTTGCTTACAAATTGTGTGCCATTTACCTCGATTGTTACTTTAAACATTCTTAGCTTGTTGCCTCAAATTTGCTCACTTGTGTACTTTTGGGTGTATGTGTTGGCTTAATTTGCAAGATGCCCCTTTGGTGATTACACTCCAAAAAGTATAATCTAAAGTCCCTAAATAGCTATTGTTAGTCCAATTAGGGTGTATATATGCTTCATTTTAGTATAATAATTGTTTTAATAAGTGTTTGTTGGTATTTTGCAAGTTTCGAATGGAGAAAGGGCGAATCGGAGCATGATTCGGTGGCATGGCTTAAAATTTGTATTTTCCATATTTATTGGATATATGGATTATGACTCCTCGAGGGGGTAGGATGTTTTCTTCTTATTAGTTTGGAGATGGCTCAGATATGCTATTATAAGGGGGGGCATGGTGTTGACAAAAGAAGCAAAAATATGCATGACCGTACGTACGGTAAGAGTCACCGTACGTACGGTAACTTCCACCATACATACGCCTACAGCAGAAACCCAAACTTCAAAGAGTGCGTTTTAGTGTCAACTCGACCGTACGTATGGTATGTCCACTGTATGTCCGGTGAACAGTACCGTACGTACGATCTCGGCAAATCCTGCACGAGTTTTGAAGCTATGTCTCTGGGAAATGACACGATTTTTATATCTAACTTCAGTTTTAAGCTAGATTTTCTATTAGAACGTACTGTAGAGAGAGAAAGTAGGTCTACTTTGTATTTTCTTTCGTTTTCTTAGATTTTTTTTTGTAAACAAACACTAGTTTCTTCATCAATCAAAGAGAAATTTTCAATTCTTCATGCTTTCTTCTATGGAATTAAGTAGCTAGACTCTTCCTTGGATACAATTGTGAAGATCTACCAAGAATCTTCAAGGTCTTCAATGGAGGTATATACATTTCAATGATTCATCTTATGAACTCTTCAAATTCATAGCAATTGTGTTGTAATTCTTTAGAAAACTTGGATTCATAATCACTTTTGATAATTTCTATGCACAATTCTTTAATTGGTATAGGTATTTCACAAATTATGATTTGCATCTAAGAATCTTGACAAATGATCATCAATTACACCCACTTGAGTATGAATTCCAATTTATGTAGTCAAAATCTTCCGAATTAAGGGTCCGCGGTGTGATTCCTTAATTTGAGTAATTAAACCCTTTATTGATACACTTGTAGAGAATTGGTAGGTTTGATCAATTGTATCCAAGTCCTTCATTAATAGTTTTCAAATGTAGTATAATTGCTTTCAATTTTAAGTGTAATTAGCTTACTTGAGTAGTCTTCAACCTTTCACCATACAAGCATTTTCAGTCTTGCTTTTAATTTCAATTTGTTAAGTAATTTGCTAATTCACCTCATTTGATTGGCTGTTTTGTCCTTTTGAATTGCCTATATTGGGTTTGATCTATCGGGAGAGCGATACCAGTGCTTATTGAATTTTACTTCAATCAAGACTCGTAAACCTTGGGGGAAGCTCAAGTTCAATATACATTTGAGAGCGATACCAAGTTTTCGTGCCGTTGCCGGGGATCAAAGTATAAAGCGAACACCAACAAGTTGTGGATTAAAGAAGCACTTGGCAAATTGCATGTAAAAAAAAACACAAAAACAGCAAATAAAGGAGAAAAAGAAAACTAAATAGACCAGCAAAATTGCAAACGGGTGGGATTTGATCACTCACTCTTAATTAAAGCATCTACGACTTCGGGCCTTGGTAATCTCTTTTTCCCTTAAGGTGCTTAGATTTTTTGTTTTTCTTTGCTTAGTTTGTTTTGTTTGACTTAGGATTAGTTGCATTGCATTTTGCTAAGACTCCTTAGGCGGAGACATTTGGTGGAGACAGGATAGTGTACTTCATTTTTAAATCGGTGGTATTGCTTTACATAAGGAGATTAGAGGTTCGGTTGGAGAACAAGATAAAAAAAAGCCGTTGTCCAGCAATGCATGTTTGTGTATGATGTGCTGTATGACCTAGACGGTCTATTATTTGTTGCATTCTTCATCGCAGGCCACATTTCACTAGGGACATTCATAACTGACTTATGAGGCTTGAGAGTGAGAGTAGTTCATCATCACTCACACCAGGACTTCCATTAGTTGTGGACCTAGAATTTCTTCCAATTGCAAACATGAATGATCAAGGTTTATCCAACGTCTTCCTTCCTAATCTTAAGCCTCACCGAATACACCTAACCCACAACTCCACCCTAATCTTCAGCTTATTCCATCGGGGGTAAATCCTAATGTAGGGGGCGATGATGGCATGGAAAAAGGGAGCCACCATGGTGACATGATGACCCCCTATCAAAGAACCTTACGGGATTACTTGAACCCTCCGTGTCAAGCACCAACTTCTGCATAGTATTCCTGCCACACTATACTTCACTTAACATTCGGCCAGGAAACATGCAAATGCTCCCTCAATTTCATGGGATGGAGTTCGAACAACCATATGATTTCATTAAGGAATTTGAGGATGAGTGTTCACTCATCATGGATAATTCTTGCTCGAGAGAGGTTTCTTTATTGAAACTCTTCCTTTTTTGTTTGAAGGACAAGGCCAAATTTTGGTTCAATTCGTTGAGGCCTATGTCTATTCATTCATGGGTTGTACTCCAAGGAGAGTTTTTAAAGAAGTTCTTTCCCAAGAACCGAACCGAAAGCATCCGAAGGAAAATTTCTCAATTTTTTTCTATGATGGGGGAAACGTTCTTTCAATGTTAGGAGAGGTTTAAGGACCTCTTGAATACTTGTCCTCACCATGGTTTCGCTGATTGGCACATCACCAACACCTTTTACTTATCTCTAACCCCTCAACTTAAGCACTTGATTTAATCAATGTGTGCTGGGACATTCCTTTACAAACAACCCCATGAAGCCTACGAATATTTTGACACTTTGGCTAACAAGGCTAGGGATTGGACACTCACCAGGACTCAAAATTCCGAGGGTCGTTCCATACAACAAAGGGTAGGGCGATACCAATTGAAAGATGTTGATGATGTTAATGCAAGAGTGACCACTTTAACCAAGAAACTAGAGGCTTTAGAAGGAATAAAAGTGTTAGTGGTCGAGAGTGAGGTGAGAAAAAAGACTTGTTGCATAGTGTGTGATATTACCAACCATGACACATCTTCATGTCTGATCATTTCGGGGGTGAAAGAAGCTTTATATGGCCAAGTCAATGCAATTGGCCAATTCCAAAGATGAGGGGGCAACCCTTACTCTAACACTTACAATTCGGGATGGTGGGATCACCCTAATTTTGGGTGGAGGAATAAGGGGAGTTCAAACTCCCAACCTTACCAAGGAGGGTATCAAAACCCTCAACATTATTCCACACCTTTTCCTCCATACCAAGCGCCTCAACCTCAAGCTTACCAACGCCAACCCATGGAACAACTTCCAAATCAACCCAAAACGTATGCTTGAGGACATACAAAAGCAAATGTCTACATTGACACAAGCTTTGAATCAAAATGTCCCTGAGAGATTCCCAGCTCAACCTCAACCTAATCCGGTGGTTAGGCAAGTACACATCACCGAGGGTGGCATGGACCCTCAAATGAATCATAAACAAATACAAGTCATTACCACTCTTAGAAGCAATAGAGTCATTGATAAAACTATTCCCTCAAAGGATGTAGCTTCTAAACCGTGTGTTGACCAAGAGGGGAAAGGTAAAGAAGAGGAGGTTAAAAAAGAGGAGAAATCGAGAGAGGAGGGAGAGAATGATAAGCATCGACCGAAAAAGGAGTCCGTTGTCACTCCTTTTGAGACCTTGAGTGAGACTACTAAGGATAAGTGGAAGGATATCTTGAAACATACTCCTTTTCCTCAAAGGTTGGCCAAAGCAAAGAATGAACTCTTGAATGCCGGAATTTATGAAGTTCTCAAGCAAGTTAAGGTCAACATCCCTATTTTAGATGCCATTAAGCAAATTCCATCATATGCCAAGTTCTTAAAGGACTTATGTACTTTCAAGAGGAAGCTACATATCAAAGAGACGACTATAATGAATGAGAATCAAAGTGCAATCTTGCAATGTAAAACCGTCCCAAAATTCAAGGACCCCGGGTGTCTTACCATCTCTTACACTATTGGGAACACTAGGATAGATCGAGCCTTGTTGGATTTAAGGTCTAGTGTTAATCTTCTCCCATTTTCGGTGTATAAGGAACTTGGTTTAAGAGAATTGCAACCTACACGTGTGACTCTACAACTAGCGGATAGATCTATCAAGGTTCCAAGGGGTATCATTGAGGCTGTGCTTATCTAAATTGATAACTTTTATTTCCCCGTTGATTTCCTAATGTTGCATACTCAATCCGTGGAGAGTTGTATAGCTCACAACCAAATCCCCATCATTCTAGGGCGACCTTTCCTAGCAACTTTCAATGCTATCATCCATTATAAGAATGGGGTAGTGAAGCTTTTGTTTGGCAACACCACTTTTGAATTGAATATCTTTTCGGTTGCCAAACAATCGGGTGAGTATGAGGATATCTGGGAAGTTGACATCATTGATACAATAGTGTAAGACCACTTTGAGAATGAGTTTTTTGAGGAATCATTGGAAAAGGCATTGTTGAGGAGTAAGCTTTATGAAGCTTTAGATTGTCTTGATAAGGCTTTAGGAGAAGTTTCATCCCTAGGTCATGAGAGTGCCTAATGTATGCATATGAGTCAATGGATCCCTTCCTTTAAACCTCTCCAACCTTGTGGTATAAAACCAATTTCGTCAGAGGTCAAGCCTCCCATTCCCGAGAGGAAACCATTACTAACCACTTTGAAGTATGCATTTTTGGGTGATGGTAAGTCCTATCCCGTTATCATTTCTTCCACCCTATCTTTGAGCCAAGAAGAAAGCTTGATAACCTTGCTTAGAAACCATATGAAAGCTATAGGGTGGACCATCGCTGATCTCCATGGTATTAATCCACTTTTGTGCACACATCGCATTTTCTTAGAAGAGGGGGCTAAACCCGTGCGTCAAATGCAATGGAGATTGAATCCTAGCATGAAGGAAGTGGTAAAGGGTGAGGTGCTGAAATTGCTCGATGCGGGTATTATCTACCCCATCTCCTACTCTAAGTAGGTAAGTCCTACCCAAGTAGTGCCAAAAAAATTGGGTGTCACGGTAATTAAGAATGAGAAGAATGAGCTGGTACCCACTCGAATCCAAACCAAGTGGCGTATGTGTATCGATTACTGCCGCCTCAATGCCGTGACCCGAAAGGACCACTTTTCCTTGCCATTTCTTGATCAAGTGCTAGAGAGAGTATCTAGAAATGCGTTCTATTACTTTCTTGATGGCTATTCCGGGTACAACCAGATTGAGATTGCATTAGAGGATCAATCCATGACTACTTTTACATGTCCTTTTGGTACTTATGCATACCGACGCATGCCCTTTGGCTTGTGCAATGCACCGGCCACATTTCAAAGGTGTATGATGAGTATCTTTAGCAACATGGTGGAGCATATTGTAGAAGTATTCATGGATGATTTCTTGGTTTACGGAGACACCTTTGAGGGATGCCTTGAAAATTTAGAAAAGGTGTTGGAGCGGTGTGAGGAGAGTAATCTAGTCCTTAATTGGGAAAAATGTCATTTCATGGTTACTAGCCGAATTGTGTTAGGTCACATTGTATCTTACAAGGGGATAGAGGTTGATAAGGCTAAGACTGAACTAATTCAAAAACTACCTCCTCCCACTTGTGTTAAGGATGTGCGATCATTCCTTAGGCATGCCGTTTTCTACCGACATTTTATTAAAGGATTTAGTGCAATAGCTAGGCTAATGTGTCAACTCTTGTCCCTTGACTTGCCATTTGAGTGGGACCCATGATGTCAACAAGCCTTTGATATTTTAAAATGGTCCTTAACCTCCGCCCCAATCTTGCATGCACCCGATTGGTCGCATCCTTTTAAATTTATGTGCGACATGAGTGATTACGCCGTGGGGGTTATTTTGGGACAAAAAATTGACAAGAAGACTTATGTTATTTATTATGCTTCTAAAACCCTCAATGATGCCCAAGTCAATTACACCACAACTGAGAAGGAACTTTTCGCGGTGGTCCTTGCATTGGATAAATTTCGTTCTTACTTGATAAGGTCACTAGTTATTATTTACACCGATCATGCAGCCCTTAACTCTCTTCTCACTAAACCCGATACAAAACCCCGTCTCATTCGGTGAATTCTATTGCTTCAAGAATTTCACATTGAAATGAGAGATTAAAAAAAGGGTAGAAAACATAGTAGTGGATCATTTGTCTTGGCTCCCCCTTGATGGAAGAGCCACCAACTCCACCCCTATCAATGAACATTTCCCGGATGAGCAAATTTTGCATGTGCAATCTTTGGAGAAAGTTCCCCCACCTTGGTTTGCTGATATTGCGAATTACCTTGTGACAGGTGAGGTTCCATCCCATTGGTCATCTGTTGATAAACGCAAATTCTTTCCAAATGTGCGTTATTTTTCATAATATGATCCTTACCTCTTTAAATATTTTCCGGATCAAATTATCCGGCATTATGTGCCCAATCACAAATTCTAACAAGTTATGGAGTTTTGCCACTCCCACGCTTGTGGAGGACACTTTTCCTCCAAAAAGACCACTGCCAAGATTCTTCAATGTGGCCTTTATTGGCCAACTATATTTAAGGATGTGCATGCATTTTGTCTTGCATGTGATAAGTGCCAACAGTTAGGAACACTCACTAAGTGTCACATGATGCCTCTCCAGCCCATTACTATTTTGGAAATTTTTTATTGTTGGGGGATTGACTTCATGGGCCCCTTCACTAACTATTTTGGCTACCTTTACATCTTAGTGGCTGTGGACTATGTCTCAAAATGGGTGGAGGCCATTACCTCCCGAAACAATGACCACCAAGTGGTGGTTCCCTTTTTGAAGGAGAACATTTTCTCAAGATATGGTATGCCCCGAGCCATCATTAGTGATGGTGGCTCACACTTTTGTAATAGACCTTTTACATTCCTATTGAAGAAGTATGGTGTGGTTCATAAGGTTGGTCTACCTTACCACCCTCAAACCCAAGGGCAAGTTGAGTTAGCCAATAGGGAAATTAAGAGAATCCTTGAAAAAACCATCAACCCCAATAGGAAGGATTGGCCCCTTAGGCTAACCGATGCATTATGGGCCTACCGCACGAGTTAAAAGACCGTGCTCGGTGCGTCACCATATTGACTTGTTTATGGAAAGGCTTGCCACCTCCTGGTAAAAATTGAGCATAAAGCTTATTGGGCCATCCGGCAATGTAATGAGGACTTTGATGCTACAGGGGCCCACCGAAAAGCTTCAATTGAATGAACTTGATGAACTCTGTAATGATGCTTTTGAAAATGCTAAGATTGTTAAGGCCCGCATGAAGAAGTTCCATGACCAACACATTTTTCGTAAATCCTTTAAGATTGGTCAAAGGGTTCTTCTTTACGACTCGCGCCTTCATTTGTTTCCGGGCAATTTACGAAATAAATGGGTGGGTCCTTACCTTGTTACTGATATTTTTCCCCCATCGAGCTATAGAAGTGAAGAATCTTACCAATGGGGTAGCTTTCAAGGTGAATGACCAAAGGTTGAAGCCCTACTTTGAAACTTTTCAGGGCGAATTGGATTGTGTAAATCTCATTGATCCACAATCCATTAATTGATGATGGTCTATGCCCTAGTCTTTAGGAGTAGGGGTAGTTTAGATTAGTTTTCTTAGCTTTCTTCGTTTGTTCTTAGTTTTGGTTGTTTCCATTTAGTTAGGAATAGGATTTTGTTGTTAAAGTATTTTAGGTTAGTTTTTGAGTGAGGGTTTTTTGTAATCTGTTTCTTTTCCATTTTTAGGCTTAGTTGGGAGTAGCTAGGTTGTTTTGTTGGGCCTAACCATTTGTTGATTGGAGAGAATCACATGACTTTGATTTTGTGCAGGGAATCCCAGCTGCATTGTACCTTCATATCTCATCTTTAATTCCCTTGCATGTGACCTCTTAGGCTTATAGGGGGGGTGTAAGCACCCCATTTTTGACCGCTTGGCAGTCTACACTCCATCCAGACTTGTTTTCAAGTCATTGTGGGCATATTCCAATCAAAACCAATTCTCTAGGTCCAAATTCCTTCTCTCCATCGCCTCGCGGGCCTGTCAGGCCCAAATAGAGGCAAAATGACCAAAATGCCCTTAGGGGCATTGTCCTTTCCTTTCCCTTTCCAATCCCTCTCTCGAGACAGTTTATTCCTCGAGATGGTTCCAATCCAGGCACGTCTCTTCGGAGACGATAAGTCCCCTTTCCAATCCCACTCTCGAGATAGTTTATTCCTCGAGACGGTTCCAATCCAGGCACGTCTCCTCGGAGACGGTAAGTTCCCTTTCCAATCCCACTCTCGAGACAGTTTATTCCTCGACAGGGTTCCAATCCAGGCACGTCTCTTCAGAGACGGTAAGACCTCTTTCCAATCCCACTCTCGAGACAATTCATTCCTCGAGACGGTTCCAATCCAAGCACGTCTCCTCGGAGACGGTAAGACCCCTTTCCAATCCCTCTCTCAAGACAGTTTATTCCTCGAGACGGTTCCAATCCAGGTACGTCTTTTCGAAGACGATAAGACCCCTTTCCAATCCCTCTCTCGAGACAGTTTATTCCTCGAGACGGTCCAAGTAGCGAAACTACTCACAAAACCGTTAGAGTAGTGGAAACACTCACAAAACTGTTAGAGTAGCAGAAATACTCACAAATAGGTCGATATAGGGAATTGGCAACAAACCCCTGTATCACGACGACCGCCGTTAGAGTGGCGGAAACACTCAAAACCCAGGTCAACACCAGTGTTTGTTAACCCACTTTGGTGAAAAATGACCAAACTGTCCCTTGGACCTTTTCCGAGACTTTCCGGTCAAGATGACCATTTTGCCCCTAAGCATCCGAATGCCCCGAGAACCACACCGGCTCTGGGTATCAAACCGGTAATGTCCCGGGAATACTTTTTATAGTATTCTCAACCTTCCTTTACCTTTCCGGATCATTTTGAGTCAGTTCCGGCCAACCCGGTACAAAATGACCGTTTTGCCCCTAGAGGGCTGGTCTCCTTCTTCGACCACATCGGCTCTGGGTATCAAACCGGTAACCTCCTGAGACTACTTTTTATAGTGTTCTCAACCTTCCTTTACCTTTCTGGATCATTCCGAGTCAGTTCCGGCAAACCCAGTACAAAATGACCGTTTTGCCCCTGGTGGGCCGGTCTCCTTTTCCGTCCACGCCGGCTCTCGGAATCAAACCGGCAACCTTTGGGAACATTCTAAATAATGTTTCCAAATCCCAAGTCTTCTTCAAGGACAGTCCGAGTCTGTCCCGGCAGTTTCCCGATCCGATTGACCGTTTTGCCCCTAAAGGCCCGGTCAACCTTTCCGACCCATCCTATCCTCATTTCACAAGTCAAATACCTCCAAGACACTATTTTAAGTGTTCTTGCTCCTTTCCGGCCTTCTGGGTAATTCCCGGCTCCTCCAAATCATTCCCGGGCTTTCCGAAGTCACTCCTAGTGAAGCCAGGCTAAAAGTTGCATGGTAGTCACAAGTACAGGCGCCCAAATCTAGTCAAAGATACGTTGCTTGCCGACTTATAAAGTTTTCTAAGTGGCTGGCGCCACTAGTAGTGGCGCCAAGCCAAGAATTGGCCTGGCGCCACTCCTAGTGGCGCCAAGAGCAATTTTACCCTGGCGCCACTGCAACAGGTGCCAGGTTTGTCCAACCTCTATAAATACAGAGCCCCATTCAACGTGAAAAGGGTCTGCAAACTTAACCTAAAAATCATATATTTCGATATACAGAACTCGAGCACCTCCAAAACCCTAGTTTCCCTAGGTTTTCCAAACCCTAGCCACCCTACATAAACCCTAGCCTCCTATACACTTATACACTCCCCCATACACTCATACACTAGCCTTCAATCATCCTTTGAAGACTTGAAGAGCTGTCACCTAAAGCTTGAAGACAATCCTTGAAGGTTGAAGAAGAAGATCAAGACGAAGACCGAAGATTGAAGACAAGCAAGGCGCGCAAAATAAAGAAGACATACGATAAGTTTTCTATTTAAATTTCCACACTTCCCCCCTCTCTCTTCTCTCTCCTAACCCACTTGGGTTTTCTCTATTTTAATCCCCCATCTCGTTCCCCCCCTTTCTTTGCATGCTTGAAACAAGGGGATTCCCGGTCCATGTGTAGGATTGGGCTATTGGAGAGTCACCATGTCGGGGGCTTTCTTCTAGTCTAACCAAAGACCACGTGGGTCCGGCCCCCTTGATTATGTGGTGAAGCCTTAGCCTTGTATGTTCACAACCCCAAATTGCATTGTGCATATCATAGTATTGCATCTTCCAAAATTCGTTTTCAAACTCGTTTTCAAAACCGTTTTCAAACTTGTTTTCAAAATTGCATCAAAATCTCTTTTTCAAAAACTTGTTTTCAAAACCACAATTCTAGTGCGATTTTAGCCTTTCCATGGCTAGGGTTGCTTTAGCAAAGTGTTGCATTAAAAGTGACCTTTTTGGTCTATATTTTCAAATCTTATTGTTTTTGAAAACCGCTTTCCTAAAGTGGTTCTAGCCCTCTTATGGTTAGAGTCGCTTTAGGAAAGTGAGATGTTTTCATACTTTCTAAAAATCTCTTTTTCAACATACTTTCCTAAAACTCTCCTCTTCAAAATTGTTTTCAAAAACTCCCTTCCAAAATCTATTTTTCAAAACTCTCTTTTTCAACTCCTCTCCAAAATCTTTTCCTCAAAATTCACTTTCTAAAAACACTTCCTAGATTCCCCTTCCCAAAAACTCTCTCCGAAAATCTTTCTAAAAAAACTCTCTCCAAATTCACTTTCCAAAAACTCCTCCCTAGGATTTCCCTTCTAGAAAACCTTCGTTTCTAAAAACGCACTTTCCAAAAACTTTTTCCTTAGAGCCCAAATCAAACCCTAGAACCCACAATTAGGAAACCCTAATTTTCTTCTAAAAAACATGGTTTTCAAACTTTACCCTAAACCTAGGTTTCCAAAATCTCTTGTTTTCACATCCAAACTATACATGTTTCCAAAACCTCTTTTCTACGTCAAAATTATAATTTTCCAAACCTAGGGTTTCTAGAATCTCCCTTTCCAAATTCTTGCCAAATCCTATCTTCCCTTTAGGAAACCAAATCAAATCCCTCGTTTAGAAAACTAGATCCTATCCTCCGTTTTTGGAAACAAAATCAAGCCTTCTCTTTTCAAAACAAAACCCAATCCTTTCCTAATCCAAATCTTTCCTAATTCAAATCCTTCCTAAACTTCCACTTTCCTAAATCTTAAGTTTCCAAAACTTGAACATAAAAATCTTTCCTAATTCAACTCTTTCTTAATCCTACCCCTTTTCTAAATCTCAACTTTCCAAATCTAATTTTTCAAACTTTTTCTAAACTCAAACCTTTCCTAATCTCAAGATTTCTTAAAACCCTAAAACTTTCTAAATCTTAAACTTTCTAAATTTCAAATCTTTTTAAATTCTAAACTTTCCAAAACTTCAAAATATTTTCAAATCTAAAACTTTTCTAAATTCAAAACTTTCTTAATTCAAGACTTTCTTAAGTTGAAACTTTTCTTAATTCAAACATTTCCTAAAACGAAACTTTCCTACTTTCAAGACTTCCCTATTTCAAAACTTTCTAAATTCAAAACTTTTCAATTTTCAAAACTTCCTAATTTTAAAACCTTTCCTAAAACAACACTTTCCTAAGTTAAAACTTTCTTAAACCTAAAACTTTCCTAATTCAAAACTTTCCAAAAATGAAACTTTCCTAAAATGACACTTTCCTAACTTGAACCTTTCCTAATTCAAACATTTCTTAAGTCCAATCTTTCTTAATCTCCTAAACTTTCCAAGTCAAGTCGAATATTTCGTAAGTCTCTTTCCTAAGTCTAGGTTTCCTAAAACCAAGTCTTTCCAAAGCAAGTCCAATCTTTTCAATTTCAATTTCCAATCTCCTCTTCTAATTTCAAATCAAATTCAATTTTCAATTCAATCTCTTTCTTCCAATCCAATCTCTCTCTTCAAATCAATCTCTTTTCAATCGGACTTTTGTCCGAACTACGACTGACCTGATTCTCCCAAAGGGATACGTAGGCAACCTTCATAGGTGCGGTCACAATACTTTTCAAACTTTCAATTCCACCCTCATGGGTGCGGTTTCCAAAATCTTTTCAAATCTCAAATTCCCATCTACTTTCAAACTTTCTATTTTAAAATTTCTATTTCCAAATTTTAAAACTTTCCAATTTTAATTCTATTTCTTCAAATCTATTTTCAAATCAAATCAATTTCAAATCAATCTCTTTTCAAATTTATTTTTCAATTCTCTTAATTTGCACTTGCATATCATACATCATGTTAGTTTTCAAGCTTTGTTTTTCTAAAGTGAATAGGATTGGACATGGGTTAATTAAAGACTCTTATAGGTGAATCTAGGGTAGATTGATATGTAGGTACAGAAAGGGCGGGGTAGGGTGATAGCTTAGTGCGTCTTCCCTACACGTAACCAATCTCCGAACCTAGATCACTGATTTCAAAGACCAAAAGGAGTTATTTTTCTAAAAAAGGGCTAAATATTTTCCAAAGGTTGCCAAACAACCCGTTTTCCTAAAAAACCCTCTCTTGAGGAGACATTTTCAAAATCGTTTTTCAAAAACCCTAAGTGTAGTCTTCGGATTATTCTTAGTTTTTAGGTAACCTAACTCACCTTAATCAAGTTAGGTGGCGTCTCCGAATCTTTTTCAAAAAGCCCTTTATTCAAACTAGTTTTTCAATTCAAATCTAGTCGCACTCATTCTTCTAAGAGGGTGAGTTCTAACGAGAGAGTACAGCTTTTTTGCCGCTTGTGTGAGTATTCCTCGAGTGCGAAAAATCTGGGCGCGACAGGGGGGGTTCCCAAACATCATTTACTTGCCTTCACTTCTCTCACTATTTAGCCACATTGTTGCATTGCTCCTCCTTGTTTCATTTTGCCTCATCCATGGCATTTAAGGAGCCTTCTAAGGCAAGGGAGAGTGCCTCCCAAGCCTCGAGTTCCAATGAGATGGAGGATCCGGATTACGCTGCATTCTTGCGAGCTTACACTTGTACTTCCTTGTCCCGGTTTCCTTCGGATGACGCCGTCACCGTCACTTGCTTGGTGGCTTCTCGTCTCCTCAACGAGTTGCCTCTTTCATCTTCCGGCTCACCCAAGAAGGAGACTGTTATGTCTTTCAGCTCCACCAGTTTCAAGAAATAGGCTCGAGTAATCCACCGGGTGGTAGTGCTCAATATAAGATGGTGTGTCTCGGACTCCTTTTGTAGGGGGTCCTTTATCTTTCATTTCCTTGTTGTTCAGGCCACCTTTGGCATTGTAGTGTTCAGTTCTCTTATTTAATGAAATGGTGGATTTCTTTAGCACTCTCATATTACCTTATTTCATCCTTGTGTGGCTTCTTGTTTTACATTGAGGACAATGCATCATTCTAGGTGGGGGGGTGAGGGTAGATTGCATGGCATTCTTCCCTGTTCTTACTATTTTGGGCCCAATTTTTTGCTTTCTGTTCTCTTTTCATACATAGTAGAGCTATTTTTTTCGAACTATGTGATTTTTCTCCTGTAGCATACATACGGTGGTATTAGCGTACATACGGTAATACTACCTTGCGTACGCTGATGTGGCACGCTGTTATTGCAAGCTGGCGGTTCATTTTCCTTCATGACCATACGTATGGTGGATTTGGGCATACGTACGGTCTCGATTGCCCGAGCGTGCGTACGCTGCCTCTTTGGCACTGTACGTATGCACTTAAGAACCGTACATACGGTGGCCCCTGATTCCTATATAAACCCTCATTTTTTAATCTTCACTCATTTCTAAAATTGAGTCAACTCAGAGCTGACTCAGTGAGGGAGAGTGAGGGAGTGTTCAAGACTGCAGCGGAGCCCTGTTGGATTTCAGCCATAGCCTTCTTGCCCGTGCCCGTCTTTAGTCCACTTCTAAGTATTCTTTGAGCTTTTCCCTTTTCATTTTCTTGCTTTCCATTTGTAGTTTTTCTAGTTTTAGTAGCCTAGATTAGTTCATTAGTTTAGATGGCTCCACGGACCAAGAAGTTCCGCAGGGTTCTCGTTGCTTTTAATGCCTCCCGGTTTATTGACAAGAAGGCCCAGCAGCGATATGACCAGATATTCTGCAGGAGAGGCCTAGTGCAGGAGAGAGCGATGACTCTCGAGCACTTTGTGGGCGAGCCATACCTTTGGAGAAAGATGTTTGAGGGTCGGGGTTGGCTGCGGTTAGCACAATACAGTGGTCGAGTAGGACTAGTTTGATTGCCGAGCTGAGGGCCAACATCCGAGCACTTTCGAATGTTGCAGGGGATGAGCGTATAGTTTCCACTGTTAGGGATAAGACCATTACCATTACCCCAGCCACCTTTGCGGAGTTCTTCAATCTGCCCCGAGTTTATGACCCAGCTTTGAGTTGGCCCCAGCAGGGTAAGGTAGAGCACGAGGTGATGGTTGTTGAGATTTGCTTACTAGATACCTAGTGGATTTCTTCTCAAATTGAGAATAAACTCCTTGCTTTGAGATATGCACCGATGTTCGTTTTTACCTGTGGGTCGATCTTTCCGCCAGGGCGACGAGGAGAGGTGAGTAAGCATAGAGGACAGTTACTCCATGCCCTGGGGACGGGTAGGACTATTGACCTCCCCAGATATATGTTCGGCACTTTCTATGAGTCCATCGCTTCGACAAAGCCGCAGGAGGCACTACCATTTGCAGGTATGATGACCGAGTTGATTGCACATGTCAGAGTGGTAGTTCTAGATGATGTTCCTTTAGCCCTGGTATTTGCATCGATCCCCTTTTCACTCAGAACAAGGTGGCGGGTTAGCTAGCAGGTATCTAGAGACAGGCCAAGGCACTTGTTCAGGCCCAGCAGCGGGCTCAGCAGCAGCAGGTCCCTGCAAAGGGAGAGGAGGTCCCGGTAGATCAGCAGCAACAGCCACAGGCTGAGGGTGAGCCACAACCAACCCAGGAAAGTCCTGTGTTCCAGGTATTTGCCCAGATATTAGACCAGCAGAGTGCACGTATTGAGAGGCAGACCGCGGCCATCCAGATGATATAGGAATCCGTTGTAGGACTTCAGGCAGCCCATACTAAGCTTGGTCAGAGGTGTGCGACTCTCGAGACTGCCCACACAGCACAGATCACTGTCGTATAGACAGCTTTGGGCACTCAGATAACAGAGCTCCAGGCATCTCAGTCTAGGTTTCAAGAGGAGGTTCGACAAGAGCAGGCACGACAGAGTCAGATGCTGACTGACATTTTGGCTAGACTTCGGGAGGATGAGGAGCTCGACTTTCCTGACTTAGCTATCGGTGCTACAAACCTTACATCTTTAGGGGAGCATGATTTCCAGGATGATGATGAGTTTGGATTTAGGCAGGGCGGAGTTTATATAGCATCATATGTATAGTGTCTCATGTATTGCATTTCAAGTACATTCCATGTATACATTTCATTCATTGATGTATCTAAACCTCTACAGCATTTTTGATATAGTCCATTTCAGTTCTATATGAGTACATACTTGTTTTGAGCTTACATGATATATTCTTTCAGTGTATGTCGACCTCTTGTATATACAGGATCTTTTTCAGATATGAGTTAGTGGATATTTTATCTTTATCTACCGCTTGATGATAAGAGGTTGACGATATTCTATAGTTTCTCTCATTATGTACTTCCCACTGTTAGCATTCATTAGTGATCTATTGATTGACCTTTATTATTCATAGTGGATGTGTTGATACTTCGCATAAGGGACCATAACATATCTTATGATATTCAATTCTGGATTCATGAATGATTAAGGGTTAGCATGGGGGCATGATCATATTATGATGAGCATTGTTATTCTTTGATTTCGATACGAACATGATATGGTTTTGATTACATTATGACGAGATGATTGTCTTTATGAGCACAGATCATATTAAATAATGTACATTATTGATCTTTGCATACACAACCTAATTGAGTGGAGATCATTACTCGGTGAGAATAGAGCCAATTGTCTTATTGGAGAGATTTTTACACTTACTCAAGTAAATTTTTATTGGGCTCTTGCATTTAAAAATGCCTTCATTACCCTTGTATTTGGCTTATTGGTTGGATGTTGATTTGCATTGGTTGGCACTTACATTCCATTAAGATCTATATACACAACATTTGCTTTGGAAATGATTTTAGGCTTCTTTGTCTATTTTGAGCCACCGAGTCTTATTGCACTTTTTCTCCTTTTTGACACCACATTTTCACACCCTTTTTGATGCAATTCTAAATCTCATGGAAAATAGATATATATATATATATATATAAAGAGAGAGAGAGAGAGAGAGAGAGAGAGAGAGAGAGAGAAGAAGAAGAAGAAGAAGAAGAAAAAAGAAGAAGAAGAAGAAAGAATCATTAATGGCAAGGGAAAGGCATCCCCATTCTTTGAAATTCTTAAATAAATAAAAAAAGAGAAAGAAAAAGAAAAAGGGAAACAAGAATGATTGATAGGTGAAGGGAGTCAACACTCTAAAAAGAAATGAGGTTGATATTGAAAGATTCAGAAGTTGGAAGAGAATGATGGTCTTTAAGGAGCACTATATGCCTTGGATCACACGTGTATCGTAGTTTCACACCTTTCCTTTCCTTTTTACCATGCCTTGATACCCCTTGACCTTCCCTTACAAAATCCTTGATGATTCGAAGCATGTTTTTCAATTGAGGTTATGATGGAATGTAAGACATTATTTGCACATCATGCTTAATTGATATCTATGCCATAAAGCATTCTTTCATGATGTCATGCCAAGTCGATACACTTGCATTATATTGTCTTTCTTAGTTTGGTTTACTCTTTTGCATGACTTACACATTTACTCTTTTATTAAGAGCAATCAAGTGAGATCAACTGTGTGTTCGATTATTCAGTGACTGTATGCCCGGAAAGTGTTTAGATCGAAGTTTTAAGGTTGTTGTGAAGTGAGGCCTTGTAAACTACTATGTATGATCCTAGCACACACACACTCATGAATCTTGTCATATTGTTTTCATAGACTTTTCTTGTTTGTATTGGAAGAAGAGATACATTGTTTTGAGTATTGTGACGTATTCCCATGCATTTCTCTTATATTGTTCTACATCTAGGGTTGTTGATTATAAGCCAATGTTTGTGGGTGTTATCACTGTAAGCCCTCATGAGACACCACTCGTCCACTAGGGGTAATATAGAGGTTCAAAGACTTGATGCATATGCTAAATGCATCCGGGACTCCCCCGAAAGTGGAGATTATCTTACTGTATATATTTTGTTTTACTTTTCGCGTTTTTGCTAGGAACTAGCAAAAGCTAGGTGGGGGGTGGTGATTACACTCCAAAAAGTGTAATCTAAAGTCCCTAAATAGCTATTGTTAGTTCAATTAGGGTGTATATATGCTTCATTTTAGTATAATAATTATTTTAATAAGTGTTTATGGGTATTTTGCAGGTTTCGAGTGGAGAAAAGGCGAATTCGGAGCCAAAGAAGCAAAAATATGCATGACCGTACATATGGTAGGAGTCACCGTACGTACTGTGGTCCAACCGTACGTATGGTAACTTCCACTATACATACGCCTGCAACAGAAACCCAAACTTTAGAGAATGCGTTTTAGCGTCAACTCGACCGAACGTACGGTATGTCCACCGTACGTACGGTGAACAATACTATACGTACGATCTTGGCAAATCCTACGTGAATTTTGAAGCTATGTCTTCGGGAAATGACGCGATTTTTGTATCTAACTTTAGTTTAGGCTAGATTTTCTGCTAGGACGTACTATAGAGAGAGAAAGTGGGTCTACTTTGTATTTTCTTTCATTTTCTTAGATTTTCTTTGTAAACAAACACTAGCTTCTTCATCAATCAAAGAGAAATTTTCAATTCTTCATGCTTTCTTCTATGGAATCAAGTAGCTAGACTCTTCCTTGGATACAATTGTGAAGATCTACCAAGAATCTTCAAGGTCTTCAATGGAGGTGTATACACTTCAATGATTCATCTTATGAACTCTTTAAATTCATAGCAATTGTGTTGTAATTCTTTAGAAAACTTGGATTCATAATCACTTTTAGTAATTTCTATTCACAATTCTTTAATTGGTATAGGTATTGCACAAATTATGATTTGCATTTAAGAATCTTAACAAATGGTCATCAATTACACCCAACTGAGTATGAATTCCCGTTTATATAGTCAAAATCTTCCGAATTAAGGGTCCGCAGTGTGATTCCTTAATTTGAGTAACTAAACCCTCTATTGATACACTTGTAGAGAATTGGTAGATTTGATCAATTGTATCCAAGTCCTTCATTAATAGTTTTCAAATTTAGTATAATTATTTTCAATTTTAAGTGTAATTAGCTTACTTGGGTACTCTTCAACCTTTCACCAGAAAAGCATTTTCGGTCTTACTTTTAATTCTAATTTGTTAGGTAATTCACCAATTCACCTCATTTGATTGGTTGTTTTGTCCGTTTGTATTGCCTATATTGGGTTTGATCTCTCTAGAGAATAATACCAATGCTTACTGAATTTTACTTTGATTGACACCCATAAACCTTGCGGGAAGCTCAAGTTCAATACACATTTGAGAGCGATTCATTTGGCTGACTTGCTTGGTGCCGCCTAAGACAAGTGTCACACGGCCTAGTTCACTTGAAAAATATTGGTCCGTGACATTTGGTATTAGAGCACAGTGGTTGCTTGAAGGATTTGGGAACCATACCTCCAAAGAAGTCAGCATAAGACCTCCTCGACGAGATTGAGCTAGAAATAAAAAGGTTAAGACGTGAGACGGCGGAAAGCTTAGCTAGGCTCGGTGATCGCCTAAACCTAGTGGAAGTAAGCATGACAGTTGAGACGCCACGGGCTAGTGCCACCATTGGCGGGCTCACCGATACGGAAGAGCTTTAGGATGAGGTGAAAGAGTTGAGAGGCGAGTTGGATGAGATCAACACTAAGCTAAACCTGCTAATGCGTGTAGTCGGTAACTCGGCCCCTTACACCTTAATCTTTGACATGGCAAAGGTACGCGTTCCAGAGCCCCGTGCCTACAGTGGAACATGGGATGCCAAAGAGTTCAAGAACTATCTCTTTGACATAGATCAATATTTCAGGGTCGTCAAGGCTGACTTGGAAGAGACCAAGGGCACCATGGCTACCATGTATTTGACTGGTGATGCTAAATTATGGTGGCATACAAAGCATGAAGAAATCCTACAGCGCCGCTGCACCATTGAGACGTGGGAAGACTTAAAGAGGGAATTAAAGGCTCAATTCTTCTCTGAGAACGCCGAGTACATAGCTCGGCGCAAGCTTAGAGATTTAAAGCATACGGGCACTATGAGGGAATATGTTAAACAATTCTCCAGGCTAATGTTGGACATTCGGGACATGTTAGAGAAGGATAAAAAGTTCTCAGATTCTTCATCACTTTCCGACTCCTCTTTCTTCTCTAAATCACTCAATGTGACTGTCAAAACTCTCCTTCCTTTATTTTTCTTTTTGTTTGGAAAATCAGTAGCAATATGCCCAAAGCCATAGCATTCGAAGCATTGTTTTTTACCAGACTTATCAAAGGACTTCCTTACAAACTTCATTTTGTCAAAAGGTTTTCCTTTTAACTTTTTCTGATGGTGAGGATTGATTTTGTTGTCGTTTATTGAAAATTTTTTTGAACTTTTTGACAAATAAGGCCATCTCTTTAATACATATATAAGAATCACTATCATCTGCCTCATTAGATTTTTCCTTAATGGAGTTTAAGGCAACACCTTTATTCTTTATAGGTTAACGAAAATTTGCTTCAAAAGTTTGTAAGGATCCTACTAAGTCCTCAACTCTTAGGGCATCAACATCCTTACTTTCTTTTATGGCTGTAACATTGGCTTGAAATCTCTTAGGTGAAGACCTCATAATTTTTTGAATAATTTTTAAAGAGGAGATTTGTTCATCAATGTTGAAACTTGAGTTGATGATGTCATTTATATTAAAATAGAATTAATCAAATGTTTCATCGTCTTCCATTCTCAAGGTTTGAAATGCAGTTGTCAATCGCTGAAGCTTAGCAACTTTTACAGTAGTAGTACCCTCATGGGTGATCTGTAAAATGTCCCAAGCCTCTTTAGCCAATTCACAGTGTGAGATTCTATGAAACTCCTCAGCTGTGACTTCGTTAAAGATAGCATCAATAGCTTTACTATTCCATCCACAGTCCTCATAATCAATCATATCCCAAACTGTAATAGCTTTTGAGATAGTCACATCACCGGTAGTGACTGTGGGTGGAGTCTAGCCATTAACAACTGTCTGCCATACACATTCATATATAGACTTAAGAAAAGCTCTCATTTTAGCTTTTCAATAATGATAGTTGGTCCCATCAAGTAAAGGAGGTCAAGAGGTGGAACTACTTTCCTTTGGCTAATCCATAGACACAGGCAATCAGGATCTCACTCTTTAGAAAATCAAAAACCATTTTGAGTGTCGTGTTCTGATGCCAATTGAAAAATCTAGCCTTCGTCTATGTTTTGTCCAATGGACTAAACCCTACAAGATTGGTTCAAAATGTTATAGCAATGAGCAATATTGAACATACCAAGACACAAAGAAGAATAAGCATTCAGTCAGGAACACATCAACCTTTTGCCGTGAAAACCCTTAAAATGGGAGAAAAATCACGTGTCCCCTTTGTCGGACAAAGATCATGCACTATCACTTGTAATTCAGACGGTTACGAGACTCTTTACAATAAAAACCTATCAACTCCTTGATCTAATGATTATTTTGACCTTGTTCGTATCCACGATTCACCATCTCCGTACTTGATCACCGTTCAGATCTCCTTAGAACGGATTTCACGCCTTAAACTCCTACAAGACTCTTGATTTCTTCAATTAGATTAAAGTAGATTGTTGCTAAGATTTGTTTCTGAGCCTCTTGGAAAGTGAAGAATCCTTCTCTCAAGATATTTTTGATGTAGACAGCTTAGGTAGGGTTTGGAGAAGTGTACTGGGCTTTAAATAGGTGTAAAAATCCTAGCAGCACGATTTTCGAGAATTCAAAATCCGCGTAGCTCGCTCCTGTGAGATCCCGCAAGGATCCTATGAAGTGCATCTCGATCTCGCGAGGATCCTGCGAGTTTATACCTAGATTTTGACATGCCATTGTTTTTGCCCGTGACATCCTGCGAGGTCTTGTCAAATCTGCATACTCACTATTTTTGCCCTTAAGATCCTGCAACTTCCCTTGAAAATCCCACAGGATCTTGAAATTTTGCTAGCACACTATATTTGCCCTTGAGATTTCTCGAAATCTATCGATATCCCTTGAAGACCCCTTCAACAACCAATATGTGTCATACAATATTATCTTAGCACAAGCTTGTATGAATAGCCTTGAGATCCCTTTCAAATACTTGTGGTTGATAATTCAAATTCTCAAATTACATCAAACATGACTTTTTACAGAATTTAGCTAATTACATAATCTTACAGAGTAATAGCAGAGCCCAGTACCCCCAAAGTCCAAGACAGCAACAAATTCTTTGTTTTACAGCTGTACGCTTACTCTCCTTTGCGCTATCAAATATCATAGTATATAACGTACGACTCTGCTTGCTCCATGACACACCCTTTTTAGCCTTTAAGACATTATAGTTGAATATGTAGCATATTAGAAATTAACAATCAATTCCATCTTTTTAACTGAAGAAAATTGTTGTGACTACCCTCCTTGCTGCTGAAGCGTGGGCTATCCGCATGGCATGCTCTATGGCTTTAGTGATGAATATATCAAGAGCCATTTTCGAAAGCGATGCAAGAAATTTTATAGCCTGTTTATCCAACCCAGCTGGTAGCGTACCTTGGGATATGTTCGTTTGTGCAGGAGATCTCTAGTTGGCAGGCGACTCAACAATAGTCCTTCTCCTTGGTGTCGGCGTCAAGCAAATGTGGCGGCTCATTGGTTAGCTTCTCGGGCAATGTTGGGTATCCACCTTTGTAAAACTTTAGGGAATCCCCTCCCCCCTGAGTTACAGAGGATTATAGAGGGTGATAAGCAGTAGTTTTTGTATTTTTTTTTTTTACTTGCTCTTGTAGTGGTTCCATTTACAAAAAAAGAAACTAGCTAGCCGGCCGACCAGGCAACCTTGTTGCATGTAATTGTGCCTCAAACACGAAGTAAATGCCAGGAAATTGTTCTGATAGTGAAACATAATACAATTGTGGGGGTGGCTAGGGATTTGGGTAGCGTAAAGGGAATTGAAAAGAGAAACTGTGAGGAAGTTGGAACTGTGAATGAGTGGGGGAGAGAAAAGAAACGGAAAATAGGAAAGAGAAAATGCAGGGAAGTAATGCTCCATCTCTGGTCTCTATGCATCCGAACATGGCCTTCTCTACAATTTATAATGATTTGGAAAGAGAAGCAATTTTGAAGCGATGTTGATCTCACAATCTTATAATGGCTGAAAAAGAGATGGAAAATTGCAACGATTTTGTGAGAGAGAGGTTGTTGAGGATTTTCGTAACTGGTTATTCATTAAACATGAGGGAGGGATTGAAATTGTTTTGCAAACTCTTTGCAATTGCGGCAATGTGATTCTGTGAAATGATCCTTCAAGGCCCAATGTTTTGAGTTGAAGTAAAGAGATCTGGTTATTGGCATTTGGGCTAGAATTGGAATTACTGAGAAGGTTCGCCAAGTCTTCGCCTTCGTTTCGGCTGAGAATTTGGGTCAAGCATAGGCTTACTTTTATGGTTCAAATTATTGGCCTGGACGTTCTTGACTTAGGACGTACAAATTCTTTTGCATTAAATTTACTTCAAACCTATAAACCCAATATTTGGCATATATTTACTTTAGAGTTCAATGTTCAAACAAGCTCAAGATCAATGCTCGACTCATGGTACTACTCATCGATCCTTGATGCAATTAAGATGCCTGCTGCAAATGAACACATATATAGGAATTCAATTATTTCACACAAAGCACTCGAAGATACAAAGAAAAATAAGATTCAAGCTCGACTTATCAAGGGACAAAAAAGGTATAAAAATAAAAGAATTACAAAGCTTCCACATGATTTTGATAGCAATATTCTTAACTCTGTCTAGGATAATTTAAGGGTAAATGCAATTTACAGTTGAGATATAGCCCCAAAACACATAACTTTGTTGTCATTTAAAAGTAAATACATAATTTCTTTGCGTTCTAGACAACAGTACAAAATAGATGGAATCTATTAAATTTGACTGATTGTGCATCACACGCCTTAATTTAAATCAACTGAGACCAAAATTGATTTATGAAATGACATTTTTTATCCAAGAAAACCATAGAAAGGGCCTAAGGAGTCACTTATTAAAGATTACATGCCTTAGTTTAAATCAACTGAGACCAAAATTGATTTATGAAATGTCATCTTTTATCCAAGAAAACCATAAAAAGGGCCTAAGGAGTCACTTATTAAAGATTACACGCATTAGTTTAAATCAACTGAGACCAAAATTGATCTATGAAATGACATCTTTTATCTAAAAAAACCATAAAAAGGGCCTAAGGAGTCACTTATTGAAGAGTGCTGTTGCGGCCAGGGACACCACCAGTGTGGTTGGATCCCCCCATAGAGTAGTCACTATTGTCAAGACGATTATCTTTGCTATCTTCAGGAACTTATTAACACTACCACCACTCCCGTCTTTTCTGTTCGAGCTAGCCATAGGCTTCCAATCCATTGCTTCCAGTGCCTTACAAGTATCATCAATATTGTCGATAGCATCTTTCTTCCAAGCTTGGTGCACCATTTGAGTTATGCAATACACATGAAAATGGTACTTGTTACACCTAGAAACATAAGACCAACCCGGAACGCCCGTTTTCGCACCCAAAAGCGCTTTCTTGTTGCACCACACGCACTTTGATAAAACCTTGTCGCGAAGAGCAAAATCCATTTTGCCCAGGTGTAATTCGCCTTTGAGGTTGCTGCAGCGCGGGTGCAAATCCAAGGCTTTCGCTTTGCAATGATAGGAATATCCATGTATGTCCCTTCCGCATGCATCGCAGCGCTTCCCATGGCCATTGCAACGAAATTCAAAGGTGGATCCTTGGAAAAGCTTATGGGAAATGGTGGGCTTGGGTGATTTGCACTCGACGTGGAGCTCGCTGCCGCATCGGTCACGCCTGTATCTTGGTCCGAAACCATCCTCCTTGCAACCATCGCATGAGAACCGTTTGGTATAGCATTTCAGCTCAAACTCATCTTGGTCTTGCTTTTGGTGAAAATTGTCAGTTTTCTTTGCAATCGAATTATGACGAGCTTTGTGGGCGATCCCAGTATATCCGTACCATAATGCATACAAATAAAAAAAAATAAAATTACACTCCTTCAGAAAGTTTGTAAGTTCAATCACAGTATGTAACAAGTAAAAGAACCAGTTCTAATTGGTGATGGGCAGGGGCCTAAGGTCCCGTCCCATCTAAGCTTGTGTGGAAAATTTTAATATATGTTAATGGGTGAAATTAAAAATTTTATTTAAAATTTGGTCCGGCTTGGCCAGACTCAAAATGTATGTAAAAAATTATTTGTATATTTTAATGTAATGTATGTACTTAAAACTTATGTTATTTAGCTTTGTTTTTTAAGAAGAAAAATATTAATTAAAAAATTAATTACAATATTTTAACATTTGAATTTTAATCAATAAAACCACATATACACAAACCACTTTAATTAACACATCAATTTGTAACATAAATTTTGATTATGTGTATAGATTTATGCACATGCAAGAATGGAAAATTTGATGTTACCTGGTAGCCGTTCTGCCATATGTACAACATTCTCATGAAACACCCGAACTGGTTTTGTGGGAGCACAATTTGCATTTTCTGGTCGTTTCTAGCTGACCTTGGCTCCCACGAGAGCTCAAACCATTTGTTTTTATTTTGAAGCTTCTTAATGATTGGGTCTGGGTCTCCAGTACCTAAAATGGTCCAATATTTTTGTCCTGGATCTGACTTTATTGATTGCACTCCTTCAATTTTTCTCAGTTTCTCCAACATTTTGTTGCATCCGTCGCAGTTGTGGTAATTCAACGTGATCGCAAAATTCTTCCGATCAACCTTTGAAGAGGCCATTCAAATGACAACTGATGGAGAAATATACCTAGTCTTCTTTTGAAGAAGGCGAACAAATTGAACAATCGCTGATTGCAAAGAGAGTAAAGGAGTTGGAGTTCATTAAGTTACCACGACTCAATATTACTTTATCAATATCACTTTATCATCAAACAATGAATGAAATGGTACTTTCATCATCCCAACTATGATAATTTAGAACAGTGTACAACTGTTAACAAAAAAAAAAAAAAAAAAAGTACAATTTCATTCTTACCCTTGAATAGTCAAACACATGAGGAGATATTTTTTGTCTCGGTCAATATATATAAATTACCAAAATTGCCCATCATCTTTTGTTTTTTGTTTCTTTCTAGAGGATGGGTGATCTTCTGAATGTCAGGGAGGGGACCGACAAAGAGAGAGAGGGAAAGTTTCGTATACAAACAGAGAGAGAGAGAGAGAGAGAGAGAAAGATGATGTTTCGACAAAACCCATGTTGAGTCCGAACAGGACAGAGAAGTTTCCACCGTCATTGACGAGTCTCAAGAGTAAATTAAAGTCTCACCACTTAAGAATGTTGTGCTGTTGACTGGATGTAGATCTAGACCTTACAGATGTTTTTCTCTAGACCTAGACCATACAGATCTTTGTCATGGGGTTATGGTGGCTGATGGGCAGTGGTGGTGGCGAGGGGCAGTACGAGTTAGGCAGCAGCGGGGCAGCTGTGGCTGTCTCACTCGGCCTTCATCTCTCTCTAAAAGTTCCTTCTCTCTAAATACCCTAGAACTTATCTATATCCCTGTACGTGAGACACATACTTCTATATGTAATACAAGTCAAGTCTCAAGGGTAGATTTGGTATAAAGCTTGCACTTTATTAAATTCTGTCTATTTTTTCTAAGATATGGCTAGCATAAGGATAAGTTTGGTGTAAATGTACGATTTTTTTAGCTTAGGGGTATAAAGCCATAGTTGAAGGGGCGAAAATTTAAGAAACCCAAAGGATTATTCTTGAGAAAAGCGAAGAAGAGATCTCTTGAAGTTGTGAAGTTATCTAGTCTGTTGCTTGAATATAAATAGATTATCTCAGTATACTGTGAAAGAAAAAAAATATTGTAAAACTATCATGTTGTTGAATAGCTGGTGTGGAATAACAAAATCAACAAATACGTATAGAAACAAATTATAAATAATTGAGGGTGATGGTGATGCGCGTATATATATATATACACATATATTTCACATATGCAACACAATAGATGAGAACAACTGCAGTATGCAGATGCAGCAATATTAATGAAATAGACTACAGATGTAAAATACAGGGGTTAATCCAACAAGAATTAAAAGAAAAAGAAGACTATTTTCCATGTAAAATAGACTGCAGATGGAGTAGTCAGTTTTATTTTTTACCTATAGCTAGCCAAGCAGCCTAAAAAAATTGGAAGCTTTTGCCGGTTAAACTGGTGGGTAGAGCACAAGACTGTAGCGATTAATGAAGTGAGAGATGATATCCAAGATAAGAGGAGGAAGAGAAGCAGTAGTGGTATGTGAATTATGTAAAGGATGGCAAAGGTCACTTATATGCAACTTGTTTGGGTTTATTTTGTCTTTTCACCATTTCATCTGAAACTTCGTGGAAACCACTTCTAAGACTCGGTTTGACTTCTTGTGCAATTATACTCATAATTACTAATACCGTTTTGTATCAGTCGGTACGTTAGGTCCGACACTGAAACCGTACAAGACTGCTTCTGTTCTGTTCCAACTTTTGTTCCGGAATTTTCCGTAATTTTTGGCATATTCCGGCGATCCGGCAAATTCTTTTGCATTGCGGACTGTTCGGAGGTACTTTTATAGGGCACTTTTGTAATTAAAATGCGTTTGAAAGTCCTTTTAAAGTTGAAAAGCTACGTCATATGTCTATGCATTTATCCTTTTGGGTTTGTATTACACGTCTTTTTCACTCTCTAGCTTTTTCTCTCTCATCTGATGATTACACTTATTTCTCTCTCTCTCTCTCTCTTCTTCCCACTCTCTAGCTTTTTCTCTTGCCAGCTAATGATTACACTTATTTCCCCTCACACATCTTCACTCTCCCCTCCGTTATTCGTGAGTATGACTTGTGTAGATTTCACGTCTAACACTTATTTTTAAATATTAATTTTTTAGTAATTTATATTTTTGAATAATTTATTAGGTTTTTTGTTTTATTTGTCTAATAAGATTATTCATATTCTAATAAATATATATTTTTTGATGTTATATTATGTATGAATAAATAAATATATATTATATATATATATATATTTTATGGTGATAAATTCAAAATAGTATGTCGAAACATATTGATACTAGTATATATGGTACTAATAAAAAAAATAGTATGCTGGCCGGAATGAGATTGACAACTATAATTATACTGTGAGAAAAAAAATTTAGCTAGGCCCCATTTTCTCTTAAGTTGTATTTGGAACTTGCATTTATCAAGAAAAAAAAAGGCGAGGGAAAAAAACAAAATAAAAGAGGATTTTGGTTCTCCTTTTTCTTACCTTTTTCCTTTTTTCTTTTCTTTTTCGTTATCAAATTTTTAATTCAAATACAACGTTACCTTTGCATAATCACATAGATAACGTTTGATTATGAGTTAAGAAAACACAGCTTTCGTGTTATTTAGATTACCGTCACACAATCGTTAAATGATGTTACTTTCACTCTAATTTTAATTTTCATGATAGGTCATATTTAAATATGCAAATATTCAAAATCAGAGTACAAGAAGTAAATTTTTTTGTAAGACAGGGAGAGAATTCTATTGACGATTTGTAAGAATAAAAGAGTTTAATTTTGACCTAGTGATTGTGTAACATTTATTCATATAAACGGATGCTAAAATGTAACGCATATTAATACATGTGTTACATACGGTGCATATATTAATACATGTGAATTGTGGCCACTTTTGATCTTTGGTATAACAATTTGTTAGGGATTATTCTGTCTCCCCATTTTGGATGAAAGTCCGTCGAAACATTTTTAACACTTAGTTCTACTTAAAAAAAAATTCTAATCTAAGAAAAGAGTTCCATAAAAAATTTTTGCAAAAATGATATGACATGACATTTTTACAATTAATTTTGATTAGTATTTTATTAAAGCCCAAGACCCTTTACAATGTCATTCTTAACCCCAAAAAAAAAAGAGTCAAGTCATGCCGCGTCAAAGAATTCTGCGAGCCATGGGTTTCTCGGTAACCTCCTATATGCGTGAAGCCACGCGTCAAAAGTAAGTTAGAGGATAGAAAAGACGCGTCTAAGGTTCCTCATCGTTGCTTTCTAGAACATGGGTCACCTTTCATTGTTTCCACGTTGTCGAAGCTTTTAATCTCGTAATGGAGTGTTAGGAGTTAGTAATATTAGTGGCGAGTGTCAAGAGTTTATATTGAACTTTAGCATTATCGAGAATAATGATGGTTGAAGTGGTAGAGAATATCACGAGTTATCACTCGTGACACGTTTAAAGCTGCAATGGACCTTGATGTGAGGTAAGTCTGAGTATGGTTGGCCAGTGGCATGGTAATCTCATAATTTGTATTTTTTATATTTATTAAATTTATGAATTATAACTTCTTGAGGGGGTAGAATGTTTTCTCCTGTAAGTTTAGAGATGGCTCATAATACTATTATAAGAGGGATCTGGTGTTGACTTTACCAACCCTTAGTACTACCGAAAGAGACAAAATTCAAGTGAGTCCCCCAAGGGAGTGGATGAGGTTTAGGGGCCAACTGTGGCACTTGGATATAGTCCTCATGCTAGTCAATGGGCTACATAGGTGGCATTGTATCTGGTGGGGCAGATGTTGGGCATTGGTATTGAGGATGGGGTTGTGACATTTGCATCTGCTATGTCGCATACATGTGGAGGGACTTATACTCATGACAGATTGGGTCTCAGTGTGCACACTTGCATGCTGTGTGCCTTGTGTGCACTTACACGTTGGGTTCTAGCTTGTGCACACAGCTTGGTTTGTCTAGCATTGGCGTCGCGGGGCACTATGTTGTAGGCTTATCTGTTACTATTCAATTGTGCCTATTTTTATGGGCAACAACCTTGACGCGGGGTGCTAAGAGCTTTATGGATGGAGACGTCGTGCCTAACGAGTGATGCTAGGCTCACGCGCATGTCAGGTTGTACATTGCTACCTTGCTTGTGTTTCAAGAGGGGACTAGTGTTAACACATTGCTTGTCGTGTGTGCGTGCATTTGTGAATAGCGTTGTTATTACCTATAACTTGGATAAGCCGTATGGTTTGAGCATTCAAGGACTAAGCTTAATAAGATGTGTGGGGCATTACGGATGGATCTTGGATGAGCGCATAGTCTTATGCCTCGGTGTTTGAATTTGGTGGGACTATTGCTTGGTACATAGTCACCTCACGGGTTATTTCTACAGCGTATGATCATAGCAGGTCACATTATTGTCACCATGTCCCGGGTTACCACCTGTGACACGTCTAGGGCCGCAAGGGACTTTGGCGTGGGGCATGTCTGAGTATGATTAGCTGGTGGCATGGCAATCTCGTAATTTATATTTTTCATATTTATTGAATTTATGAATTATAACTTCTCAAGGGGGTAGGATGTTTTCTCATGCAAGTTTAGAGATGGCTCAGAATACTATTATAAGGGGGGTCTGGTATTGACTCTACCACCTTTTGGTGTTACCGAAAGGGACACCACTCAAGTGAGTCCCCTAAGGGAGTGGGCGAGACTTGAGGGCTGGTTGTGGCACGTGGATACAGTTCTCGTGCTAATCAAGAGGCTACATGGCGCGGTATTATGTCTAGTGGGACAGATGTTGGGCATTGGCGTCGAGGATGGGGTTATGATATTCGCATTTGCTATGCCGCATCCGTGCCGTGGCTGGGCTTATGCTCATGATGGAATGAATCTCGGTGTGCACACTTGCATGCCATGTGCCTCGTGTGCACTTGCACGTTAAGTTCCAGCTAGTGCACATGACCGCTTGGTTTGTCTAGCATTGGTGTCGCGAGGCACTATGTTGTGGGTTTATCGATTGCTATTCAGTTGTGCCTATCCTTGCGAGCAACAACCTTGACGTGGGGCACTAAGAGCTTCAAGGATAGAGGCGTCGTGCCTAACAGGTGATGCTTGACTCAAGCACATGTCCAATTGCACATTGCTACTTGGTTTGTGTTTCAAGAGGGACTAGCACTAAGCACATTACTTGTCAAGTGTGCGCGTATTTGTGAATGGTGTTGCTATCACCTATTGCTTAGGTAAGTGATTACTCTCAGAAATAGTAATCTCTAGGCCTAAATTGGTGGTTGATTAGTTAAATTTTAGTGTTAATTTAGTATTTTAACTCCTAAAATGCATTAAAACCCTTTTTGTGTACTTTTTACAAGAATTGGAGCTTAAACCAAGGAAAACGGGCAAAAATAGGACGACCGATCGATCGACCGATCGATCACCAGGCTCACCGATCGATCAGTGATCTCTGTTCGACCTTCTGCAGCAAACTTCAGAGAGGGTGCTTTTCCGATCGATCGGTGACATCGGAACTCTCTCAACAGACAACACAAATGCAAATTTCAAAGAGGTCGGTTTGCGATCGATCTGGCGTTCGATCGCCGTGACCGTTCGATCGGCCGTTCGGTCGGTCGCCCTACCGATCGATCGGTTTGTACAGACTCTATTTTTCTGCAGAGTATAAAAGTTGTATATACGGGGACAAAATGGAGTTAGGGTTTTTTCTGCAGATCTGGACAGAGGAGGAACTTCCAAAAGGGAGCTTTTGTTATTTTGTAAGGTTTTTAGTTAGATTTACTTTAATGCTTTGTAATGTTGTTATTTATTACTTTTGGATCATTGTTAATGAATGCTTGATATATATGAAGTGAATGTTTCTCTACTCTTTCTAGCCATTTTCTTGCCATTTTTCTTCACTTTCTTAGCAACCAAACATTAGTTATACATAGTTTAATGGTAGATTTGTCTTCATTTATACTCTTTGACATAGATTCTAGTAACTAAACATCCCTTGGATGTAGTTGTGAAGATCCACCAAGGATCTTCAAAGGGTTGAAAATGAGTTGTATGAACTTTAAAGTCATATCCTTAAAATTCTATGGTTCCATTTGATTTAGCATGAGATTCATTAGAAAAACTTAGATTCATAATCCCTTGGCAATATTTATGCACAAATCAATATTTGGTATAGGTATTACACATGTCTAAGGTTTGATTCTAGGGTGTCAATCATAGATTTCCCCTTCATGCTCAATCAAACAAAAACCCACATTTTATAATCGACATTTTCCGAATCAAAAATCTAAGGTGTGATTCTTGATTTGAGTTATAAACCTCTCATTGGAAACCCTTGTTATGAATTGGTGGATCGAAACAACCATGTCCAAGCTTTTCTCCTAAATTACATAAAACTAGATTTTATTGCCTTCATTAGTCATTAAGTTATTGCATTAAGCCTTGAACCACCATCATCTCAAAACCAACATATTTTCGGTCTCTTTTATGTTAGGAAAAGAAAAGAATTTTCATTTGCAATCCATCAAGATAATGCCCGTGCTAGTTGAGCTTTGTTGCTATATTTGCATAATTCCCTTGGGCGAGAACGACATCGGATCCTCCGGTTTTTACTACATGCGCGACCTCCGTATTCTTGCGGAGTGACTCCGGTTGTGAAGCACATCTGGAGGCATACCAGTAAGCCGTATGGCTTGAGTATTAGAGGACAAAACTTAACAAGATGCTCGGGGCATTACTGATGGATCCTAGATGAGTGCATAGTCTTATGCTTCAGTGTTTGAATTTGACGGGACTATTGCTTGGTGCATAGTCACCTCACAAGTTATTTCTACTACGTGTGATCATGGCGGGTCGCATTACTGTTACCTTGCAGTGTGTCACAAGCTACACTTCAAGGTCGGGCCCATGACCTCATTTTCTAGTCTCGTGCCAACTCTATCATATATGTACATATTGTATATAGTCTAGAAATGTAGGTTTGGTGTTGGATGCACATGTAGATTTTCCCTTGTCAAGGTGTGCAGCATCCAAGTTTGTCATGTCCTAGCCCTATCAAGCAGAGGTGTTGTAATTTTTTCGAAGGGCTAAAAACTAGTTTAGGGTCACGTAAATATGTATGTAAAAGGGTTTTGCCAAATTCCTTGTACATATTTTTGTAGACCCATTATGACTCTTCAAAAGGGGGTCACGTTTACTTGTATCAGTTTTAAAATGGCTTAAAAAGCATATATAAGGGAGGATAGTAAGGTGAGTCGAAATCCCTAGCTTGTCGATTATTAGCTATCTAAACTCTCCGCCTAATTGTAGTATGGAATTGCTATGTTAATGCAATAAAAATGATCTGGTTGCTTACAAATTGTGTGCCATTAACCTCGATTGTTGCTTTAAACGTTCTTAGCTTGTTGCCTCAAATTTGCTCACTTGTGCACCTTTGGGTGTGTGTATTGGCTTAACTTGTGAGATACCCCTTTGGCTGACTTGCTTGGTGCTACCCAAGACAAGTGCCACACAACCTATTTCATTTGAAAAGTGTTGGTCCGTGACATTTGGTATCAGAGCACAGTGGTTGCTTGAAGGATTCGGGAACCATGCCTCCAAAGAAGTCAGCACAAAACCGCCTTGACGAGATGGAGGTGGAAATAGAAAGGCTAAGACGTGAGACGGCAGAAAGCTTGGCCAGGCTCAGTGATCACCTAGACCTAGTGGAAGTAAGCACGGCAGTTGAGACACCACGGGCTAATGTCACCATTGGCGGGCTCACCGATACGGAAAAGCTTCGGGATGAGGTAAAAGAGTTGAGAGGCGAGTTGGATGAGATCAACACCAAGCTAAACCTACTAATGCGGGTAGTCGGTAACTCGGCCCCGCACACCTCAATCTTTAACATGGCAAAGGTATGCGTTCTAGAGCCTCGTGCTCACAGTGGAGCACGGGATGCCAAAGAGTTGGAGAACTATCTCTTTGACATGGATCAATATTTCAGGGCCCTCAAGGCTGACTCGAAAGAGACTAAGGTCACCATGGCTACCATGTATTTGAGTGGTGATGCTAAATTATGGTGGCGCACGAACCATGAAGAAATCCTACAAGGCCGTTATACCATTGACACGTGGGAAGATTTAAAAAGGGAATTAAAGGCCCAATTTTTCGCTAAGAATGTCAAGTACATAGCTCACGCAAGTTTAGAGATTTAAAGCATACAGGCATTGTGAGGGAATATGTTAAATAATTCTCTGGGTTAGTGTTAGACATTCGGGACATGTCAGAGAAGGATAAAATGTTCTATTTCTTGGAAAGGTTAAAGCCTTGGGTGTGTGCCGAGCTCCAAAGGCAGCAAGTGGAGCGCCTGACTAACTACACCTCTGAAACTTCGTCCTCCTCCTCAAACAAGAAGAAAGATTTATCGAGTGGGTCAAGTGAAGGTGGTGGAAAGTTTGTCAAGGCCAACAAGGGACAAAGTGGGGGAAGCAACGAGGGATCTTCTTCCTCCAAGTTCCAAACAAAGTCTCGAGTGCCCAACATAATAGGAGACAAGCCCAAGTTTATTAAATGCTTCTTATGTAGGGGTCCCCATAGGGTCTCTGAATGCCCCCATTCACAAGCATTAAGTGTCTTACAAGCTTTTTTATCTAGTGGTGATGCACAGGAACAAGACGAAGAAGAGAAAGTTGAAAGAGCCCCGCAGATGGGTGCCATGCTTTTGCTTAATACCTTAAAGAAACAAGCCGAGACAAAGAGGGCCTCACCCAAAGGCCTAATGTTCATGGATGTGCGCATCAATGGCAAGTTGACCAGGGCCATGATTGACACTAGTGTTGGCCCAAGTAGGCAACCCAAGAGGGGGGGTGATTTGGGTTTTATAGAATTTATATCAAACAATGTAACTCAAAACAATTTAAGTAATGTAGCAGTGAACAATCAAACTAATAACCAAGCAAACAAATAATATAATGCAATGCAAGCAACTATTGTAAGCAAGGAGGAAAAATAGAGCAAGAAATGAACAACACCAGATTTATAGAGGTTCGGCTAACCTTGCCTACGTCCTCTCTTCCTCGATCCTCTCGAAGGTATTCCACAATGTAAAATCCCTTACACAGCTGCTAGTTTTGCTACAAGTGCCCAGTTCACTCTTACAAGAGCTCTTCCCCAAGCTCTCAAAATCCAAGAGATTTTGTCCAAACTTCTCTCAAACTTACGAGTGATTTTTTCCAATCTTCACTTAAACTTACAAGTGATTTTGTCCAAGCTACACCCAAATTCACAAGTGTTTTTCCCAAGAACACTCAAACTCACAAGTGCTTTTCTCAAGAACACTCAAACTCACAAGTTTACAAACCAACCCAATAATAGATGAAGGTTGTACAATGAATAACTCTCTCTCAAAGAGTAGATAAACAAATTTTCAGCTCACTCAAGAACTCCCCAAATGAATAAAAATAGAGTATAAGATGTATGAGATGAAATCTCACTTGTAATGCTTGATCTTGTGTTCTTCTCTTATTCTTCTTACTCATATATGTGTTGGGGATCTTGTATATATAGCCTTGAGTTGATTCTAGCCGTTAGTGGTGGATGGGAGACCATTTGATACGAAAACGACGGAGTATAACATTCAAAAATATAGTTGTTGCTGTAAATGAGTTGACTCTTTTTAAGCAGGAGTCGACTCTTTTTGTGTTTCAGTAGATTTTTCAAGACTCTGTCCAAATAAGTCGACTCTTTTGCTCTAGGGGTCGACTCTTTTTGTCTGAAACTGTAATATCAACTCTCTGTTTAAATAAGTCGACTCTTTTAGAGTGAGGGGTCGACTCTTTTGAAGTTCCATCAGATTTTTAGCCTCTGTTTGAATTAGCATGAAGTTTTGAAGTTCCATCAGATTTTCAAGTTCCAGACGATTCACTTCTGGCGCCTACTAGCCCGTCAATGTAAAATGTCCGTCATTTGGTAGCTCTCCGAGACTAGGCTTTCTCATAGACCAACACCACCCTTACAGGTAGCTTTCTGGGACCAGGCGTTCTTAGGAACCAACACCACCCTACAGGTAGCTCTCTAAGACCAGGCGTTCTTTGGGAACAACACCACATAGGTAATTTTTCGAGACTGGGTAGTCTCGAGAACCAACACCTAGGTCAACACCAGCCCCTGCTAGCTCGACTTGGTGAAAAATGACCAAACCTGCCCTTTGGGCCTCCAAGCACGTTTTAGGAAAGTTCAAATTCTCTCAAAACGGTAAGTCCACCCTTATAGAATGTTACTAATCAGTTGAGTGTATTTTACACGCCACACGGTCCCATTCCGGTCTTGTCCCAACTAACTTCAGTCAAAATGATCATTTTGCCCCTAAACACCTCAACACTGCTCAAACCCTGTCGAATGGTAAAAGACTCTCCCAAAACCATTCCTGAACAACCTTACACACTTAACACAACACACCAAATCATTCCTAACCATTTCCAGTCAATCCTGGCCAAAATGACCATTTTACCCCTAACAATCCAAGCATACCCCGAAACGGCACCGGTCCTGAGATTTCGAGCAAAGGGTTTCACCATACACTTTTGTTTAACCTGAGGAGGACCCTATGACATTAAACGCTCACTGCTCGATAAAAGTTTCCTGGAACGTCTCGCAGACGCTCCGCCTAAGTTGTCTTTTCTCCCAATTCCCTAGTTATAACGCCCCGTCAACTGACTTGAGGAATGTATAAATCAGGAAATTCTCGAAAGCTCGTTCATAGATCTTTCCATCGATACGGCTTGATCGGATAGATCGCTTCATGAAGCCCTCCATCGTACGGTGCGAAAACTACAACTTTCGACAACCCCTCCACCAAGGTTGACTTTTTTTCCGATTCCCTGATTAAAATGCACCGTCAAACGACTTGAGAAATGCATAAATCTGGGAATTCTTGAAAGTATTTTCAAGGTACCTTCCATCGGTACGGTTTGATCGAAGAGGTCGCTTCCCGAAAGCCTCGATCACACCACACGAATACAGCCACTTTCGAACACCCTCGGAGCATATCACAGACGCTCCGCAAAAGTGTCCTTTTATGCACGCTTCCCAAGATGATATCCCATGCTTCCAAACACAATTCAACCTTTTCAAAAACATGAAAGTTCATGAGAAACCCTAAGAGAACACCAGGGATGCAACCGATTCCCCCGAAACCTTTCTGATTGGCTTAATTATCGAGCCAAAGTTTGGACGAACCTTCCCGGTGATGGAGCGTATGCTACAAGCGCTCAAATTTTGATCAGATTGACCAAATTTTGATCAATAGTCGAAATTTAACCAGTACACAGGGTGCCACGTGTCATTCTGGCAATGAAACAGTACCTGCGCATGTCCTACATGCGCTAGGTCAAATTTTGGCCAGGCGTATGTCGCACATGCGCCAAGCCTATTCCAGATTGCATATAAATACCAGACCCCCCTTTGCATATTCCATCTCCGAAATTGATGCGAAGCTCTGTTGAAACTGCTCCAGAATCTCAAGTCCTTACATATATTCCACCCCTCCAACACTTAGGCTAGATTCTACCCCTCTCAAGCCTATACACTTCACCTATAAGGCCTTATATCCCATTACACACTCCATTTCAGCCCCTCAAGTCTTCTTAAAGTCATTCAAGCCCCAATCAAGATGTCCATTGAAGACTACAAGTGTGTTAAAGGCAAAAGGTGGTATCCCTTTTACATTTGTGTCTTCCCCCACTCTTCTCTTCTCCCTTCTAGCTTACTTAGGCTATTCTCTATTTTAATCCCCATCAACAACCCCCTATGCTTGCATGCTTAAACCAAGAGGGCTCTTAGATCATGCCTAGAGGAAAGCAAGTGAAAGCCACTGTGTAGGGGGACCTCTCACTAGCCTACTTTGAGATGGTATGGCCTAGGAGCCCCTTGTTTATGTGGTGTAGCCTAAAAGCCTTGTATGTGATCATGACCATTGCATATTACTATTTTGATCATGTTTTGTATGCTTGGCTTCATTTTATGCTTATTGTCATGTTTTACAATGCTTACATTGCTTTTATTTTTATGCCATTTTCAAGACCTATATTTCTTTCAAAAATTGTTCCAAGAGTTGGCTCCTTGAAGCTTAGGATGGGACCTTGGAAATCATGCGTTAAAAAATCCCCTTCTAACCCCTTAACTTTCACCTTGGCATCATGACATTTTAACTTGCATAAGGGTTGCTTTCCAATTCTCTAATTTTCAAGATTTTCATTCTTTTAAGTATAGTGGTTGGAATGGCCCCATGGAACCTTCTCTTGAGTGGTTTTCCTTTTATTTGGCTATAGGAACCCTCTCTTGATGGAATGATCTCCTACAAAAATGGTTTTCAAAAATCTCTCCAAAGATGATTTTCAAAAATGCATTCTCTCAATCTTTGTATTAAAAATGGTGCCTTAAAAAGTTGTCATCATCATATTGATTTTTGGACCCCTTACACTCTTGTCAAGATTTGGTTATAATGGTCATGAGGAAACCTTCCTTGGAATGGTCTCCAATCACCAACTATATAAACCATACTCTTGACTAGAGTCAAAATTTTCATGGAAATGATCTTCAAAAGAGTTGTCCACCAAAGTCCATTGCATAACATGTTTTGTTTTTCAAAACTATTTCCAAAAGTGCATTAAACCAACTTTCAAAGCCATTTTCCAATCCAACCCTAGGTTAACTTGACCCTAGTTATCCAACCCTAGGTTAACTTGATCCTAGTTCACTAACCTTAGGTTAACTTGACCCTAGTTGACCAACCCTAGGTTAACTTGACCCTAGTTGTCTAACCCTAGGTTAACTTGACCCTAGTTATACAACCCTAGGTTAACTTGACCCTAGCTTACTCACCTTAGGTTAACTTAACCATAGTTAGCTAACTTTAAGTCACCTTAACCCTAGGTTAACCTAACCCAAGTTAGTGAACCTTAGGTCACACTTAACCATTAGCTAACTCAACATAGGTTAATATGCTTTAAGGTTCCAACTCTTGAACCCTTTTCTAAATGATCACTCAATTTCAAACTATTTTCATAACCCATTTTTCCAAAACCTCCTACTCTCTTGATTAAAACAAACAAAACCAACTCCATAAACTCTTCAAATGTTCTTACACTCCATCTTCAAGGCGTTTCCAAAAATGCTTTCAAAAGGTCACAAACCTAAGGTGTCCCTAGCCCCCTCATGGTTAGGGATTCCAAGGACAAGTGATAAATCAAGAACAACCTCTAAGGTTGTCCATGTTAGGATTCCAAACCCTTAGCCATTTCCAAAAACCACTTTCAAAAACTAATTCATCAAAACATGCTAAAATCATACCTCCAAGGTTTTCAAAACAAGACTTCAAAAACACTTTCAAGTTCTCTTGAGACACGCCAAAGCATTTTTTCAAAGCTCCCTCAAGTTGATCCAAAAACATTTTCAAAACATGCCACCATCCAATTTCAAGTCAAAACTTCTAAGACCATAAAAAGTCTTCAACTTCTAAAGACCTCAAAGTGTCTTAAATTTTTCCAAAGACCCCAAAGTGTCTTCAAACATTCCAAAGGCCTTAATGCGCCTATTTTTATCGGGCTCTTGCTCGAATTACGAATGACCTAATTCTCACCAAATGAGATACGTAGGCAACCTAAAATGGTGCGGTCATAACTTTTATTTACAAAGTGTCTTAAATTTTTCCAAAGACCCCAAAGTGTCTTCAAACATTCCAAAGGCTTTAATGCGCCTATTTTTATTGGGCTCTTGCCCGAACTACAAATGACCTAATTCTCGCCAAATGAGATACGTAGGCAACCTAAAATGGTGCGGTCATAACTTTTATTTACACTCCAATCCCTTTTTCAAAAAATTTCACTCAATTCAAAGTTTCTATTCCAAACTCTTTCAAAACCCCCATTATTTTCAAACTTCTTTCAAAAACTTACATCATGCATTATCCATCCAAAAAGTGATGACTAAACCCCGTTTTCAAAATTCTAAAGTGGATATTAAGTGGACAATGGTAATCGGTTATTCTAGTGAGTGAACAAAAGGTGATGAGACATGTAAGTACCAAAAGGGCGGGGTAGGGTGATGATCTTAAAATATCTTTCCTACACGTAACCAACCCCCTAACCATAAATTTCTATTTTCAAATGACCAAAATGGAGTTATTTTCCAAAAGGGCTTAAATCTTTCCAAAGGTTGTCGAACAACCTATTTTCTTAAAAGCCCTCTCTTCAGGGAGTTTTCAAAACTTTTTCCAAAAAAAAAACCCTAAGTTTAATCTTCAAACTAACACTTAGTTTTAGGTGCCCTAACTTACCGTAATTAAGTTAGGTGACGACTCCTATTTTTCTAAAAAGCCTTTAGTCAAACAAATTTTCAAACCTAGTCGCACTTGTCTTTCTAGGAGGATGAGTTCTAGTGACAGAGTTTCGTGCTTTAAGGTTTACGAGCCGAAAGGACCTTAGACACCCAAAAATCGGGGCGCGACACTTTCCCTTCTTGATCAACACATGGTTTAGAAGTTACATCCTTTGAAGGAATGATTTTATCAATGATTCTACCGTTTCTAAGAGTGGTGATGGCTTGTACTTGTTCATGACTTATTTGAGGGTCCATGCCACCTTTGTGATGTGTACTTACTTAACCACCGGATTGGGTCGAGGTTGAGCCGGGAATCTCCCTAGGACATTTTGAGTCAAAGCTTGTGTCAACGTAGACATTTGCTTTCGTATGTCCTCAAGCATCCTAGTATGTTGATCCAACACCTTATCTTGCATATCTACCCTTGCGTTAACCCCTCTCATGTCATTGGATAGTTGATAAAAATTATCTTCCATAGGCTTCCTATGAGGAGGTTGATATGGTTTGGGTTGATTTGAAAATTGTACCATGGGTTGGGGTTGGTAAGCTTGAGGTTGAGGTGCTTGGAATGGAGGAAGAGGTGTGGAATAGTGTCGAGGGTTTTGATACCCTCCTTGATAAGGTTGGGAGTTTGAACTCCCCTCATTCCTCCACCCAAAATGAGGGTGATCTCGTTATCTCGGATTGTAGGTGTTAGAGTAAAGGTTGCCCCCTCCTATTTGGAATTGGCCAATTGCATTGCCTTGGCCATATAAAACTTCTTTTACCCCCAGAATGATTGGGCATGAAGGTGTGTCATGGTCGGTGGTGTCACATACTATGCAACAAGTCTCTTTCCTCACCTCACTCTGGACCGCTAACACTTTTTTCCCTTCTAAAGCCTCTAGTTTATTGGTTAAAGTGGCTACTCTCGCATTAACATCATCAACCTCTTTTAATTGGTATTGTCCTGCCCCTTTTTGAGTGGAACAAACCTCGAGATTTTGAGTCCCGGTAAGTGCCCAATCCCTAGCCTTGTTTGCTAAGGTGTTAAAGTATTCGTAGGCTTTATAGGGTTGTTTATCAAAGAACGTCCTAACACACATTGACTCAATCAAGTGCTTAAGTTGAAGGGTTAAAGATGAGTAAAAGGTGTTGATGATGTGCCAATCGGCAAAACCATAATGAGGGCATGTATTCAAGAGGTCCTTAAATCTCTCCCAACATTGAAAGAACGTTTTTCCCATCATAGGGAAAAATTGGGAAATTTGCCTTCAAATGCTTTCCGTTCGGTTCTCGGGAAAAAACTTCTTTAAAAACTCTCCCTGGAGTACAACACATGAATGAATAGACATAGACCTTAAAGAATTGAACCAAAGTTTGGCCTTATTTTCCAAACAAAACGGAAAAATTTTTAACAAGAAAATCTCTTTCAGGCAAGAATTGTCCATGATAAATGAGCACGCATCCTCAAATTCCTTAATAAAATCATAGGGTTATTGAGAGTCCATGCCATGGAATTGAGGAAGCATTTGCATGCTTTCCAGCCGAATGTTAAGCGAAGTGTAATGTGGCGGGAATACTATGCATGAAGTTTGTGCTTGACGTGGAGGATTCAAGTAGTCCCGTAAGGTTCTTTGATAAGGGGCCGCCATGTCAACATGATGGCTCCCTCTTTCCATATCATCATCGCCTCCTACATTAAGATCTAACTTCGGTGGAATGGTTGAAGATTAGGGTGGAGTTATGGAGTGGGTGCATTCTGTGAAGTGTTAAGATTCGAAGGGAAGACGTTGGGTAAACCTTGATCATTCATGTTTGCCATTGGAAGAAATCCTAAGTCCACAACTAATGGAAGGCCTGGTGTGAGTGATCATGAACTACTCGCACTCTCAAGCCTCACAAGTCGGTTATGAATGTCCCTAGTGAAATGTGGCATGCAAAGATGAATACAACAAATAATAGACCGTCTAGGTCATACAGCACATCATACACAAACATGTATTGCCAAACAACGGCTTTTTCTCTTATTCTCCAACTGATCCTCCAATCTCCTAATACAAAGTAATACTACCGATTTGCAAGTTGAGCATATTATCCTTCCTCCACTAAATGTCTCCTCACAAAAAGTCCTAGCAAAATGCAATGTAACTAAACCTAAGTTAAACAAACAAATTAAGCACAGAAAAATAAAAAATCTAAGCACATTAAGGAAGAAAGAGATTACCAAGGCCTGAAGCTGCAGATGTTTCCGTCGAGGGTGAGTGATCAAATCCCCCCCATTTGCAATTTTGTTGTTCTGTTTAGTTTTCTTTTTCTCCTTTATTTGCTATTTTTTTATTTTTTTTATATGCAATTCACCAAGTGATTCTCCAATCTACAGTTTGTTGGTGTTCGTTTTATACTTTTGATCCCCAACAACAGCGCCAACACTTAAATCGTTCCTCTGAATATGATGAAATTGAGCCTCTCACAAGAGTACGGGCGTGCGATTGAAGTATAAATCCGACAAGTACCGGAGTCAATTTCCATGAGGGTCAAGCCCAATATAGGCGTCACGTAAAGCAAAATAACCAACAATTTAAATCGAATTAGGAAGTCGCTTAGCAAATTGAAACTATCTAAAAATGAAATCGAAAATTTGTTTGTTGTGAATATTTTGCTTGCTAGTTGAATTAACTAAACTAAGTATGAAATCGTTTGTTAGGAAACTTAAATGCAATTAAAATGACTTGAATGCAATTGATCTAATCTACCAATTCTCTACAAAAATCTGAATGGAGGATTTGATAACTCAAATCAAGGAATCACTCAGCGGATCCTTGATTTGGAAGATTTAAACCATAAGAATGAGAATTTATCCTCAATTGGGTGTGAATTTGTGTTCAATGTTTAGAATCATAGAAGCAAATCATTAATTGTGCAATATCTATACCAATTTAAGAATTGTGCATAGAGATCACCAATAGTTATTATGAATCTAGGTTTTTTTTTTATAGATTTACAACACAATTGAGATGAATATGAAAAAATCATAAGATAATTCATTGAAGTTTATATACCTCCATTGAAGACCTTGAAGATTCTTGGTAGATCTTCACAATTGCATCCAAGGAAGAGTTTAGCTACTTGATTCCATGATAGAAAGCATAAAGAAATGGAGATCTTGCATTAATTAGGGAAGAAATTGATGTTTGCTTCCAAGGAAAATGGAAGAAAATAGAAGAAAATAAAAAAGAAACTAACTTTCTCTCTCTAGAATTCATACTAACTGTAAATATAATCTAAAATGGTGATAGATACAAAAAATCTCGTCATTTTCCGAAGATATAGCAGTAAAAATCGCACAGGGGACGCCAGTACCGTAAGTACAATACTGTTCACCGTACATACGATGGACATACCGTACATATGGTTAGCCTTACGTTAATCCATGCTATCTAAAGTTACAGTCCAGGCACTTTTTAGCTCTTTTTGCTCTAAATTCACCTTTTCTTTACTCCAAACCTACAAAAATACCTACAAACACTTATTAGAACAATTATTATACTAAAATGAGGTATATATACAATCTAGTTGGACTAACAATAGCTATTTAGGGACTTTAGATTACACTTTTGGAGTGTAATCATTATTGCATGGTTACTTTGTTGGCTTTGTGCTCACTTAGTGGTTGTGCTCATTTCTGTACTTGTCTATTGGCATTTGTGGAGAGCGTGTTTTCTTATTTTGATCTTTTGTGTGGTCTTACGTCGTTGAGATACATGTTGGTTAGTGAACGTCAGGTGGCTTAGAGGAGTTCATTATTGCTTAAGAGCACTGTGTAGTGAGGATTCATTCAGACATAAAGTCTTCCGGTGGAAGGAGGCATTATGGGCAGACTTCAGATGAAGATCAGAGGATCAGACACTAGAACTGTGCAAATTGATTTCGGGTGAAGGCTAGAAAGCTGAGGTACTAGAACAGTGTAGGCTGATTTCGAGTGAAAGCTAGAGAGCTAAGGCACTGAAACAACATGGGTTGTCTTCAGGTGAAGGTCTAAGGATTGAGGTGTTGGAGCAACATTGTGGAAACTTCTGTAGTTGGAACCGTTTGCCAGTGGGTAGGGTTTACTTTGATAGTGCAGACGAACTTGCATCAGGTGAGAATGCCGGTCAGATGGGAACTAGTGTGGGACAGAACCACAGGATGTCGCAAGGGCACCATTAGGTCATGCACAAGGTGAATTCTGATGTCAAGTAAGTTTTTGTGGGTTCAGCTGCGGAGTTGTGTAGAGGGTGCACAAGTAGTGCTAGTAGATGAGGGCATCGACCCCTTGAAGTGGTAGAGGGTGCGCGATGGTCAGCACACACCTTTCCTTAGTACGTGACGAATAGCGTTTATTCAGGTATATATTGTTGATGGATGGAGCAATATGGTATGAGGCACTTGCTCAGAGGAGTTTGTGTTTGCTTAATGTAGTGGAAAAAGTGTTTTGCTTAGTCGAGTTCAGCATAGGAGTTTGGACGAACCTTTGCTTCGAGTAGCAATAGGGGCAAATTTGGGGAGACCAGATTTGTAAGCTATCAACACAGACGTGTTGGTTTGCAAGGGTGGTAGCAAATTTGGCGGGGGTTCGGGGGCAGCGCCCCCGAAACCTAAACGAAAATACCACATCACATTCTTAGGACCGTTCCTCACGTCTTTAGGGTTTTTCCAGTTTTCTGCCTTAGTATCCTTGCGCTGCTACTGTTCCTCTATCTTCTTTAATTACAACAGATTGTATTCTCCATAACAATGGAGTTACAAAATACAAGGAATCAAAATCTCCAAAACAGTGGAGTTTCCATGCTTCGAAAAACAATTATTACATCTGATTCTATGCCTCCTTAAACCGGAGTTCACAATCTAAGAATCATGTAAAAACCACAATCACATAACATACATTCGTGTGACCATAATAACCAGGTAGAATGCTGCAAAACAGAGGTTAGCACAAATCCACATTCTAACATAAGCATGCATGAAACCGATTTTCAGAGAACATGGTAGGTATTATACGTATACAGTATCAACCAAGGCTCTGATACCAGTTGTTGGGTACTACGAAATTTCCCACGACTTGGCTATAGTGTATGCTTATACTACCAAAAATTTTGATCTGATTAGCATAGCCTAATCTATGTGATTAGAATCATACTTTCGAGATTTCTCTAGTTTGATCCCGAATAACAAGAATCAGCACTAAGCATGAAGCAACCGCTCGAACTCAACCTTTGGACTTCTGTTGTATTCCTCATACACGCCTTGCTCTACAGAGAGTGGGCTCGCCGCTATTAGGGTTTCTCTTCCTCTAAAAAACGTGTATCTCTCAATTATGTGCAGAGTGTAACCCTATATATATAGGCTACAACAGCGACCATAGGATTAGTATAACTAGGGCTTCCTACGCAAATAAGGACTTCTAATCCAACCAAGATTAATCCTTATTTACATAAATTATAATTTATACCATTAACAAATTATAATTGCACTCCCTATTATACTAGAAATTATATTTTGAACCCCATATTATTAAATACTTATTTATCTCCCCATGTTAAAATTACAAATACCCGTCTATTAAATTAAATTACTGACAATTAAATTTAATAGACTTGTTTAATTCCTTGAGACCTTCCACTTAACTTATTTGATATGTCGGATTCATAATCCACCTGCAGGGTTTGACATAATTAAAACTTATAAGTTTCCTCAATGGGGTATCATCAATCCCTATACGGGGACATGGATTCCATCAATAATTAATATTCACCATACATATAATGTTATTGTCCAACTCACTGAGTTTATTGACTCACATAGGATCTCACTCTTCTGTGAATTAAAATAATAAATACTACATGCACGTGTCTATTTATTATATTAGGATTAAGAGAATAAGCACTCATAATAATCATGAGGTATTAATTGTTTTATATAGTCAGTATAAAAACAATTACCTCAACACGGTCCTGTTCAATACACACCAAGTGTACTAGTGCAAGGAGTTGGAACTATACCGTTCCCCATAATCAAGACAGACCTATTAAAACCTTGTACTACAGTACTACTAATGGTGTATCCATTTTCATCTAAGACTGTGAATGATAAACTTATATTCCATAAGAACCGATAATTTGATCTTCCGTGTGTAAGTCGTACTCTACACACCAAATCATCTATTATATGAAATAAAAGACACACATGCATAATCATTAAATAAATAACGCAATGCAAACATTTCTCATACAGATTCTCATTGAAATGGAATAACTAATTTATTAATAAATACTAAAGTCATTACACAAAGCATGTCTTTTAGTATAAATTTCCAATAATAAGCACTACCGCATTCTGCGTTATGCTTGGCATCAACGAGGATGTTGATTGTTTGAGTGGTAAAGAGTGTCAGGAGTTAGCACTATTGGTGGTGAGTGCCAGGAGTTAACACTGGGCTTTGGCATCATCGAAGACGATGATGGTTGAAGTGGTGGAGAATGTCACGAGTTGCCACCCGCGGTAAGTTTGGGGCCGCAAGGGAACTTGGCATGGGGCATGTCTAAGCATGGTTAGTCAATAGCATGGCAATCTCGTAATTTGTATTTTTTATATTTATTGAATTTATGAATTATGACTCCTTGAGGGAGTATGGTGTTTTCTCCTGTAAGTTTGGAGATGGCTTAGAATGCTATTATAAGGGGAGGGGGGGTCTAATGTTGACTTTACCACCTTTGGTGCTACAGAAAAGGACAACACTCAAGTGAGTCCCTCAAGGAAGTGGGCGAGACTTGGAGACCGGCTGTGGCATGTGGCTACAGTTCTCATGCTAGTCAAGTGGCTAATGGGCGACATTATGTCTAGTAGGGTAGATGTTGGGCATTGGCAGCGAGGATAGGGTTGTGACATTTGCATCCGCTATACTACATCCGTGCCATGGCGGGACTTATGCTCATGACAAATTGGGCCTTGGTGTGCACACTTGCATGCCATGTACTTCATGTGTACTTGCGCATTGGGTTCTATCTTGTGCACACGACCACTTGGTTTGTCTAGCATTGGTGTCACGGAGCACTATGTTGTGGGTTTATCGGTTGCTATTCAATTATGTCTATCCTTGCGGGCAACAACCTTGACGCGGGGCGCTAAGAGCTTCATGGATGGACACATCGTGCTTAACGGGTGATGCTTGGCTCACGTGCATGTTCGGTTGCACATTGCTACCTTGCTTGTGTTTCGAGAGGGCCGAGAGCTAAGTACATTGGTTTTCATGTGTGCACGCATTTGTGAATGGCATTGCTATCGCCTATAGCTTGGGTAAGTCATATGGCTTGAGTATGGGACGACGGAGCTTAACAAGATGTGTGGGGCATTATAGATGAATCCTAGATGAGCGTATAGTCTTATGCCTCGATGTTTGAGTTTAGCGGGACTATTGCTTGGTGCATAGTCGTCTCATGGGTTATTTCACTGCGTATGATCATGACGGGTCGCATTAATATCACTTTGTGATGCCCAGCCTATCAGCTCATGACATATAGGTAATGTGGGTTCCCCACAAAGTCTTGACAGTCTGCTTTTATGATCCACTATTTTACTTCTTTTTTTCTACTTTAACCAATGTGACTTACATTTTTTTTTTTTTTACAATATATTTTCATACAAGAAGAAAATGACAAGAAAAACGAAAGAAATTGAGAAAGATAAGAAAAGAATACACTAAGGGAAGGACTACATAAAAGAGCACACGAAGGGATTATGCTGAGTAAATGAATAGTTTTGCAAAAGAAAATTGCAAAAAAATAAAGAAATTGGCAGAAAGTTGTCACGATACAATTTTTGGATTGAAGGAAATTGTCTAGATGCTTTGAGAGAGAGAGAGAGAGAGAGAGAGAGATCTAGTTGTTGAACGAAGACAAAAATAAAGAAAGAAAGAAACTCAAACTATAGTGTAGCTCTTTCTCCTTGTTGCAGTAAAGCGTGTCGAAACAGTAATAAATAGATTATAGTTCGTTGATTTTTGCACGAATACTAAACTCTTCTTTAATCTATTAATTTCACAAAGCGTTTAAGGAAGTTGTTTTGTGTCTTCATAGTCTTAAAAATACTTTATTACATATTCTTACACTTTTGGTCGATAGAAAATTCTGTGAATCTTTATTGATATTACTAGATTTCATAGGAGACCTCAAATTTTATGGGGGTTTGTAATTTGTCTGGTTTTTACAGTGTATAGGGGTAACGCCCTTTTGGCGTCTTTTTGTGATTAATATATACTTTCTTTACCATAGTTGCATGGAAACTCACTTTGGGGGCGAAAACGCGTTTCCAAGACGGGGACAAAACTTGTTTAAAAAATTTAGGAAAATGTTTCAGAAACGTGAGAGAAACGTTTCGGAAACTTCTTGGAAACGTTTGAGAAACTTGTAGAAAACTCTTTGAATACTTAACGGAAACTCTTGGAAAACGCTTCAGAAACGTAAAATGTTAATTTTTATACATTTTTTTCCTTAAGTTCTAACTAAGTATCTATAAAATTATTTGCATAGGTTTTCACTAAGTTTCCCAAATGTCTCTACTAAGTTTCCCCAAGGTTTCACTAAGTTTCCCAAAGTTTTTCGCTAAGTTTCTTAAAAGTCTCCTCTGAGTTTCGGAAAAGTTTCCTACTAAGTTTCCCAATCGTTTCCAGCTTCCCATTTTTCCTTATATTTTTTTGTCGCGCTTCCAATTTCCGTTTCCCCTAATATCTCCTGCTTTCGCTTTCCATTTCGACAACTATGTTCTTTGCCTATTCAAAATATATATATATATTGGTTGTTTCACAAAAAATACCCAATGCCAAAAAATAAGAGAAAACTCTCAATTTTTATTTATCAGAAACTCATAAATTGATTTGGGGCAAAGCCCTTACATCTGAATATATAAGGAAAAATATTAAAAACCTTAATTGACTCTAATTAATACTAAAATTAAAGTAATACAAAAAATTTCCAAAAATAACAAATTTTAGTTAAGCTCAAATTTGGATACTAGAGATCTAAAGAAATATTCTAAAACAAAGGATAATGAAAACAGAAATTTCAAGATAAAGTTATTACTAAAACAAATGTTTTCTAAAATAATAAAAATGTAAAATTAAAATCCTAAATGATGGAATTCGAGTAAAATAAGAGAGGGTCCATAGCATACTGTGGATTTTGATTTCACTATGTTTCTAATCAAATCACCAAATTTCAGGAAATTTCGAGATTTGCATTTATAATTTTTGCTCTATATCATTTGTACATTCTATATATAAACTACTTTCTCAATTCATTTTTTCACCCACAAGGTACATTGCATGTAAGATCCATTTACTTTGTGTTTTGTGAATAAGAAAGTACGTTATAAATTAGTTTATGCATACATTTTTCATATGTATTAGTTTTGTCCATTCATGATCATGGCAGGCGCGGCTTTTGCTATGGTTTTGTCTATTCTATACTTCGATTAACTTGGAGATGATTCAACGATATTTAGGTCGAAAGGTAAATGAAAAAAACGACTTTTATGTGTTCATCTTTTACTGTTTATTTGAACTTTGATGAATTTATAGGGTCGTACAAACAAAAAAGTTACACAATATTTTCGTACACATTCATACCACTTTAAAAATAAAAATAAAAAAATCCTCCAAGTCGCGTTACAATTCCAAAGTGCTGTACTCACATCATGTTAGACTGGGATCTCGTTACGAAAATTCTATTTGACTGACATTTTCCTAATAAATTCTGAAGTTTCATGACTAGGATATAACATTTTTAACTTATTGGAGGACTACATAAAACTGAAAGATGGACTCAAAACTACCTAAGAAAAGTGAACCTATAATATTGAAAGAAAACTAACCCAAATCCCAATTAAGAACCAAAGCCCAGCTAAACAAGTTCCTGCAGCTTACATCAGATTGCAGCTGTTTGGATTTTCCTCACCAAATGTGTCAGGATATGCATAAGCCCTTGGCAATGGAGGTGCTGATGGATCATAATTGGCTATTGGCTGTGGCTCTTCTGGGAAGTTTTTTGGACATGGAGGCCACTGCCCAATTCCACAATGACAAGTCGCACTAATTCCATGGCAGCCATAGGGCACATTGTTCATCACACGAGCGCCACAAAACGAAGAAGTTGCACAGCCATGGCACCCTTGAGGGCCATGTTTATCATCACTCGTTTCATCTTTATTGTCAGGGAATGTCAGCTTTACGGTCTTGGAATACGTTACCTTGACATGTTTCAAGCCTTCGATTTCTGACAATTGTTCTAGTTGTGCTACCATATTTTGGTCATACATTTCTTGAACTGGGTTTGGTTGTAATGCAATTTGCTTGTTCTGGTTGTTCATGTTTGGGCTATTCTCCAAAACAAGCTGTGCTGCTTTTTTATGCCTCTCCAGCTCTTTTATAACTATGGATGGATCGACCGTGCCTGAAATGGTCACCTTGCCTAGTTCTGCATCTATTGAAATTGAATGCACTCTGTGAATTTTTTGCAGTAGCTTCTTCAACTTTCTCTCACATCCCTGACAGCAGATATTCAGCTTGAGAGCAAATGTCAAAGGAGCTAACATAGAATGATTGTCCATTGAATACGAGAATTGAAAATTTTATTGTCTTGTTACTTCCTTTCTACTGGAACAACTACATGCTGGTGGTAAAGAAAGTTCAGAGAATTATTGAGACAAAGGCCAATAGATTTCTTAAACTCCAATAGATTTCTTAAACTATGTATAATTCTTATATATATATATATATGGTGTTTGAATAATTAACTGAATATGAACCAAAAATAATAATAATAAATAAATGAAAAAACAATGGAGTAAAATATCTGTGATTGTTGTATAAAATCTCTTTCCGCATAGTTTACTGCCAAAAGGAATTTCATAAAGCAAGTGGCGAAGTATAGTGTACATGTATACATGACACATATTTGTGACTATATATAAACAGGTATATCATACCAATATCAAATACCCCATACATCAATTAATACGTTCATGTGGAGCAAATGGAATACGTCTACAGAAGTAAAATGTTATATATATATATATATATATAGAGAGAGAGAGAGAGAGACAGAGACAGAGAGGCGTATATATCATGTTGTAGCACAGAGATGGTGTACCAAAACATAATAAGAAGAGTGACAAAGAATAATGCATCAATCTAACGAATATAGACAATCGGGAAAACTAAATAATTTGGCATGCATGAGCAAATGAAGAAATTATGATCGTTGCAGACACTGAGAACTTACTCTTAACAAATTGAAGCTCTAGATATCTAAGTGTAGGAAAAGCATATGCAGAGCAGGTATTTATATGCAACGAAATACGAAATCTCGTATCAAAGACTAATTATCATCTTAACTAGCAAGAGAACATCCAATTATATTCTAAAGCTCGGTAGTTAGTTCCTTTTTTTTTTTTTTTTTTAAATTTCTACGTACTAATTGGATGCAACTTCCATGAAAGTTGTTTGGAGTTTTAAAACATGACCAATATCCCTGATACAATCTAACAGCATCCTAGATTAGTCTTTTTTTAGCCATTTCTTTCGTGCTTGCCAGTTTCGAAAGGAAAATAAGATGTTCGATCTTTAGAATGTCGATCTGTTTGCTAATGAAACAACGTATGTAGACATAGTATTAAAGAAAACTAATATCGACTATTATTTCATTTTTGGACTGTCGTTGAGCTGATACTCGAACTAAATCTTTTTTAAACTAAATGTCTTTATGTAACCTAAAACTTATACCTGAACTAAACTTTTTAAATTATATCCCTTTAACTAAGCTAACAAGTCACTAGTCTATAACTACTCATATATATATATATATATATATAAAGACTATTCTAGTCACAGCAGAAGTTCCTTTTTTAATTTCTTGTACAAAGTTTTTGAAAACATCAATAAATTTTTTGTCCTGGTCAACATGGAAAGAAGAAATAACACCTGAAATAATGTTTTGTCGGTTGGTTGATTTAGTTTGGCATCCAATTCTTGCTTGCATTGACTAACTTGTCAAGCTCTTGTTTGTTAATTGTTACTTGATAAGGCTTGGGTTCTCCCTTTCCCCTTTGTATCCTTTTATTCTCAATGAAATCTTTGCTTTGCAAAAAAAAAAAAAAACACTTGTACAGAATTTCTAACCTTTTAATGAATCTGCAAAATAAATAATTTTTTTTTAATAGCAAAAGAGAATATATTGATGATAGGAGAAATAGAGAGGAGCTCTACAAGCCTAGAAGGCTTTGTAGAAGCTCCACCGAATAGTTAGAATTTTCCACACCATTGATTTATTTAATGGAATTCATTCGATTACAAGTTTGGATCCTATTGTCCAGCTATTCAAAATAAAATCATTTTTTGCCCGTTTCAATATCAGCTCATTCTGTCAAAAAAGTGAGTTGCTAGTGTCAGGTGCACTTGACTATCAGGTGCCGCCTGATGCTAGCCACGTCAGCTATAGCCCGCCAATTGATGTGAGCCATAGCTGACGTAGCTAGCTTCAGGTGATACCTGATGGTCAGGCATGCCTGACGCTAGCCCTCCTTGTCAAAAAACTAAGCTAGCTTGAACTCCTATTGAAACTCATTAATGTTTTGAGCTTGGCTTGAACTTGCTCGATAAACTCATGTTCCAAGACTGTATAAAAAAAAGAAAAATGAAGCTACTCTAACTCAATTAGATTAAAATTCGTTTGAGATCAAGGCAAAGGTAAATAAACAAAAGTTGAATACATTTTGAGACACGTTAAGTTTTTAAGTCAAACTTTCAACAATTCACAATTTAACTCAGCTCAATTCGATTACAGCCCTATAAGGTACTTACATATGGATGGTGATTGTGCTATTTAGGTCGAGATCTCCTCCAGTATTCACCTATGTGCCCTATTAGCACCCCGTCAAATGAAATATGAAAAATTCTAGCATCAGTCCCGAGTGTCCATCATTCATTGACCGACGTTGGCCACTTCATTTATGGGATGGGTCATCGTATTGATGTAATAATATATGCTGGCGTTAAGAATGAGTTTTGGAAATACTAAATTTATAGTCTTAGTGAGATCAGTCATTCTTAAAACCTGATCGAGATTCATGAATTTCATCGACATTCATTAATTTATGGTGACGCATGTAGGGACCTCAACAATGCTCGGATCATCAAAATTTTATGTTGACCGTCATCATTAGATGTTTCTTGCTACCCATAATACTAACCTCATCTTGTCATGCGTTCTGTAAATCAAATGTCAAACAAGTTTAATATATTCTTTTAAAAAAGGGAGCATCAATGGAGTTAGATCCCTTACTGTTCAATTCAACAAAATTCAAAGAATCAAGAGCCTCGAGCTGCCGAACAGATAAAAGACTGAAGAAATTGACCCTAGAATAAGTTTTGTTTAGGAATATGATATGTATATACCCATGTGGCCTCCATAACGGTTAGATAATTAAACATACAAATTATGCTATTCTTATTTTAAAATATTTCAATAATGTATTAGGCATAATGTGTGAGAGCTTACTGGTATGTATCAAATTGTTAATTTATTATATTTCATATTTTATTTTATTAAACTCAGCCTGTTATTGGCATTTTGGCACGCTATTGTTTTAATATGTTTTGACGGTTTTTACAGCTCTTGAGGTGGACATATTGTTATATTATCATGCGACGAATTCGTTTTGAAACCTAGTTTTGTGTGATTTTAATTTCTTTAGTATTTTATTTTGGACTCAATAGCAACGTTTGGGCGGATCTTTAAAATTTTATTTGATCATTTTACTGGCAGAAGAAACCAACAACCAATCACTGATGGATTCGGATTTTTTTGAGAGAAATCAAGTTTTGAGACCTTTATCAAAGTCATCGTGAAATTTATATGTTTCATCTGGATAATGATTCTAGCTGCGTATAAGAAATGTAACAAAATTAAATAAAAAAGCAAAAGATGAATTACAGTAATCTTTGTGGAGATATCTAATAATTACAGATAACAATTTTGAAATTTCCGAAATAACCTCGACTTCTTCTTCGTCTTGTCCCTTAAATGGAGTTGAGGGAGAAAGGCATCTTAGCATTTTAACCCTCAATTAACTGCAATATTTTAACTGCAAAAAGTCAACAAATATGAAAAAACCAAAATATCGAGTTAGTAATATGAAAAAACCAAAAAACCAAACCCCACGGCTCTAAATCCATGCCACCATTGTCGAACTCATCCGCACTGCCACCAGACCAATGCATGGCAAATCAACTACAATTCACAAATCAATACAATTTTTAATTGAAAATTTGACCTATGCAATTCAACTACAGAATCCCATTACCGTTACCGAATTTCATCACATTAAATTAGGGATCAGACTCACAAACTGATTGTGTAACAAAAATATACATACATATAATGATTGTTTTGTGTTTGTGTGTCCATATGTTGATATATATATATATATATATCATACATATATGTGGCTGATTGAAGAGGAGGAGGAGCCCTGGATGAGGAAGTCGGTCGTGAGTGTTGTCCGCGATTGAGGGTAGAGGCGGTTGGTAGAGGGGCTTGCGGTTTGGGTGTCGGTCGAAATTTGAGAGAGAGAGAGAGAGAGAGAGAGAGAGAGAGAGAGAGAGAGATATATATAAATGGTGGTAGAAGAGATGGCATGGCAGTAAAGGAAAAGTTTTTGTGTAAAGGATCTGATAATAGAGATTAGGGATTTGTTAATGGAGGTTGAATGGTGGAAGCATGTAAGTTTATAATGGAGTCAGGAATGTTCGTAATGAAGAACTTGCGATGGAATACGACGCGGAGCAAAGGGTTGGGACTGAGTTAACTCGGCCTTTTCCTGGGGTGAGTTAACTGGGTCTGTTAGTTTATTGGGTTAAATAATTTTATCATATTTGTTCAAGGGTAAATTTGGTATTGGGAAAAAGTATAAAATGATTTCAGCAAACGAATAACGTTAACCCTAACGGCTGGCTGACTAATATTTGGGGAACTTTGAAACTGATAACTAAACCAAAAGAAATGTTGGTGTCCTTTTAAAACCACGAGTGAACTATCGGTTATTGTTAGATATTTCGAGAGATGTCAATGTAATTTACCTAAAAATAAAACGCACGTCTCTACTTTTTCATTATTGAAAAATGTTATTCTCTTATATAATTCTATCAAAATAATGTGACAGTAGAACTTTTATAGTTAAAAGTCATCATAATGAATGTTTTATTTAGCAATAACTCTCATTCAACTATATTATTTTATTGATAAATTTTGTACAAATTTTCTTAGTATATGATAAAATTTTTAAATTACTTGAATTTACACGCGTAACAACAAACTAATTTACATCACATGCTATGAATAAGAAGACAATCACACAAACAGCACACCATTATATCCAAGCACTATGATGCTAGCTACGTCAACTATTGCCCACATCGATATGTGGGTCATAGCTAATGTAGCTAGCATTATGCATGCCTAAAGCTTGTCGTCCTTGTCAAAAAACTAAGTTAGCTTGAACTCCTATTGGAACTCTTATTAATGTTTTGAGTTTGACTTTAACTTGCTCGATAAACTCATGTTCCAAAACTGTATAAAAAATAAAAATAAAAACATAAAGCTATTCTAACTCAGCTTGATTAAAATTCGTTTGAGATCAAGACAAAAATAAATAAACAAAACTTGAATGCATTTGAGACATGTTAAGTTTTTAAGCTAAACTTTCAACAACTTACTATTTAGCTCAACTCAATTCGATTGCAGCCCTATAAGGCATTTATATATGGACGGTGATTGTGCTCTTTAGGTTGAGCTCTCCTCCAATATTCTCTAATGTGCCCTACTAGCACCCCGTCTGATGAAACATAAAAAATACTAACATCAATCTCGAGTGTCCATCATTCATTGACTGACATTAGCCACTTCATTTATGGGATGGATCAACTTATTGATCTAATAATATATGTTGACGTGAGAATAAGTTCTGGAAATACTAAATCTATAGTCTTAGTGAGATCAATCATTCTTGAAACCTGATCGAGTTTCATTAATTTCATCGACATTCATTAATTTATGGTGACGCATGCAGGAACCTCAACAATGCTAGGATCATCAAAATTTTAAGTTGATCGTCATCATCAAATGTTTGTTGCCGGCCATAGTGCTAATCTCATCTTGTCATGCGTTCTGTAAATCAAATGTCAAACAAGTTTAATATATTCTTTTAAAAAATGGAGCATCAATGGAGTTAGATCCCTTACTGTTTAATTCAACAAAATTCAAAGAATCAGGAGCCTCGAGTTGCCGAACAGATAATTGAAGACTTAAGAAATTGACCCTAGAACAAGTTTCGTTTAGGAATATGATATATATATATATATACCCATGTGGACTCCATAACAGTTAAATAATCATACACAATACGCTATTCTATTTTAAATATATTTAAATAATGTATAAATTCAGCCGGTTATTGGCGTTTTGGCACACTAAATGAAGAATTTATTGCTTTAATATGTTTTGACCGCTTATACAAGTCTTGAGATAGACAAATTGTTATATTATCATGTGATGGATTGGTTTTGAAACTTGGTTTTGTGTGATTTTAATTTCTTTAGTATTTTTTTATTTTGGACTCAACAGTAACGTTAGGGCCAATTTGTCTGATGGCCGCGTTTCAATTTACAAATTTTTATAGTAAGATTATATCAATTATTATTTGTTAAATTTAAAATTTAAAAAGAATTTATTAAGTATACGGAGGGACTTATCTAAAAAAAAAAAAAAATAGGGGTAGGGGGAGGGGGGTAAAAATCATAACAAGGATAGGCTCTTGCTCACAAAGGAGAATCTACTTTCTTTACTTAATGCAAATGACCTGTGATAGTTAAGAGTAGAAAAGGAAATTGTGAATTTTATTTTTCTTTGATCATTTTATTGGCAGAAGAAACCAAGGACCAATCACTGATGGATTCGGATTTTTTGCGAGAAATTAAGTCTTGACCTTTTGTGACAGCCACCACGAAATTTATGCGGTTGATACGGTTGATGTCGAGATGATTATAGCTGCACGAGTTACAAGAAATAACCGGTCAAAGACCTAGCAAAACTAAATAAAAAAATAAAACCCTTGTTCTCTACTCTTTCATTATTGAAAAATATTATTCTCTTATAAATTTTATATACAAAATTTTATTCAAATAATGTGACAGTAACACTTTTATATTTAAAAATTATTATGATAAATATTTTATTTTAGAGTAAATAACTCTCATTCAATCATGTTATTTTGTTGATAAATTTTGACATATTTTCTCGATGTATGATAAAATTTTTGAATTACTTGAATTTACATATATAACGGCACACTAATTTAAATCGCATGCAATGAATAACACAATCACACGAATAGCACACCAATATATCCAAGCACTATGACCAATTAACAGTTCACAAAAACAAGTTACATTTGTATTAACTCATAACCCACAAATCTGAGTTGAATTAAACTTGCTCGTATATACCACGATTCATCGTTCTCCCATATTTAAATCATGATGAACACCACACTAATAATCAATCTCTTGCTGTGCCACCATTTTGTTTGTGTTTAAAAAATTGCTAGTCTTTCAAATAAATTTATATAGAAAATTTCAATGCACTGGTGGGGATATGACCTTTCTTTTTATATATAAATTATAAGAAATATCATGATCGGTGTTTTGTTTCAAAGTTAAAAATTCATCATTTAACCACTTCATTTTGTATATAAATTTTATATGAATTTTGTGATTGTCTAGCATTACCTGATTTTTACTTTTTGGGTTTTATCATCTCCACCGATTGCTTTCTCTCTCTGTCCCCTCCTCTTTTTTTTTTTTTTTTTGTTAACTGGATGTCTGGATTAATTTGCACGCATCTTAATTAATCATAGGACCTGTGTATTCGTCTCGTTCCAAACAAATTAGGTACTTAGTAAACCAAAAGCCTTGAAAAAACTTTTGTTCTTGGCAAGAGTCGAACCCCTGACCTTCTAACTCTCCCTTTAAAAAGATATGAGTTCTAGCCAATTGGACTAATCCAATTGGTTCTCTCTTTGTCTCTTTACTACAATATATTTTGCCCCTTCTGATCTATTGTGAAGTTTCCATATTCATGCGGCCTTGACCTCCACATAGTTTCTCCTTTCATAAGGTTCAGTTTCACCATACGTTTGCCTCAAATTTCATTGAAAATATACGTTGGTGAAAACGTTGATTTGGACCATAATCAATGAAAAGAAAATGATTTGTGATTGCTAATCATTGTACGTTCCATGCAACTTGTGACTCTTGTGAGAGATTGTGAGTTAGTTTGGATGTTAATCCAATACAAATCGAGGTCAGTCGGATCAAGATTTCACCTCCAAGTTGAACCTTATTGCCGATCATACCAAACGGAGACTATATTACAGTGGAGGGCGAAGGTGGTAAACGGAGGCTGAAGCAAGAATTTGAAGGAACTTTTTTATGGGAACAAAAAAATGATAGCTTTTGAGACGAGTGTTTTAAAATCTCGATAATCAAAAACACGTTGAAAATTTTTACGGCGGACATGAAATGGGATAGTGGTACTGGACCGGTGGTGGTGGTGGTGCAGTCATGGGATTCCGGTACATAAAACCAAGTGGAGAAAGCAGCACGGTGGCGAATGGCGAAGGGCACAGTTAGGACTTTAGGACAGACGGTTTACTTAATTGGGGATGAAATGCGATATTTTTTTGTAGTACTGCTAAATTTTTTTTCAATCTATTCCTTATGTGTGAAAAAAAAAATTCTTCACTTATACTACATAAAGATCAAAGCAAGTTTTCGTGGATGTTTAAATGAGTTGACAATATGATATCTAAAGTCGCGTAATTAGATCTTACCACCTATGAGCCTATTAGTTAATCCTTCTATTAATACTTTCATCTGGCCGGCCGTGAGTATAACCACGCATGAAGTTTATGTGAATGGAGGTCCTATGAGTTTAAGAGAGAAGTAGTCGATTAAAAGCCTAAAAAAACACAAGTTTATGTACCAAACACTTTGAAAAGGTATAATGAAGGAGATAAAAATTTCTAATTGCCTAAAAATAATCATTATTCCATTTTCAAAGTGTGCCTCATTCACACATTGCCACAGTATATAAATGTTATAGTGAGGTTCTAGTGATATTATGTTTTAATGAATCATGAAATTTTTATGATACTATATTGGTCAGTTTGGTAGAGCTTATTTCAAATTTTTTTGGCTGGACTTTTTTGCTTGTAAGTAAAAAGTCACTTTTTTCTTGCTTTTTTGCTTTTTTTTTTTTTTTTTTGCTTTTCTCCTAGTCGTAGGTTATAAAAAAAAAAAAAAAAAAAACTAAAACAATTTAGATTTTTTTTCTTATAAGACAAAAAAACAAAATAAAAAAAGCTAAAAATAAGTTGTTCCAAACGGGCCATGCAACGCAAGAATACAAAAAGAGAAAATAATTGTCTTAAACAAAACTTTTAGTAGTTCATCAAAAACGGCTTGCAGCAGAGCCCTTACATATTATGTAAAGAGAAAACAAACCTTAAACCTAATTGAATTTGAAAATCACTAAAATTTAGAAAAATAAAAAAATTTACTAAAAACGAAAAAATTGAGTTAAGCTCCAATTTAATTACTAAACTCCTAAAGAGACTTGTAAGAAAAATCGAGAATTGAGCAAATCAAATTTGCAAAAATAGCAAAATTACCCTTTTTAACACCTAAAGGTTGGAATCTGCCCAAAAAATGACATATGTCAGCGGCATAGTAGTGACTCTGGTTCGTTTGGGCTGGATCAATCAGGGTTGGCTCACCCTTTAGGCTAGTGAGACGATCACCTAAGACCTCAAGATTTTTAAGGCCCTAACCTTTTAAAGCCTAGTAAAATCCTATATAACTTTTACATTATTCTTTTTTTTAAAAAAAAAAAAAAGACCTAATCCAAATGAAAAATAATTATCTATTAGAAAAGGAAACCAAAAATCAACTACACTAAGAACTAATTTAATAATAAATAAATAGAGTGTACAAACAAATTTTTTCTTGAATGACTCAAATTTTTTAAAACAGCAAATGTTAATAGTCAATGTCTTATGTAAGTTTCATATCTTTTTCTATAGAATTCTCTAATCCAGGTGAGAAAATAAGTTGGATAGACAAAGAAAGCCTAACATCAACTACCTTAGTTAACTGTTTAAAAAAAAAAATATTGGCTCAACAAAAAATTATACAAATAAAAACTTTTTTAGGGCCCCAAATTGTTTAAAACCTTTACATGGTTTTAAAGCCTATATAGTTTCTACTTTTTCCTTTAAAAGAAAAGGCCTTAGTCCAAATCAAAAATATGCCCGCTAGAAAAAAAAAAAAAAAAAAACCCCGCCTAAATCAACACAATAGTTAACTTAGAAGAAAAAACACTGATTTATAAAATAAAATAATTTTAAATAAAAATATTAAAAATATTAAAAAATATAAAGAACCTCATTAAAATTATCGGCTTAGATCTCAATTTATCTTGAGCCGATTCTAAGATCAATCTAGGAGGTTAATTTGGATGACTTCGTACCATATCTAAATTTATCCCAATACTTCATATAGTCTATGGCTATGCAATCTGCATCAAAAACGGTGAAGAAGTTGTAATTATGAATGTGTGGGTGGAAAAAAATGGGGCTAATAGGAGGAAAGAGAAAACGCTAGGAAAATCATGTTCCATTTCTGGTTTCTACGAATCCCAATATGGCCTTCTCTACAACTTATAATGATTTGGAAAGAGATGCAATTTTGAAATGACGTCGATATCATAATTTTACAATGAGTGAAAAAGACTCACTGATCGATCCTTGAGGCAATTAAGATGTCTATTGCAAATAAACATATGGAGAAATTCATTAATTATTTCACATAAAGCACACAAAGGGATTTACATGCACAATTTATAAAGAAAAATAAGATTCAAGCCTATAACGATTGACTTACCAACTTCAAAAAAAAAAAAGTACATCAAAAAAGAATTACAAAACTTCGTCATCACATAGCAATCTAAACTCAAATTTGAGGTAAACTTATAAAATCAAACCATAGCGAGGGCCTATGTAGGAGTCAATTTGCCTGGACTGCTGCAACAGTTGAAACAATCAATCCGATCGGATCCCCAAAAAGAACAGAAAGGATTATCCCAAGGAATGCTCTTACTGTCTTCCAAAACACCCCACTGCTTCCACCTTTTCTGTTCGGGTACTTAGCCATGAGCTTCAACTCCATTGTTTCAATTGCCTTAGAAGTATTTTCAGTGTTATCAGCGCCTTGTTTCCAAGCTTCGTGCACCATTTCAGCTATGCAATGCACGTGAAATTTATACTCGTTGCATCTAGAAACATAAGACCAACCTGGCACGCGGGTTTTTGCACTCGATGCCTCCTTCCTGTTGCACCACAAGCAATCCGATAGGACCCTGTCCTTGTCGCCAAGAACAAAAACTTTGTCGTCGATGGATAATTGGCCTCTCAGCTGGCTACAAGGCGGGTGCAAATTCAAGCCCTTTGCTTTGCAATGATAGGAATATCCATGTATACCCTTCCCACATGCATTGCAGCTCCTTGCATGGCCTTTGTTATGGCAAAATTCAAAGGCGGAACCTTTGAAAAGATCACAGAAAATGGTGGGTTCGCGGGAGTTGCAAACCTCGTGGAGCTCATAGTCGCATTGCTCGCATCTGAATCTTGGTCCAAACCCGTCCTCCTTGCATGCATTGCATGTGAACCGCTTGCTATACCTTTTAAGCTTGAGCTCATGGTTTTGGTTTCGGTAGCAATCGTCAGCTTTCTTTGAAATCGATCTCTCCAGATCAGAATAATCGTACCCTATTCAACAGATTGAATGCATACACAAAAACACGAAGTTAGCCTCCTTGAGAGATTTTGTAAGTGCAACCAGCCAACCACCCATATGTAGATAATCATATGCTATGTTTTCTGAATTCTTCTAAATTTATAAAATGCCCGTCTCAGATACTCGACACTCAAATAAGTGTATGAGATATGTGTCTAATATGACTAATTAGACATTTATCTAATAAATGCATATAACTAATTAAGTTTACTATAGAACTAATCATAGTATTTTCATTTTATGCATGAAATGTTATAGTTTAACTTGTAGATACCATTTTAACTTAAAAGATCAAAAGAAATATTTAAAATATAAAATTTAGCCGTGTTTGAGTGTTATTATACATAAAAATTAGATAAATTTGAGATGAACACACATACTTGCACCTAATATTTTTACCCGAGTTCAAGTAACATAGATGGTATGTGGCAGCATATGGAGAAAAAGTTATAACCAGCGATGGGTCAATAAGTCACAAAGAAAATAAGTTAAGATTCGTATCCATACATGTGTGTGCATATAGAAATATGCATATATATATATAGACACACACAAATGGTAAATATGATGTTACCTGGTTGCTGTTCTACTACATGTTGGCCAAGATTCACATGAACTTCCGGAACTGGTTTTTGTGGTAACGCAATTTGCATTTCTTGGTTGTTCATGGGCGGGCTTGGCTCCCACGAGAGCTTCCACCAATCTTTTGTTTTTTTGACTTTCTTAATAATTGGGTTTGGGTCTCCAGTACCTCTGATGGTCGCGTACACTGGTTCTGCATCTGTGTTTATTTGCATTCCATAATTTCGCCTCAGTTCCTCCAACATACTGTTGCATCCCTTGCAGGGGCAGTAATTCAGCTTGATGGCGAAATTATTCTGAGCAAACTTTGAAGAGGCCATTCAAAGAAAATCAATGGAGAAATAGGCCTTGTCTTCTTTGGAAAACCCCCACGAACGATATTGCTCTTGGTAAAGAGAGTAAAATGATCATACTTGAGAGAAGACCAAGAACAGATCTCTTCACGTTGCAAACTTCTCTAATCTGGTGGTTAAATATGAATAATTTAACTGAGTATCCTCCAAAAGAAAAAATTTATAAAAACTCCGTAATATATCTCTGTTTGATGAATAGAATTTTTTCCCTTCTATAGTTAGCTGCCAATAAGAGATTAACTGCTAGAGAGATAAGACTACATCGTATATAAATATCATGTTGTTGAATAGATGATGTAGAACAACAAGATCACAATATGCAGTAAGAGCAAAATAAATGAATACATATATAAACAGATAATAAATAATTGAGGGTGATGATTGTGTGCATATTTACATATACATACATATATATATATATATATATGTTTCACACATGCATCACAATAGATGAGAACAAATGCAAATAGCTAGTTTCTCAGACATGCAAAAACATTATGACAAAAAAAAAAAACAGATGGAAAATAAAAGCAAAAAAGTATAAATAATGAAATAGGACAGTAGATACATCCGTAAATCCAACAAATTAAAGAATTAACACAAAAAAGATACTATTAACAATATAATAGGCAACAAGATGGTGTAGTTAGTTTTACTATTACCTATATCTAGCCGAGCAGCCTACTAATATTGGAAGTGTTTTGCGAGTAGAGCACAAAAAGATGATATCTATGTGGAGGACGAGAGAAATATATGTGAATTATAGCAACGTTTGGTCGCTTATATATATATAGCAACTGTACATGTTAGGGTTAATTTTGTCTTTGATGTCTCCATTTTTTGCCGAAACTTCGTGGAAACAACTCTAACACTTGATTTTACACATGGCATTCTTGCGTTGGTCGGCATATATTACGTTTGAGAAGGGCTAAGACAATCTAAGTCAACTACATAAAGACGATCATGTAAAACACGATGATGTAAGCATGATGATATAATGTGATAGTGACATCATTTAAATTTTTGTATAGAGTAAAGGCCAAGGAGAAAAAAAATCTTTCAATGTGTGGCTATGAGAGAGAGAGAGAGAGATGGCTAAGTTTCTTAGATGATTGGTGAAAGCAGAGAAGTTAAATTTTGACCCCCAAAAAAATATAAAATTTATTTATACATGCTGAACACCAAATATGGCATGTAATATTGCTTTTCATATTATGCCTATACTCTTTAATTACTTTTCATAGTGACGTGTCTTATCTTGATGCGGATTTTATGTAAATAAATTTTATGTTATCTGTAAATCAAAACTAAATTCAATATGTATAAATCTAACAGAAAGTGAAGGGAAATGAGGAGAAATATGATATCCAAGAGAAGAAAGAGAAATCGATACATGTGATTTTTGATTGCGAACAAATACTTTTTTTCAAATGAAAAGTCTCTCAGGCCAATATTGATTTAGCCATATTCAGGGAAGAGTACATGTAACAATACACAAAAAAGAGATACACGAAAAAAAAGGAGGAGGTTCTGACATGTGTCAAAAATTAAATAAAACAAAAAAAGAGAAAATTGATAAAAAATAGTAAACAGATTAAAAAAAAAAGAAACAAAACTAATTAAAAAAAAAAAAAAGCAAAACTAAATAAAAATTAAACAAAACTGAAAAAAAAAAAAAAGAGATACACGAAAATATATAAAAAGGTGGGGTGTCGGGTTGGGGGATAATTTAAAGGGAGAGAAAGGTTCTAACATATGTCAAAAATTAAACAAAACTTAAAAAAAATAAAATAAAATGCAGGTGGGGTGTAGGGTTGGAGGGGAGTAATTTAAAGAGAATGGGAGGTTCTGACATATGTCAAAAATTAAATAAAATAAAATAAATTGATAAAAAAATAATAAACAAAACTGATTAAAAAAAAAGGGATACAAAAAAATATATAAAAAGGTGAGGTGTCGGGTTGGGGGATTAATTTAAAGGGAGGAGGAGGATGTTCTAACATATGTCAAGGGTTGGGAGATAATTTAAAGGGAGGAGAATATTCTAACATGTGTCAAAAATTAAACAAAACTTTAAAAAAAATAAATAAATAAAACACAAGTGCGGTGTCGGGTTGGGAGGGAGTAATTTAAAGGAGAGAGAGGTTCTGACATGTATCAAAAATTAAATAAAATAAAAAAAATGATGAAAAAAACAATAAAAAAACTAATAAAAATTAAACAAAACTGAAAAAAAAAAATGCAAGTGAATTGATTTGGATGAATTGTAATTTTAAAAGAGAGAAAGGGGTATAAAAATAATTGTAACGAGGGACAAGGGTGTTAGGCATCTACAGGGCCTCTATTATTGGGTGTTTTTCATTTTGATATATAGAATACATATATGAACGTGAGTTCGCCACAACGGTGCCGCAAAATTACTTGGCAAAGGGACCCGTGTTATTGGTTTACAAGCCAATTTGGGATTTCGTTGGTACATTATTTGAACCCTGACGGATTGGCGGTCCTTTCCCTGCCTACCCCTTTCAAAACACCCAAAAAAAAAAAAAAAAAAAAAGCAAAACCAAAAGTTCTAAAGCAACACTAAAGTTCAAATTAAACTACTACTTAGTCATGAAATCAAGCAAACTCAAACAATATTATCACGTTCTAAGAACCATTGGCGGCTCGAGACCATTTAAGACCTATAGTAAAAGTTTTAAATTAATTTTTTACATTTTTTAGATAAGATTTTTATCGAAGTTAAACTAGTGTATTATTTTAAGTCTTTTTCTAACCGGTCTTTTTTCTTACCATTTTTTATTTAAGAAAATATATAAACTATATAAGGTCTTAATAGCATGCAAGGCCTAACGTTTGGAGCCTTTAAAAATAATTATTATTTGTACAATTTATTTATTATTTCATAAATCAATACTTTTTTTGTGAAGTTAACTAGTGCATTTGTTTTTGGGCCTTCTCTTTCTAATAGGTCTTTTTTTCTCATCTGAATTGGATTCTCTTTTTTTAAAAAGATGTGAAAACAATGGAGAGCTTTTGCTTCTTTTTTTTTTTTTTTTTTTTTATTGTAACCCACAATAGGATCCGACCCAATATAGGGCTTTTGCTATGTAAGGTTTTCAAATTTTGGAGCCTTCAACAAATTTTTAGTAGTACAATTTATTTATTTTGGTTAAAACATATTTTTTTTTCTAAAAGTTCACTAGTGCATTTGATTGTGATTTTTTTTTTAACAGGCTTTTCTCCTTATCTGAATTGAAGCCTATTTTTCAAAAAAAAAATTATAAAATCTGCACATGATTTTTATTATAGCATGTGACCCTTTAAAAATCTTGAAGTCTTCAAAAATTAAGGGCTCAAGTGCTTTGGTTGCTTTATGGGTAAGCCGGCAATCCTAGAAACGAACCTTTTGAAGTCAAATTCTACCTAAAAATAGACGACTCATCGTGTTCGGCGTTGAGAGAGATTGAGGCAGACCTGGCCTAATGCCTACTACGTGTTCGAACCAAATGCACTAGTTGGGCACTGAGAGACGAGGCAGAACTAGTTGGATTTTTTTTATTTTTTTTTCGGCTTCTTTTGTTATTTTGATTGAAGCTTTACTTTCGTCCGTCAACCCACGGCCGAATTCCATGACCCATGAGCCTTCTACAACTTTCGTCGCCCAGCACACTAGATTTTTAAACTTTTACACATAGGCTGCGGTGCAATGGCTAATTCCTCTAAGAGAGGAAGAAGCAGCAAGGAAATTGTTGTGATAGTGAAAATTTTCAATTACATAAATACACAAATATTACATGTAATATGTAAATTATATATAATAATAAAAATAGAGAGAGAAGAGAAGCTGCAGGGAAGCTATTCTGACGGGTGGGGCACTGGGGGGGTTGGGGACTTGGGTTAGCAAGAAGTCAGAAATAAGAAGAAAAGAAAAGAAAAGTTGTTATTGACGACCCCATGATAGGAATTGGGAGAGACTGACACAGAAACTCAAGGGAAGTTGTGATCCATCTAGACTGGTTACCAATCCAACTATAGATATTCCACGAAACTACGAAAATCTTCAACTCAAAAAGAAAATAAAGAAACTGAAAGTCTGGTGCAGCTCTTTCTTCCTTATCCATTCTATATTGTTATTAATTGTGTCTATTCATGGCAGGTGAAGCTTTTAATAGGGCTTTGTCTATTCTATATTTGTATTAGTGCTTTTTTCTTCTTTGGTAGTATCACTGGAAACATTAACAATATATTTGAACCTTTCAACGAATATGTTGAGGAAAAAAAAAAGAAAAGATAAATGATAATAAAAAATAAAGAAGAGAAGTGAAATTTGTTTTGTTTTAAATTCGCTTTGTATCTAAACCTTTAACCTTCTTCACTGTTTTAACATAAGTTCCAGTTGCTTCCCTCAAAAAAAAAAAAAAATTGTTTTGTTTTTGTCTGCTTGGGTTAAAAAACTGAGAAGAAAATTAAGTATTGGTCAAGAAGGTTATTTTTTGTTTGGTACTGAGGAAAACTTAACATACATAAATGATTTTATTTTTATCTCATCTTTCTTTTCTTCAACAAATTTAAGATCCAAACATAACGTTTGTAAAGCTTAAAAAAACAAAAACTAACAGCCTCTTACTAACAAATGGATTTTAATCCTTGGAATTGTGCTTGTTTATTGGGTGGTGTTATGGTTGAATATTTATTATTTGTGTTAATCCCCTTTTAAAGACAAGGAAAAGAATAATATTTAGTCCATCGTGCCTGGCGCTTTTCCTGCGCACAACCATCGCACATCTTATACACCCATCATAGACTCGCAATAGTTCTAACTACGATAGTTTATTTAAAAGAGTAATGTTTAAAAAAAAAAGTACAAATTGACGTATTATTTTTAAACAAAATCTCCATTTGTAATTACATAAATGTTACTGGGTACATTATTTTAGTTGAGGTTTCTTCACGAAAATTCTATAAAAATAAAATTTTCTAAAGGAAAAACATGTTTTTCTTTACGTTAAGCCATTATAATTGAAAAGCATAAAACAAAGTTTTCGTCGTTGTTTAGGCTGAGAAATTGGGTTTAACGTAGCCCTACTGCAGCTATGACAGGGGTGGGCCGGGGCCTGCACCCCTTATTTTAAAAAAGCTTTTAAATTAAATTCTTCTTCAAAAAAACCCTTGATCTTCAATGGAACTCTTGCTCGTGGTAGCCGAAAGATAAAATTTGGACTCTGATACTGCTTTTATGGTTTAAACTTTTCACCTGGACGTGCTTGACTCATAAACACAATATGATACTAAGAAATATAAATTTTTTGTACAAGCTTGTTTCAAACCTATAAACACAATAATTTGTATGTTTTTAAGTAGTCAACCGAGGAGCCATGGAAGCAGTCGATTTTACAAAAGATAAAAATGATATGAGATCACCTAATTTTAATAAAGATCTACCTATTAGAAATGTAAGGAGAAATTTTTAGATATTGTAGTTAAATCAATACTATTATAACACGCAATATCAGTAATTTAAAATTTAAAAAACGACTAACAAATTTGAATTGTTTTTTTAACTTTAAATACCGAACAATCAATTGGTATACAATATAGTACAGCTTCAATTATTTCACATGAACATTCAAAGGGATAAAACAATGACACTGTAAATATTACATTGACAAAGTGTAAACAAAGATAAGACTCAAGCTTATAACTATTGGCCTTCCAAGGAAAGAAAAGGCTTATGGAAAAAAAGAATTACAAAACTTCGACACAACATAGCAATCTAACCTCATATTTGAGATAACTATATATATATATATATATATCTAAGCAAACCATAGCAAGGGCCAATACACGGAGTAAATTTTACTAGAATGCTGCAACCGTTGAAGCAATCAATCCGATAGGATCCCCCAAAAGAACAGAAAGGATTATCCCAAGGAATGCTCTTACTGTCTTCCAGAACACCCCACTGCTCCCTCCTCTTCTGTTCGGGTGCTTAGCCATGAGCTTCAACTCCATTGTTTGAAGTGCCTTAGAAGTATCTTCAGTGTTATCAGCGCCTTGCTTCCAAGCTTCGTGCAACATTTCAGCTATGCAATGCACATGAAATTTATACTCGTTACATCTAGAAACATAAGACCAACTCGAAGGCTTCTTCGTGCTGCACCACAAGCAATCCGATAGGACCTTGTCCTTGTCGCGAAGAGCAAAAACCGTGTCGTCGATGCTCAATTGGCATCTCAGGTTGCTGCAAGGAGGGTGCAAATTCAAGCCCTTTGCTTTGCAATGATAGGAATATCCGTGTATATCCTTCCCACATGCATCGCAGCTCCTTGCATGGCCTTTGTTATGGCAAAATTCAAAGATTGATCCTTTGAAAAGATCACAGAAAATGGTAGGTTTGCGGGAATTGCACACCTCGTGGAGCTCGTAGTCGCATTGCTCACATCTGTATCTTAGTCCAAACCCATCCTCTTTGCATCCATCGCATGTGAACCTTTTGCTATACCTTTTAAGCTCGAGCTCATGGTTTTGGTTTCGGTAGCAATCATCAGCTTTCTTCGCAGTTGATTCGTCCGGATCAGCTTTGAGGGCGATCCCAGTAAATTCGTACCCTAATCAACAAAATGAATGCATACACAAAAGCACGAGGTTAGCCTCCTTGCAACCACCAATATTTATATAAGGGTAACGTTATACAAACAAAAAAATTTATACAGAATTTACTATCAGAATAATGTGATTAAATAAAAGTCATTCACTTTAAGACAAAACATTTATCACTATGGGCAGATCCAAGATATTCGTCTAGCAAGGGCAAAATAGAATCATACATAAAATTCATTTTTAAAAGCAAAAATTTTTGGTTTTTTTAAAGCAAAAAGCAAAAAAAAAAAAGAAGGGGGTGCGCCTTTGTACAAAGGTAGTATACACGCCTCAACAAAATTATTATTATTTATAAATTAAAAAATGACTCCATATTTTCTTCACAGTTTCAAAATTTTATTTTACAAATGGCCTCTACGACTTTTCATATTTTAGAAATAACACTTGATAACCTCATTTGGCATGCTATTAAAAATATCTTCTCCATTATATATAATCAATCTATCATTCATCTACTGATCATTTATTCCGGTTGTGAAACCTATTCTTCGCAAATTTTCATAGAAAAAAAAAACTCCCTCTATAATGGTAATCGCGACAGATAAAAGTAGTGCCAAAAGAAGAAGATCCATAAATACTTAAGATTTCAAGATTTCAAGATAAGTTTTGAGTGTTTGGGTCACAAGTTATGAGTTATTGATAAATAGAATGAAAATGCTAAAATTTGAAATTTTGAAATTTTTTCTAGGATGGACAAATAAAATATTGAAAGTATGCATAATAATATTTTAATTTAATATTAGAATGGAGAGTTGTGTTTGTGTTATTTACTTGGCTAAATGACGAGGGATTAATAAATTTTAGCTAAAGAAAATGTAGGTGTTAGTAACTTTTTGTCTTTTGCTACAAGTTAGTCAATTTAGTGAGGGCAAAGGTAAGTATTAGTAAATTCAGTGAGGCCAATACACTATATTTACAATCTAGGGTAAAATGAATATACATAAAAAAAATTTTAAAATAGTAGAAATTGTCACGTCTAAAATTTCAACAGAATGATGTGGCAGTAGTATTTTTATAATTAAGAGCCATCAAGAAAAGTGTTTTATTTTAAAATGAATAATTTTTATTTAACCATATTATTTCAATGATAAATTATGTATAAAAATTTTCTATTTGTATAGCATCGTATGAAGAGCACGTTCAGTTACAAGTCTGTAAAACACAAAAACAAAAAACTTTCAAGAAAAAATTAAAATTCGTATCCAAACATGTGCATACATACATATATGCATCTACACAAATAGAAAAATTGATGTTACCTGGTTGCCGTGCTACCGTCTGTAGAGCATGAATTTGTGGAACTGGTTTTTGTTGTAATACAATTTGCATCTCCTGGTGGTTGTTCACAGGTGGGGTTTCCTCCCACAGTAACTCAGCTTTTATTCTACAGTTTTCAAGCTCCTTCATGACTGTGGCTGAGTCTACAGTACCTGAAATGGTCGCCTTGCATTCTTCCATATCTATGTCAACTGAATCCACTCCATGAATTTCCAGCACTCTCTTCTTCACCTTTTTCCCATGTGCCTTACAGGGGCAGAGGATATACTTGAGGACGAAAGTCCTCGGAGCAACCTCTGGGTAGTCCATTCAAAATGATAATTGAGAAATGTACTTTTTTTTATATAAGATGTTCAGCCTTCGATCAACTGCTCTCTCATTAAATATGCCTTTTTTCTCTTCTGAAAACCTCCTCCTTAGGCGAATGTTGTTTGAGGTAAAACCCTTTCTCTATTACTTCAGAAAATAATTACCCTTCTTAGTCGAGACAAACATTTATATGTGACAAAACAAGTTTTTACACATGCAGCATAATATTATGGAACAGGTTATGATCAGTAACAGATGGAAAATAAAAGCAAAAAAATATACTAATGAAAACAGATGGAGTAGTTAAGTCTTACCTAACTAGCTAGCCGAGCAGCTTAAAAATAATGGAAGCTTTTCCCAGTTGCCCTGGTGGGTAGAGTACAAGAAAGATGATATCTATGTGAAGTATGAGAGCAATACATATGAATTAATGCAACGTTTGGTCGCTTATACATATATATATATATATATATATGTAGCAACTATGTTAGGGTTAATTTTGTCTTTAGCATCTTCATTTGAACTGAAACTTCGTCGAAACAACTCTTCAACACACGGTTTTACGCATGGCATTCTTGTATTGGTCGGCATAGATAATGTTTGGAAAGAGTCAACACTATCTAAGCACGCTGACGTAGTGTGACGGTGACAATCATTTTAAATGATTTCCATAGAGTAGGGGCTAAGGAAAACAAAACTTCCAGACACATAGAGAGCGCTAAGTTTCTTACATGATTGTCAAGAAAATAATTTTGAACGAATGATAATATAAAATTTATTTATATAAGCGAAATTTGCAAATGTGACACATAATATTCCTTTCCATATTGTGCCTATTCTCTTTACCTATTTTTTATAACCGATGTATCGCGAGTTGGTGCCCGTGTGTGTAAATAAATTTTATGTTACCAACAAATCAAAACTAGGCTCAAAATATAATCCCAACAAAAATGTGTAAAAATGAAGAAGAATATGATATCTAACTGAAGAAATAGAGAAGGATACATGTGAATTGTGCCAACTTTTGGTCAATTATATAGCAATTTGTTGGGGTTTGTTTTGTCGAAACACTTTTAACACCCGGTTTTAACTACTAAATTCTAATATTACAGAAAATATTAAATAGAAAATTTATCTTTGACATCTTCACAATTAATGGATGCATTATTTAAAAAAAAAAAAGTTGGTGACTCATAAAATGGACGCGTCTCCTTCAATTTTCTTCTCACGCTAAAGCTTTTGGACCTTTGACTACTATGCAAAAGGACAACGGGCTTTGTTTTTTTTGGCCCTCTTTCTGGACTTGCTGCCCTGTAATGGTTAAATCCCAAGAGAGAGAAAGAAGAAGCAAGAAAATTGTTGTGTGATATAAAATTCTTTAAATTCATATAAATGTACAGATATTGCATGTAATGAATAAATTATATTATTAATGGAGAAAAGAGAAGGTGTAGGGAAGCTGTTCTGATGGGTGGGGGTGGATGGGGTCTTGGGTTAGCTAAAAGCCGGTGTAAAAGAGAAAATAGTCGTAGTCAATGACCCCTTGAGGGAAACGAAAAGGAAAATTGGGACCAAGAAACTCCAAGGAAGTTGAATCATATTCTACAAAATTATGAAAATCTCATCATTTTATAATTATTGGCAAAACATGGCATATTTTTTCAATGATTTTGATCTCTCAATTTCGTTGTACTCCACAATAGGATTAAACAAATCTGAATTCGGTTTTCTCAATTATTTATTTTTTTAAGCATTTGTTCGTTGGTTGTCGGTGTGATAAGAATAATTTATATGCTTTAGAAGGTCCATTGCTCTCCAATACTTCTTCCAGAAGTATGAGCCGAGTAAAACTTAGAATACCGTGTCAAATTATCTAAATATATGTATGTATATATATGTATAGGATGGTTTAGTGAGGTAAAGGGTTGAGGTTAAGCAAAGAGACGTCACTATGGATTTGTCATTGCCCTCAACAATAAGAGATCATCCAATTTAGGGCTTCGTCTTGTTTTTTTTTTTGTTGGGGGGGGGGGGGGGGGGGGGGGGGGGGTGGTGATAAAGGTCTTCGTCAACAGCTAACACCTATGGTTTTATCATGTAACTGGCTTCCATGCCAGTTTATTTTCTCGAATTCTTCGTTCGTGTCCTACCTTTGCCCCTTCATGTAAGTACTTTGGACCACATAGTTAGCTCTACGACCTTCTATTTTATTATAGGTTAGGTGCTGCAACCTTCTATTTTATTATAGGTTAGGTGTGTATTTTGTGTTCTGCCTATTCGTATAATTATTAAATTATATATGTAGGATTGTGGGAATGGAAATTCACTATAAATCCGGCATGTTTAGTGTTTTCAAATTGTATGAGAAACTAAAACTAGGCTCCATTTAGTTACTGTTTTGTTTTTGTTTTATATTTTTATTTTTTGAAATTCAACATAACCTGTTTGTCATATTAGATCTGAATTCGGTTTTCTCAATTATTTATTTTTTTAAGCATTTGTTCGTTGGTTGTCGGCGCGATAAGAATAATTTATATGCTTTAGAAGGTCCATTGTTCTCCAATACAACAAGGCAAACAGATTATGAAGGTATGACCCAATTTCAAATCTTTATGTTCTTCCAGAAGAATGAGCCCAGCAAAATTTAGAAAACCGTGTCAAATTATCTATGTATATGTATGTGTGTGTGTGTATATGTGTGTGTATAGGATGGTTTGGTGCGGTAAAGGGTTGAGGTTAAGCAAAGAGACGTCACTATGGATTTGTCATTGCCCTCAACAATAAGAGATCATCCAATTTAGGGCTTCGTCTTGTTTTTTTTTTTTTTTTTTGGGGTGATAAAGGTCTCCGTCAACACCTAACACCTACGGTTTTATCATGTAACTGGCTTCCATGCCAGTTTATTTTCTCGAATTCTTCGTTCGTGTCTCACCTTTTCCCCTTCATGTAAGTACTTTGGACCACATAGTTAGCTCCACAACTTTGTATTTTATTATAAGTTAGTTGCTACAACCTTCTATTTTATTATAGGTTAAGTGTGTATCTTGTGTTTTGCATATTCCTATAATTATTAAATTATATATATATAGGATTTATGGGTTCATACCCAAATAAAAAACGAAAGCCTCCAACCACCTGACCTTCAAGAATTTGCCACCAAAGTCATTTGTCGGTCACTAAAGTCATTCGCTGATCATTGTTTGTTAAGGTTGGTAGCTGCCAAATCTTGACAATCGGTGCTCTTCTTCTCCTATAAATAGAGTGTTAAGTTGAGGGAGAATGGCAAATCAAGCAAGTAAGATCAGATAGAGTTTTAGAGAGTTTTTGTTGGTAATTGAGTTGAGTGAGCAGAGGCCTCCTCCTCCTCCTATAATTTTTTTTTCTCTAAATAGTGAAGTTTCTTTCTCCAATTCATTGTTTTGTGAGTGTATATTTGATTTCTGACACAACAAGTGGCATCAAAGTCTCGTTAGAGTTGCTGAAGTAATTTTTTGCTCACTACCCAGTGCTGAAATCGTATTTCGGCCACACCAGTATGTTTGTCTCGTTGATACAAGTTTAACGGCACAAACTATATTAAAAACGAAACTAAAATGAGTCCGTACAAGCCGGTCAAAGTTTTATTCTGGCGAATCAACGCCGACGACGTCACCGGCGCCGAAGAGGAAGAATCAATGACATCATCAGTGATAGCAGCACCCAGTCAAGTGTCACGTTATTGCCCAATCAGTAGCAACTTTCATGTCATCAAAACTTTCTAAAAATTACAATTCAACCCCAAAAGTTTTTAAAAATTACAGTTCGGTCCTAGAACTTTTTCAAAATTACAATTTGACCCCTAAAAATCTAAAATTTTTAGTTAAACTCTTCATAAGGTTTTTTTCCGTTTCGAATGCAACCGTACACTCTGTTTTGTCAAATTCTACTTCAAAATTCATAAAGGAGTCATCAACATCAACCTCAAGAGTTATATCATGCTCACCTCTTTGAACTATGCCATTTGGCGGCCTCGAATGGTGGACTACTTGAACTGTCAGGATTCATTTAATCCCTTGGATGAACTGGGGGTGAAACCGACAGAAACAACAAAAGCCGAGTGAAGAAGAGAGAATAAGAAAACTATCAGTCAGATTAGACAATCGATCAACCATAGTGTATTCCAGCATGTTGTCCAAGAGACAATGCATATACTCTCTGAACGAAACTAGAGAATATATTTCAAGCCAAAACTGCTCGAAACAAAGCTCTCTTAATGAAACGATTTGTCAACTTGAAGTTGAAGAGTGGTACGTCAATTGCCGAGCACACTAGTCAATTTCAGAACTATGTGAACCAGCTTACTGCCATGGAACTGTTGCAGGAAGATGAAGAGCAAGTCCTTTTACTTCTCAGTTCTCTACTAAACAGTAGGGAAACGTTGGTGGTATCCCTCAGCAACTTAGCTCCAAATGACAAACTCACTATGGCAATGGTCAAGGATGCACTATTCAACGAAGAAGGCAGATGAAAGGAAGCTAGCATGGAGCAATCGTATGCCCTTACTACAGAAAGCAGGAGAAGGCGTTAAGAAGATAACAGAGGCTAAGGTTGAGGTAGAGGTAGAGGTAGAAGTAGAGGAAGAGGCAAAAGCAGAAGCAGAGGAATGTCATAAGATCCTGGCAGATCTAGTGACGGACATGGCAAGTTTACCTGCTATCATTGTAGCATTGAAGGTCACATGAAGAAGGACTGCCAAAAATTGAAAAAAAAGCAAGGTTAAGGCCGTCACCAGCACAATAAGGAAGATGGTGACACCTAATCACTATTAAGGGAGATGTCGCAGTTGATCGCTCCTGAATAGTGCAATTTATATTCGCCAATGTACAGTTGCAATGCAGTAATAATATCTTGATAAGTCCGAGATCGAACCACAGGGAATATGGATGGAATATAGTAAAACTCACTTTGGGAAAATAGAACTACCAAGAAAAGCAATTCTAGAATGTAAAGGAAACATTTGATTTGAGATTTGGTTTGAGAAATTATTCTAGGCAATGAAAATAAATTTCTACTAAGAAAACTTGATTAAATAACAATAAGCAAAAGGTCTTAGCAAGACTGGTCTAGTTAATAGGCCTACAAGTAGATCCCCAAGATAGCTGTGATTAAACAAACTCAAGATTCGATTACCCTCTTAGAGTTAATATTCAGTCATTTACTAGTATTCATACTAGGGTCCCATTCATACCTGTCCCAGTTTATAAACTTATCTACAAAGTATGTTTGAAGCTTAATTAAGAACAGTAGATTTCTAAAGTACTCCTAATAGGAATATGTGAACAATTATAATCAATACCCTTATCAAAAATTCTAGGTATACGTATCCCTACTTACAAATCAATCTATACATACACACTAGATATGATCAAAAATATTGTTTTCAAAGGTATTCATGGGCAAGAAAATAAATCTTGGTTCAAGATCTTAAAATCCTGGAAAATAAAGAACTATCTTGAATCTCTACCCGTGACATACTTATCTTTTTAATCCATGCCAAGAAAAAGATTCAGCAACTTAAAGACATGAGAAAGCACATGAAAATTATAGTGAAAGTTTGCAACAATTGAAAGAACATCAAATCTTGAATATGAAGAAAAACTAAATGAATACAAAAATTAGGGTTCTTAAAAGGCCAAAAGATCAATAAAACTACTCCTACTCCTAAAAAAAAACTGTAATTCTAAGGTTTCCTAACTCTCTATAAAGTTTCCTAACGCTCCCCCTCTCAAAAGAACTCCTATGGGCTTAAAAAGATCTCAGTTCTAACCCTAACAAATTTTTGGCCCGCGGTGGGGCGTCCAGACGGCTTGGGGACGACCCTCCAAACTTAGTCAATTTTTTACAGTTTCATCAACACGGCCACTGCTCGTCTGGGTCCTCGAACAACCAGTGTGCCTTCACAAAAGTTGTATATCTCGAAAGGTTGTATAAAATCGACATATTATGGGCCCTAATAGCCTTCTTAATTTGAGAAATATGATCTTTCAAAGTTTCAACTTTGCGTGCTTCAGCAGCTTGTACTCTAGCAGCATCCTCTTAAAATCTATGTCCAAAATGTATCTAAAATCCTTCTATTTAAGCTCAAAACCTATACAAAAGTATAATAAACTTAGTTAGTACTAAAACATAACTAAAAATACATATAAAATCATAAACTAACACTAACAAAGCACTATTTAAGGCCTTATAATTACATTTTTTAAGCACAATCAGTAGTACTCTTCGTGGAAGAAGAGACGTGCCTCCATGTTGTCAATCACGATTTTAAATGGGTGGTAAACATAGAAGCCTCTTACCACGTCACTCCTCATAGCTAGTTCTGCATAACGTACAAAACTGGAGACTTTGGTATTATAAGAATGAAAAACACCAATTCATCAAAGATTGTGGGAATTGGTAATGTTCGAATCCAGACGAATAATGGTTGCACGATGGTGTTGAAAGATGTCAGACACATACTCGACCTCCGACTCAATTTTATTTCTAGGATAGCTCTTGATCAACAGGGTTATGACAATCACTTCAGCAATGGCACTTGGAAGCTGTCAAAAGCTGCATCGGTTGTTGCTCGGAGGCATATTTGTGGAACATTATACAAAACCCACGTGAAGGTTTGTTCAGACAACCTCAATACAATTGAAGACAAGGTGTCACCAAATCTGTGTCATAAGAGACTCGGTCACATGGGAGAGAAAGAATTATTCATGTTGGTGAAGAAAGCTCTCATTTTAGCAAACAAGGAGATTACACTGAACCCCTACGAGCATTGCCTGTTTAGAAAACAACATCGAGTCTCGTTCAGTTCCTCCACACGAAGAAGATCATATTTATTAAGTCTAGTGATTGTACTCTAAAAGTACAATTTACATACCTTTAATTAGTTATTTTTTAGCTTTGGAATATGTTTAATTATGTTGTTTTAATCCTAATTCGTTACTAACTTAGTTTTGTGTTAATTTTCAAGAGTTCTAGCTTAAAAGGGATAAATTGGCACTGAAACAGAATAGGCGTTCGAAGAGAGTTCAAACAGTCCTCATGAGCGTTCAAACAGTCTCACGTCAAGTTCAGGTTCGAAGTGCATTCGAAAGATTCAGAGAGCATGTTTTCCCGTTTGAAGTGCGTTCGACGCAGCGTTCGAACGATACTCCGATCTGTTCGAACAATGGCCCAGGCGTTCGAATGGTTTTGAGCTTAAATGGAATGATTTCGAATGCAATTTAATCATAGGTTTGAAGAGGCTGCTGTCAAGGTACAAGCTGTTGAAGCTGTAGTACAAGCTGTTAAAGCACGCAGAGTTAAAACTTTGAAAGCCCATATCTCTCGAATCAGAAAGGCTATTCAAGCCCATAATATATCTATTTCATGTAACTTTTCGAGACATACAACTTTCGTAAAATGACCCAAGCCATCTGAGTAGTTAGTGGGAACCGTTCGTAAGACTGACGATAGGATTCATAGATTAACTCACTGTTTAATTGAAGGAAAGATTAGTAGGTAGTAGAATAGATTTAGGAGTTTTATGTTTTTGAAGGGATTGCTAGGGTTGACATTTTTCTAGGGTTTTAGGAGTAGATTAGAATAGTTTATTCATAGTTTTCATTTAGTTTTTAATTCTTGTAATCAGATTACTCAGTCTTTCAATAAATTTACATACAACTTTGCATATTTATGATTATGGCGAGTAGCTAGATTTCATCTTAGGATCAATTGTGAAGATTAATTAAAAATCTTGGATGAACAAAGGAGGTAAGATTTTGGGTTTCAAAGTTAAATTTTTCTTTCTTCTTTCTTCTTCTTTTTCTTCGTTCTAGAAACCTTCGAAAACCTGGACGTTTGATTATGTTCGGTAACGTTTATGCGTAAATCTATATTTAGTATATGCGCTGCACGAATCGATGTTCGATAACGTTTATGCGTGAGTCTATATTCATTATACGTGCTGCACGAATCAATAGTACTTGTCTTTTATTCTAACAACCCGATTTATTCTAGAAGTTGAAGTTTTGAATAACACTTCTTTTTATCGATAAATCTTCTGAATCCGAGACTCGTAACATTGTTAAAGGATTTGAGTTATTAAATTATCTCCTTTAGAATTCCAAGAGACCTAATTGGTTGGAACGATTGATTCTGAGACTTTTTATTTCTTAGTTTAAATTAGATAACAAATCTTTTCTTAACCTAAAACCAGATTTTTGTTTATTGGAGTGTTTTTCCTAAGATTTTTTATCCACGTTAAGTTTTTCTATTTACCTAAACCATATTCCTTGTAGGATCGACCTCGTACTTACGAGAAATTATTACTATATCGCGGCTGTGCACTTGCGGTTAAGTATCACCCTTTTAGGGAGCGATCAAGTTTTTAGCGCCGTTACCGGGGAAGCTACGTTTTACGTTGGTGGACGAGCTTTGGAGATTCTATTTTGGAGGAAACACTTCACCATCATTCTACAAACACGAGGGAACTCAATAGCTCGTTTGGGTAACTTCGTTCCATCTTTTATTTTTGAGCACTAATTTTTGTTTTTTTTTTTTGTTACATTAGGTTTGTGCATCATTGTTGTGGGATTAGGAGGATAGGTTGTTTTTATATACTTGTTGGTTAGTGTTGCATACATCTTATTCATGGATTATCCTTGGAATTTTCTTGCTACAAGTCCTGATTCATACACGGCACAATCACAAGACTATTATCCACCCCCAAACTATTCGAAGTGGAGCTCTCAATCTTCACCAAATGCTTCTTATGAACAACCACCACAACAACCATACTATCACGCACCACCTTCGTCTCCACCATATGCTTATAATTCATATACACATTCTACTTCACCTTACACGTTTTATGAGACATATCCTTCATTATCTTATTAACCTTTGGTAGAGAATCAAGAGAACATGCAGTCATCTTACATGCCATATCACACGGGTATGTCCTCGGGATTCAGGGATACTAATAAAAAGGTATAAGCTGACACTCTTGCACAAATTCGTTGGGAATTAGATTACCTAACTCAATGATTGGCCCTGTTAACACAAGAGCCAATGGATCGCGAGAAGGAAGAGCTTCTGACTCAATTTTGAGATGATCCTACATATGAGATGTTCTCAATTCCATATATGAACAATCATGACTGAGGTCTCTCCATTATCGCCCTTAAGACTGAACCTAAAATAGAGAACATCAACGTTCCCGCGGTGTCTTATCCAAGGGAAGACGTTCTTAAGGTAGATGATGATGAGAATAAGGTTAAGGAAGAGGTGCTTATTCTTCCTGAGGTGTTTGAGCTGAGGGAAGTGATACCTAAAGAAGAGGTGAAGGAAGAAGGAACAATAGAGAGTGAAGGAAAGGAACCCAAAAGAGAGGAGCCCGAGATTAAGGACTTCCAACAAGAAATGGTGACTGTGGAAAGAGTAATAGAGAGTGAGATATCTCATACTCCTATTCAACATGAATTGAACCTTAACATCCCTATCGTGCAATATTCTATTTTTATTCTTTATCCTTTACAAACTTGCATGAGTGTTTTGTATAATTTTGGGTTCAATAGTATTCGTACTTTTGCATATTTATTAATGGTGAACTCATTACTCATGGTGAATGGTAAATGGCTCCATGCAAGCAAACACCCTCGATGTGGTGTTGGATAGTCTTCTCTCGTGTATTTTGATATTGTAAGAGTAGTTATGTAGTTTTTGCTTTCTTTTGTTTTATTTATTTATTTTTTTGAGTTCTTCCCTAGTTGAGCGAGAGGGTGTTGTCCCACCGAGTTTTTTTCATCATTTTTGCATGCATTCATGTTTTTGTTTCTCTTTGCTTGATACATTGAGGACATTGCATCATTCTAGTTGTGGGGAAGTGAGAGACCACTAGTCTTTCTGTTTTAGTTTGTTCTTTTTGTTTATATAAAAACCCATCAAACAAAAAAAAAAATTCATAAATAGTTCTATTCTATCAAATCTTGTTATGCTTTATTGAGTAATTTTTAGGTATTAGTTCATGATTGATCTATCGTTTGGACACTTGGAAGTCTTTGATAAAAGTTTGATGTATCATATGGTTCAGTACTTTGGTTTGTATTTCTCACACTTTTTTATATACTTTTTATGTTTATTATTATGATTAGAAGTGTTGGGGATTATCTTGAGGAACTATATCTATAATCATGTCAATACGCTTATGATGTCGAGAATACTTTGAGTCGTGCATTGGACTAAGTTTGAGTTGATGATTGATTCACCTTAGATATTGTGATGAATTTCAAGTTTTTGGCCTAAAACAGTTATAAGAGAGAGTTTACATTGTTGTGCACTAATATGCTATATGATATTTCTATATTTCTCTCTTGTACATGCATGTCCTTATAAGGTGAAGATTTTATACCTTTTGAGCTTTAAAGCCTATTTATCGCCTTTTGAGAGTGATTTATATTTATTCAAGGTTATTTTATTGATTTTCATTCATTGAATAGCTTCATTATACTTGATTTTGGATTACATGTTGAGTATTAGTTGGAGTTATTGACATCTTATACACTCTTGAAATTTTGATTTGATGTGATTTTCGGAGTATAAAAGTAGAGGCCATTTCATTCCATTGAGTCATTCATGTCTATATTTCTTTCTCGATATTCGCATACACATGAACTTAAAAGTGTGTCAATGCTAAATTTCAGAGTTGGTGCATTGCTTATATTTTTGTGAATTTAAAAGTGTATAGAGTTGAAAAGAAAAGAAAAGAAAGAAAAAAAAAAGAAAAAAATTTCAAATGAAAAAGAAGTGAAGGCAGATGGAAAAAGTTCGTAAATTATTTAGAGGTCAAAAGTTTGAAAGTGAATGTTATTGATCATCATGTGTAATGCACATGCATATGTTGAAATCTATTAACGCTTTCTATTCTCTTTAATGGTTCTTCTTTCATTCACTATTCATATGGCCACAATATCCGGAATTACATGAATCCTTAATTCAATTGCGTATAAGTCATCAATGTCAATTTTCTAATTGTACTTAAACAGTAAATATTCTTTCATGAAGCTATGCCAAGTTGATACACTTGTAATTTATCAGTTTTTGATTCGGAATTGCTCTACTTGCATGTCTTGTATGTTTACTCTGAAAATGAGCTTTCCATTGAGAGACCTTGTGTGTTCATGTTCAAAGTTAAGTGTATACATTGTGAGACTTGAGTTGAAGCCTGAATGACATAATTGTATGAGTTATGAGACATTAGAGTTATATGCCATTGGTAGTACACTTTAATGTATTCTATTTCTTTAATGTTTTATGCATTTACCTTGCAATGACTCATGATTTAAGTGGATTGAGACTTAACTTGAATGAGGTTAATATATGTTTCATGTTCTTTGATATCTTATTGATAGTACATGGATAGATGTTTGTGGGTGTTCATCACTGTAAGCCCTCATGAGACACCACTCGTCCACTAGGAGTAACCTAGAGGTTTAAAGGCTTGGAGCATACGCTAAATGCACTCGTAACTCCCATGAAAGTGGAGATATATTTTTGGTATTAGTGTTTTGCTAGAGACTAGCAAAAGATTAGTTAGGAGGGTGTGATTGTACTCTAAAAGTACAATTTACATGCCTTTAATTAGTTATTTGTTAGCTTTAGAATATGCTTAATTATGTTGTTTTAATCCTAATTTGTTACTAACTTAGTTTTGTGTTAATTTTCAGGAGTCCTAGCTTAAAAGGGATAAATCGGCGCTGAAACAGAATAGGCATTCGAAAAGAGTTCAAACGGTTCTCATAGGCATTCGAACGATACACAGGAGCGTTCAAACGGTACGTGCAACGGTCTCACGTTAAGTTCAGGTTCGAAGTGCATTTGAAAGATTCAGAGAGTAGGTTTTCCCGCTTAAAGTGCGTTTGACGCAGCGTTCGAACGGTACTCCAATGCGTTTGAACGGTGGCCCATGCGTTCGAACAGTTTTGAGCTTAAATGGAATGATTTTAAATGCAATTTAATCATAAGTTTCAAGAGGTTGCTGTCAATGTACAAGCTACTGAAGCTGTGATATAAGCTACTGAAGCACGCACAACTGAAACTTTGAAAACCCATATCTTGCGAACCAGAAATGCTATTTGGGCCCATAATATGTCGATTTCATAAAACTTTTCGAGACCTACAACTTTCGTGAAATGACCCAGCTCATCTGAGCAATAGTTGAAAACCATTCGTACGACTGACGACGGGATTTATAGATTAACTCACTTTTTAGTTGGGGGAGAGATTAGTAGGTAGTGGAATAGATTTAGGAGTTTTATATTTTTGAAGGGATTGCTAAGGTTGACATTTTTCTAGGGTTTTAGGAATAGATTAGAGTAATTTATTCATAGTTTTCATTCAGTTTTCAATTCTTACTCAGTCTTTCAATAAATTTACATACAACTTTGCATATCTATAATTATGATGAGTAGCTAGATTTCATCTGGGGATCAATTGTGAAGATTAATTAAAAATTTTGGATGAACAAAGGAGGTAATATTTTGGGTTTCAAAGTTAAATTTTTCTTTTTTCTTTCTTCTTCTTCTTCGTTCTAGAAACCTTCGAAAACCTGGACGTTTGATTATATTCGGTAACGTTTATGTGTAAATCTATATTCAGTATATGCGCTGCACGAATCGATGTTCGATAACATTTATGCGTGAGTCTATATTCAGTATATGCACTGCACGAAACGATGGTATTCGTATTGGATTCTAACAACCCGATTTATTCTAGAAATTGAAGTTTTGAAGAATACTTCTTTTTATCGCTAAATCTTCCGAATTCGAGACTCACAACGTAGTTGAAGGGTTTGAGTTATTAAATTATCTCCTTCGAAATTCCAAGAGACGCAATTGGTTGGAACGATTGATTCCAGGACTTTTTATTTCTTAGTTTAAATTAGATAACAAATCTTTTCGTAACCTAAAGCTAGATTTTTGTTTATTAGAGTGTTTTTCCTAAGATTTTTTATCCACGGCAAGTTACCTATTTACGTAAACCATCTTCCTTGTGGGATCGAACTCGTACTTACGAGAAATTATTACTACATCACGGCCGTGCACTTGCGGTTAAGTATCACCCTTTTAGGGAGCGATCATCTAATACACTCTGACGTTTGCGGTCCCATTGAAGATGAGTCATAGATATTTTGTTACCTTCATAGATGATGCTTCACGGAAGGTGTGGGTGTATTTTCTAAAGACCAAGGATTAGGTACTCGAGTACTTTAAGATCTTCTATGCCATGGTGAAAAAGGAGACTGGTAAGAAGTTAAAGTGCCTCCGGATAGACAACGAAGGCAAGTACACATCTAAGGAGTTTAAGACATACTACTCAGAACGCGGTATTTGCCATGAAAAGACGGTCCCACGCACCCTATAACATAATAGAGTAGCTGAAAAAATGAACTGGACCATTGTGAAAAGAACCCGGTATAAGCTCAGTATGGCTAATTTGCTAAAGCCATTCTGGAGTGAAGCTGATTGTGCTGCATGCTACCTGATCAATAGATCACCATCAGTGCCATTGAAGTTCGAAGTTTTGGAGATGGTGTAGACTGGAAAGAAAGATGTCTTCTACTCTCACTTGAGAGTGTTTAGATGCAAGGTGTTTGTATATGTGTCCAAAGAACAACGGTAGAAGCTGGACTTAAAGTCCATTCCATGCATTTTCATTAGTTATGGATATGAAGAGTATGGATACAGACTATGGGATCCAACAACAAAGAATGTCATCAGAAGTAGGGACGTTGTTTTCCAAGAGAACCATTTCTATGAGGAACCAACTAAGTCTAGTGGTTTTAATTCCTGTGTTCCTGATATAACTCCAAATCTAACACTAGTCCAACTCACCCTAGATACTAGGATGCGGAAGACAATTCCAGAAGATGAAGAAGAAGAAGAGGGTGTTGAGCAGAGGGAGCAAAAACCCCTTCCACCAGAAGTAGAAGAACTTCCACAACCAATTGGTGAGGTACCTCCCCATATTGACGAGCCTCAGCCAAGAAGATCTGCAAAAGGCCATGTCCTGATTCCATCAACCAGATATCCTGAATCGGACTACATCATGCTCATTGATGAAAGGGAGCCAGAGGACTTCAAGGAAACACAGACACATCCAGACAAAGACAAGTGGATACAAGCCATATAAGAATAGAAGAGTTCCTTGCACAAGAATCAGACCTCTGATCTGGTATAGCTTCCTAAAGGAAAAAAAGCCTTGAGAAACAAATGGGTTTCAAGCTAAAGAAAGATGATAGTGGAAAGCTAGTCAGGCACAAGACTCGATTGGTCGTCAAAGGATTCCAACAGAAGAAAGGAGTTGACTTTGACGAGATTTTCTCACCAGTAGTGAAGATGACCTCAATTCGAGTTATACTCGAATTGATAGTTAGCCTAAACTTGGTGCTTAAAAAGATGGATGTTAAGAAGCTTTTCTCCACAGAGATCTGAAGGAAGAGATCTACATGGAGCAACCAAAAGAGTTTGAAACTCCCAAGAAAGAACACTTGGTCTGCAAGTTGAAAAAAAGTCTCTACGGCCTAAAACAAGCATCGAGACAATGGTACAAGAAGTTTGACTCATTCATGGCAGGTCATAAGTATAAGAGGACTGCTACAAACTAGTGTATGTACATTCAAAGATTCTCGGATGGTAGCTTTGTAACACTCATTCGCTATATTGATGACATGCTAATCATTAAACAAGATGTTACCAATATTAGCAAGCTGAAGAAAGAGTTATCTCAATACTTTTATATGAAGAACTTAGGCCCTACTCAACATATTTTGGGCATGCAGATTGTTTGTAATAGGAAAGTCAAGAAGTTGTGGCCATCACAAGAAAGGTATGTTGAACGGGTGATCAAAAGGTTTAACATGAAAAATGCCAAGCCAGTCAATACTCCACTGGCTAATCACTTCAAGCTGAGTAAGAGTTCGTATCCCTCCTCGAAGACTGAGATGAAAGAAATGGCAACAACACCCTACTCTTCAGCAGTAGGTAGCCTGATATATACAATGGTGTGTACAAGGCCAGATATTGGTCACATTGTAGGCATTATGAGCAGATTTCTCTCCAACCCAGGAAAAAGAGTATTGGAAAGCTGTCAAGTGGATTCTCAGATACCTAAAAGGTACGACAAAGCTATGCTTATGTTTTGGGGGAGCTAAACCAGTCTTGGAAGGCTATACAAATTCAGATATGGCTGGTGAAATTGATGATAGAAAATCTACATCAGGATATCTTTACACTTTCGCAGGAGAAGCTATTTTTTAGCAGTCTAAATTGCAGAAATGTATGATTTTATCTACAATGGAGGCAGAGTATATTACCGTAGCAAAAACCGAAAAAGAAATGTTATGGGTGAAGCGTTTTATCCAAGAACTGGGAATCAAGCAAAAGGAATACACGGTACATTGTGATAGTCAGAGTACTCTGGATTTGAGCAAAAATTCAATACACCATTCCCGCACCAAGCACATTGATATTTGCTATTATTGGATACGCGAGGTGATAGATCAACAATTGTTGAAGCTTGAGAAGATTCACATAAAAGAAAATCCATCAGACATGTTGACAAAGATGGTTACTCGTAAAAAGCTCGAGCTATGTAGAGGCATAGCCGGAATGCACGCTAACTGAAGGACCTCAGATTGCATTCTCCTTCGATGGGTATGAAAGGGGAGAATTGATGGGTTCATACCCAAGTAAAAAACGGAAGCCTCCAGCCGCCGGACCTTCGAGAAGTTGCCACCAAAGTCATTCGCCTACTACCGTTTGTCAAGGTTGGTGGTTGCCAAACCTTGACAATCGGTGCTCCTCATTTCCTATAAATAGATGGTTGAGTTGAGGGAGAATAGCAAACGAGCAAGCAAGATTAGACAAAGTTTTAGAGAGTTTTTGTTGGTAGTTGAGTTGAGTGAGCAGAGGCCTCCTCCTCCTCTTGTAAAATTTTTTTTTCTCTAAATAGTGAAGTTTCTTTTTCCAATTCATTATTTTGTGAGTGTGTATTTGATTTCTGTCACAACAGGATTGTGGGAGTTGAAATTCACTAGAAATTCGACATGTTTAGTGTTTTTGAATTGTATGGGAAATTAGAACTATGCTCTATTTGGTTACTGTTTCGTTTTCTGTTTTCTGTTTTTGTTTTTTGAAGTTCGCAGAACCCCATTTGGTAGATTGGTTCTGAAAACTGTTTCTGTTGAAATCGCTTTTGGTAAGCTGGTTCCGGAACTTATTTTCAAGAAATTTTTCAGAAAATACCCTAGTTTTAGAAACCATTAGAAAGGTATTTATTAAGTTTCCTAACTATTTTTATGTAAAAATGAAAACGATATGCAAACGATGTTCTTTTCAATGGTCTCATATTTTTTGTTTCTTAAAACATGAAAAAACAAAATCAAAACTAAAACCAAGACTGGTACCAAACAGAGCCCAGGTTTGCTGACAAATAGAAAACCTATGTAAGATTAAGAGGGTTTGAAAAGATATGAGTGAAGGACATATTAATACAGAGTAAAGAATTGGATATTTGGATGTGACTTTAGGACTTGGACACCGAATGAGCGGATTGCTTCGGGGCGGATAGATGATATTACTAATCATGTTCATAAAGAGAGGTAATAAAAGAGGTCAAAAAGGAAGGTGGGAGAGAGATAGAGAGCAAATAATTTTTTTTAATGTCTAGAGAATCTCTTTAGAGAGACAAAGTAAGTCTCTTCAACATAGAGAGCTACATAATATGAATGAGGGGGATCGGAAAAGACTGGGGGAGGCTCTTGGTGTGCATATCATTGATAGATCGGGAAAGTATTTGGGGACTGTCATGGATTTTACCCTCAAGAAAGGTAAGTTGTTTAGGGGGGTTGAATCTAAGTTTTGTCATAAAATCCAAGGGTGGAAGGTTCCTCTCCTCTCCTTTGATGGTCTATGTGTCCTGTCTAAACGTACCCTTGCAACTATTCCTCTGTACTTATTATCATGCTTTCGAGTTTCTGTGTACTTTGTTAAGACTATACGATCTTTGCTATCGCGTTTCATCTGGCAAGGTAACAGTGGAAAGGGCATCTTTTGGAAGAGTTGGAAGTCCTTATGTCTTCCTAAGTCTATAGGAGGTCTTGGGATGAAAGATATGGAGTTTTTCAATCAAGCACTGCTAGCCAAGGTGGCTTGGAGGTTGGTCAAGTTCCCGGACTCCCTACTGGCTCGGGTTTTACTTGGCAAATACTGTCATGGAAAAGAATTTTTAGTTACCCAATTGAAGCCTAACTACTCATGGGGGTGGCGTAGTATTTTATGGGGAAGGGATCTGTTAATTAAAGGGTTGAAATGGTTAATTGGTTCGGGGACTTCTATCAATGTGTTCCAAAGTCAACGGATCCCCAATGCTGCTAGTCCTTATGGTCAGGCTTCTTCAACTCCTAGATTTCTTAACCTCACGATGGACCAATTGATTGATGCAAATCACCAGTGGCGTATCCCTTTGCTATAATGCCTCTTCCTAGATTCTGTTCTCAAGCATATTGTTGCAACTTACATTCCAGTTTCTATTGTTGAGGATGTTCTAGTTTGGGCTCCCACTAAGGATGGAAATTTCACTATTAAATTAGCTTATTTTTTTGCTTTATTCTCTTGTTGCCAAGGCTTTGGTGAGTTCGATCCTCTTGTGATGAGGCTGTGGAAAAAACTTTGGGCTTTTTGTCTCCCCGCAAAGATCATCTTTTTTCTATGGAAGATTGTTCATGGAATTCTTCCAGTGGCCAAGTCGCTGGTTCGAAGAAAGGTGGATATTCTGCCAACTTGCATTAGATGTGGAAATGAGGATGAATCCACAAAGCATTTATTTTTAGAATGTCCTATGTCCAAACATATATAGAAAGGATCTAAGCTGGGGTTGGATTTCACTATTGGTGTTCCGAGGAGCTTTGATGATTGGTTCTTGGACTGGGTCACCAGTGCCCTAGATCAACATGTTCTTTGGGAATCCATTGCTATTTTAAGGGCAATCTGGTTGCACAAGAATGAGATGCAATTTCGGCAATGCTCTTACTCACCGATGGCTACCATTAAGTTATCCATTGAATTGCTCAATCAATTTGTCGGGGCTAGAGACCGGGCTCTCGATCATGGCCAAGAGCATAAAAGTTGTTTTGCTAAAGTGAAGCCTACAGGAAATGTGTTCTTATTCTCCATATATGTTTATCCTATAGCGCCTCAAGCAATGATTTTAGTGGATGGTACATGGCATAGGGAGTCTTCTCAAGGAGCGGCAGCTGGTATTATTCTAGATGTAACTGGTGGGCAGATGATGCAGATCAGTTCTCATTTCTTCGCATCGACCCCTCTTATGGCGGAAACTCGAGCGTGTTTGGAAGCCTTAAAGTGGTTTGTAAGCCATGGTGTATTTTATGGGCAGGTTGAAACTGACAACATTTTGGTGGTTCGTGCTCTTAACAACCCGAAGACAATTGAATGGGTTTCCAGGCCTATTGTCTTGGACATCCTACATTTTGTTGCGATGATGCATAATGTATGTATTTGTAAGGTAGATAGGCATAGGGTGGAGCAGGCTCATTGTTTAGCTAAATCCACTCTAAAAAAATGTTCTGTATGTTCTATCTATTAATATAGATATATTCCTATTGCTTTCTCAACAAAAAGAGAGAGAGAGAGAGCTATATAAATAGTAGGTTGAAAGGACATTTAGAAAATTTAGCTCTTTAAAATAATTAAGATTCATTTTAAAAAGAAACTAACTGATTAGGTAGTATTGAGTTTTTCATACTCATGTCTATCAAATTTTATCATGCAATTTTTTTTTTAGAAGTCTTTTCATTTGGATTCACTTAGTATTACTAATATAATAAAATAATACATGTCATAATTTAATAGGTATGACTTGCTAAAAAGTCATTACCACCTAGTAACTAGGTTTTTTTTTTTTTCTAATTTAACGAGATTGTTGGAGATACTCCTAACTTTGAATATTTTTATATTGCTATTTTGAGGAAAACAACCAAAGTACGAAAACATCGTGATAAGCTATTTTTTTTTTATAAAAAAATAGACATGCAGATAAACTACTTTACATATCTGTCAAGAAGTAATGCCTCTTAGCACCGTTGAGCCATTTGCGGGAGATCCCACCACAGCTACGTTGAGACCGAAGCTTAACTCTCATCACGTGCTCCGGACGCTAAGCAGTATGTTTAGCTCCACCAAACGACTATAAAGACTTGAACTCAAGCGTCGAACGAGGAAATTCAAATTCTTACCTACTGAACTAATCACTCGCTGGTGATAAGCTTTTAAACAAGTCTATTGTCAATAATTTAACATGATATCAGTACAAACAAGATTCTATGTTTCTTTTTTATTAACTTTTTTCAATGAAAAATTAACTTCTACCATTTTTTTTACTGGCTTTTACATAATGTTTTAACTATTTTACCGACATAAACAAAAAACTGTTAATAAAAAAAGTCATAATCTACTTGGGGAGCTTATAAGCTCATCCAAATGAGCAAAGTATTTTTCTATATCAATTACTTGAGACTAACCAACACCAGCTCGGTCATGCGGTTTCTAGAGCCTCCACTGTAAACAAATGGATTGTGGACTGGATTGGGTCTTGCTAACATTCTTTGAGGCTACCCCAAAGCTTTAAAGCATATTGGAGGCCCAGTACATGTGGCTCTTACAGATATTATTGAAACTTTACACAATGGTTCGTATATCTTTCTGCCAATTATCTAAGATCAAGATGCATAGAGTAAGCAATTTGAATTTATAATTTTTGTCCCGCCTACATAATTTGCTTTATGTGAAAGGAACCTTTTTTTTTTTTTTTTGTCCCTTCCTTTTATGCTTTATCAAATTTGGGGATGATAACATGTTGAGTTTGGTACGGGCGGCTCTCCTCATCCCCTTTTTATTTAAAAAAAAAAAAAAAAAGAGTCCCCAACTTCGTCTCAATCCCAAATTATATATATCGGGATGGGGTGGGTGCAAAATTGCACTAGTTGGGGCAGGGGTTCTAAAAATTTAACAATTTTAAATGTTAAAATAAATCATATAAAGTTATGTGTCATACAATACTAAGTGACTTTCATTGCAAAATGACAAAGTGCACGGGACTTAGCTTTATAAAAGGGATGTTACACACCTAGATTTTGGGATGATAAAATGTAAATGCATAATTTTCAAAAGAACCATATGCAGGGTGGATTATGCAAATTTTATCCCCATCAGAAACCCGTTGCAGGTTAATCTAGGCCTGGTAAACTCAACTCATATCCATGAATCCGCCCAATTACACCTACTTAAAATTCATCTAAACCCGCCTAAGTTTATTACTGGGTTTACTTGTGTTGCATCATGCAAGCCCAATTATAAATGGGTTTAAATGGGTTGGACATAGGTATTCATTGGGTTCACTAAAAAAATTATAAAAAAAAAAAAGTTGACACATAAAAAAGTGTTTTATTTAATTTTTTATTTTATATTTTTAAAACAAAATTATAATAAAAACTTATTTTTAAGAAAAATGACGTATTGCTGTCCTCCAAGACATGTAAACACAAAATGAGAATAGGTGTACAAAAAGGAAGGAGAATATAAGAGTCCATTATTTTCCCATGAATTCTCGGAAACCAAATAGATCAACGGTTCACAGCAAGCTTACATTGCTGAAAAAACCTTGTTATCTTAGGATTGATTTAAGACCTGAATGACTGGAAAATGTAACAGTTGGGAGCTTAAATTTATCTTGAAATTTGATCTAACGATAATGATTGAATGAGATCGATCTTATTCCATCTCTAATCACACGCCAATCAAATGTCGAATAAATTAGAATTTAGATAAAATAATTAATAGACTCCTCTAAAGAAATTTTAAAAAATAAATAAAAAAAACTCCAATAACAGAAGCAAACACTAGTAGGCTATAACTCTTCCGTTTTGGTCCAACCTATGTGCTCAAGTCACCAAATGCACTGACCACATAAATTTTCCACTTAGTCCTCACAACTCCAACTCTTTACGCTACTTCATTGGTCTTTGGCTCTACGGCTCAATTTATTTCAATAATAAATTTTTAGAAGAAAAGTTTTTCTTAAAAAATATTTGACAATAAAATATTTATTTTGTAAACCTACAAATCTTTGTAGAGAAACAATTTTATCCTAGTTTTTACTTTCACTTAAAATTTTTTTTTTTTGTTTGGATAACAACACTTAAGGATGACTTTGATATTGTTAAATAGCTTTAATAATAAAAATAATATAAAAATTATAATAAATCACATAAATTTATACAATATATAAATGGGTCACATTTGGATTTATGAGTTTACATTGATCTATTAGTGACTCGCCCATATTCAACTCGTTTGTTAATTTGACTGATTTTAATTGAACCCATTTAAGCTTAAACCGATTTAAACCCACCCAAATCCGTCTAAATCCACCTATTTGTCACCCTAGGTTAATCCCACTCGTTCAAATCCCGACCTTAATCCCATTTAAAACATCCCATCCCATCTTAATAGAGTTGGACTCAGTGCAGCCGTGCAGGCGCCACATTGTGGGACAAGTTAGCATTCTTATCAACAATAGTAATATTAACGATTGTGGTTATTAGGAAACTTTCTTCAAGAGAAAAATTCATTTTGGAGAACAAATATGAACTTCAAACAAGGAAAATGATTTTTCTTCTACCTTTCTTTCATTTTCTTTACAAATCAAACTAGAGATAAAAATTTCCTTCAATTTCTCTTTTCCTCCTCTTCCACAAGTTCTAAATAAACTTGGAGAGCAGACTTTATGAACTTGTCATGAAATTTAAAAGCTGTTATGAATACTCTTTAGAAGCACATCTCTCGTAATTTCTCTTATTTTTTTATGCTCTCCAATCTTATTTTTAGATAACAATATAAAATTGTTCTAGTATGTTGTACCGGTATTGTCTGACGTATACATGTTGATGGGTCATAAAAATATTCTAATACTTTATACAACTATTGTTATTTTTAGTATTCGTAATAAATTTGCTTATTAATATCCTATTCCCTTCTTTGAATCGTTTCTCAATACCTGGGAGTACAATCGTAGCGGTCAGGTGGGTGAGATATGAATCAGAAATTCGGCGGAGGGAGGCAGCCGACGGGTACTCCGTCGTTGGCGTGGTCGTGCGGCGTTGTCCTTGTTTCTCTTCTTGCTGGCGCCTCCATCTTTCACAACATTTTCAAGCCCGATTTGGTGTCTCTCTGTCTCTCTTTCTATGCTCTATTGCCTATGTCCCGTTTGATAAAATGTCTCAGATATTTCAACTTAATATGAACTAATTTATTGAATTTATAACTCTTTCTAATCCAAATAACAAAAATTAAGACACATCGTCCGTGATTAATTTGAAGTTGTGCCTATTTCTTTCTTTTTCATCTTTTTAATGGAAAATCGTGCACGTGCAATGCACATGATACGTTTATAATTTACGATATTGTATAATTTATGATATATTTCGTAAGATATATTATCTCATAAGATATTGTATAATTTACGATAGTCTCGTCTCTTCCAAATGGGCACATTCGTTATTTGAATAATATCAATTGTGTCCTTCGTGTTCAAGGAACCTAAAAGAATCTTACGTTCATGTTTCATGATCACAAGCCTTAACAGCTAGTGGGGTTTTCTTTACCAAACTCATCTTCTCCTATGCCACCATTGCCATTTTCTGATAAGTTCCTACACAAAATCAGTAAGAGTTCTATTTTGTGAGAAAAGACAAGTCAAATAAGCTAAAGAAGAATCATGAAAATTGGACAAGGGATCATGAAACTTAAAAGGAAGAATCATTTTCCTTTTTTTCTTTTCTCTTTCACCTAAAATAGAATAATTATTACCCCATAATCCCTATTACTAGGTTTAGGATCCTCTACCGCTGCCAAGTTGTGTCTCGTACTCTTATTTTGGCCAGCAGCATGGCACTTCAGCAATGAGTCATATTGATGAAGTAAGATTCACTGAATGTTAGTTGTAAATTTTCCCCTTAATTGCCAATGAATCAATCAAACTAATTACAGAAGTACTCAAATCCCACACATAAATCTTAAGGACCATTTAGGTTTTCAGTAATTTCCCTACCAATAGATTAGTTTTTGTTGTTTTTCATATAATAGTGATTATTTTGTAATTATTCAGGCAACAAAGACAAGAAAATATGATTAACATAACAAACCGAACTGAAGATGATTAGTTTGCAAGTAAACAAGTTTTGGGAATGATTATCCAAAAATAACAAGAAAATTAGAAACTGTTATTTCTTTAATTAGCCCAACTTGATTACTTATTGCAATGTGCAATCTTAAGGTACATAATACCTTGTACAATGCCCTTAGCAATTTCAAAGCTTGGAAATGATTGCTGAGAAGTCGACGCCTTTGGAAGAGGAAATCAGGTAGAGAAATTGAAACGGTAACCATCCTATGAAAGATGAGAAGAAGAGAGGAAACTTGTTAAAAGCTGAAGCAATACAAACTCTAGCTGTAAGTGTTGTTTCATGTGCTTAAGTAGATGAAGAAAATATAAAGTACAATTCCCTGTAGCCATAACAGGGGAATCCCATCCCTAAGAGTTCTTGCACGGCAATTTTCTTTATTTTGTCTAATTTGCTCCTCTTGTCTGCAAAGATGAAGCGATTGAACAAATTCATAATGCCGCGGTACGGCACCTGAACTCGAAGCTACGATCAGATCCGATGGGATCTGATCCGTTCAGATTCCACAGATCCAGCCGATTGGGTCTGGTCCTATCCGGGCAGACCTCTAAGGATCCGGTAAACTGGGTAGCCCCAGGTATGCTTGGGGCTGGATTGAATCTTGTCTATGTTCTCATGAGCTCTGTGTCTTTACCCCATTTCGGACTCTAGATGGGTTGGGACAACTTGGGCAGCACTGCAGTCCCCAAGCCCTCAAATTTTTTTAAAAAATACTACTTACGTCCTTTACTAATTAACTCTACTTGAAGAAATGTAAGAAACATATAGCTATGCATGAGAAATGGACTTGGTTTTTCCTTTCTTTTCCCCATAATGGAAGAAGATACCACCAGAAGGCATACTCTTTCTTTTTGGCATGGACACCAAATTGTCTTTCTGATTACAGCATATCCAATTCCATTTCTCACCACCAGATGAAACAGAAGCAAAATGAACCACTAACATTATCCATGTGTTTTCCAATCTCATCCTTACCACCTACCATTCATCTGAGCTAAAATTCAAGAATTTGACCATTTGAGTCCGGAATTTTGACAAGGATTTACTCCCACTTCGTTGGAAGGATTAAGTTACTTAGGTTGACTCTATTGTAAGTTTAGGAGCAAACTAAAAAATATAATCTGTCTATTCTGAAAAAAAGAAGACCACACAAATTAAAGAGACCATTCCATGCATTTCCAGGCATTAGACAGGCTAAAGAAATTCTCTCTCTCTCTCTCTCTCTCTCTCTCTCTCTCTCTCTCTCTCTCATGAAATAATAAAAAAAACAAAGAATACAAAGCAGTCCTAATTAGCCTCAAAAGTCTCTTATTTGAGTCAGAATGCATCAAGCTATCAAATTTATTTAACGTTTTCTTTTCTGTTTTCCAAAAATGAAACTATCAAATTTATTTTCCTAACAATCAGTGTTATACGGCAACACTAAAATACCAATTAGGGATCAATATCTTTCAAAGTTACAGACCTTTTAACAAAATTTTATGATCTCTTCCTCGACTTTTGAAGCGAATAGCCACGCTTCGCATACCATCCGAAAGGCCTGGTTGCCATGGTTCGTCCTTTTCGAGCCCATCGTCTGAACTAGACAACAAATAGAACCTCACACAGGATGTGATGGAAACCTATTTCCATGGCTACTATAATTTGCTCTAGAGCTGTTCTAATTACCCGACCTTAGTGTGAGCAAGAACTTTAGATCATCCACTAAATAGGCAGTTTGAGAGTGTGAGACCCAAAATAAAATCTTTTTGCCCGTATAAACTAATTTTCTTGTTGACTCTTGGCAATGCTTACGTTAGTATTAGACTGCAGAACTGAACTTACAGAAATTACTTGATTTTTATTTTATTATAATAATAATAATGATTATTGTAACAAAAAGAAAAAATAATTTGATCTTTTCCCATTTGTGATTTGTCCCATTATGTTCTACTATTCTTTGGTTTAAATTATAACTTATGCACCTGTATAAGTATGTATGTCTGTGTAACGACTCGACCTATGTTAACATGTGACACACATCGAGTCACATATTAAAATTTCGTACAGGGATGTTGGGTATATAAGTAAGAGCAATAAAACATTAAGCAAGTCTATTGGAGGTATCCCAAGTGAGGCCATAGATTACAAAGACTGAATTGAGACTCATTGAGCATAAAGGTAAGAGATATCAGATATCCAAATAAAATTTCTTACGGAGTTAAGTACCTGTTCCCCCCACCGATTTGACCTGCTTCCCTGGAGGAGTGCAATTTCATTTAAGCAAACCAAGAAAAGAATGAGGGTTAAAATCTAATCAACAAAAGTCCATGGGTATTACAAAGGTGTATTTAGACACCAAAGACAACAGCTCGATTAATCTGGACAGTAACATAGAGTCACGGACACATTGGTTGTGTCAAACATTGATAAGTTAGCTTCCGTTACAAAGCAATTTTAGAAGCAGAGTCACTTACCGGTTGTTTGAGTTGAAGTCTGGTGGCTTTCCGCAGAAACAAGCTGCATTTGTCGTTTTCATTGCATCGCCAGAGAAATCACTTTCAAGATTTGAGTTGTTAAATGTCTTTCACTTCTCTCCATTCACTTTATTGTAGAAGATGTTATTATGTTTCTTCACTTGAAGCTGTAATTTTACATAAAGAAAAACATATTAAACAAGGAAATTCATTAAGCATGTTATGTTCAACTATTGCCTAAAATGATAGGATAATATACTTAGTAATATGCAATTAGTTTTATTTGTCAATTTTCACATTTCTATTAAAATGCTCCAAACCTTGTTACTACCTTTCATATAAGAGCATAGACTAAATTAGTTCTTTCCATTCTACCTAATTGCCTAGAACATTTATTGCTTGATAACATAAACACTACAAAACAGTTAGAAACAACAATTAGAAACAACAAGAACAATAACCATCAAAGCACACAGGGTGCCTACAATGAATGTTGGTTAAGGGAAAAGTATAATTACATCTAAACCAAATACATTAGGAAGTAACTAACTCAATATATCAGCAGGTACAATGGTTTTGTATCAGGGTGCAATTTTAAAAATGCCTTTTACGTTACATTTGTGTCTGTGAGGACAAATGGATCTCGGCTGGTTAAAATCTTCGAGATGATTGAAATCAACAGTGGTTCTTCTAATTTGCTTTTAAAAAAGCCTCATTTTTTCCCCTTTATCTAGAATGGTGTATTTAGTGATGGACCTAGCCTTGGACAATAGGGGCCATAGCCCCTACTTTGACAAAAAGCTTTTATTTTATTTTATTTTATTTTATTTGGAATGACGTATTCAGTGATGGAGATAACCTTGGACACTAAGAGTAACTCTAACACAATTCTCTATTTTAGAGAGCCAAAATATAATATAATATTGCACTCTCTATTTTAGAGAGTCATTTTTGGGGAGCAACTCCAATACTACTATTTATTTAGTTAACCATTCCAACTAACTATCATATTTTTAAAGAAACAATATTACATGGCATGTCATGTCATTATTGTAATGGTGATGTGGCATGATGACCAGACATGACACTTCATCAAAATTTTTAGAAGGGTTAAAAATTTTAAGTTAAAGTGCTACGTCCTCAAAAATAAAAACGAATAATTTTCCAATAACGTAGAATCAAATGGAGAACCAAATAAAGAATAATTATAAACATAACATTTATCAGCAAAGGCATTATCATTCTTCTTCACACTCATTTGGATGTATTTCACAATATTTATCAGCAAATAAAAAAGCAAGACAATTTGATTGCATGTTGATAACAACTTCTAGTGTTAGGAAACAATTCAATAGCCACAAACAAACTGAGCACTGTCCCTCCTGAAAACAGTCCAGATTACCCTTCAATTCTGTAGGTTTCAAATTACTACATTATATAGAATCAAGCCACTAGATAGAAAGCTTTGTGTTGAAGAAAAGTTACATTTATGTATTCTAACGGTAATTATATTTTTGTAAAACTTACGATAATGTGTATTCCAACGGTAATTACACAAATAATTCTGCTTCAAATCTTAGAAATCTTTTGCCATAAATGAAAGGTGAACAACCCCAGTCCAAGTTTAAAACTTAGGAAAGCAGTCGGAGTAAATAATTACAAAAAAATGTATGTTCTGCCTTGTGTAATCAACAAGGTCAAAGCTTTGTGCAAATTCATTAAGGCCCCAAATCCAAATTTAGTCATTGATTCTGGAAAATTAGAAATTAAAAATTAAAAATCTACCTTAGATATTGAAAAGTAGCTAATTTGATCTACTCCAATATCACGTAAAAGAAAAATTAGAAACTAGATTTCTCAATCCATGTGAAATCCAAAACAAAATAAAAAATAAAAAAAAATACAATCAGAGCATTCAAATTAGGTCCAAAGATCACCCATTGTTAAGCAGGATTCAAACCCCAGATGTACATAAAACCATTATGCAACCATAGAAAACTTTTTTTTTTTTTTACAAAAATAGAAAAACTCAATGCAGAGAATAGGTTACACATTCAGCAATAAGGGGAGGGAGTTCCTGCTACTGTGAGTTGATGAGAGAAATGTATAGGTCGGTTTTCAAAGCTAAGAGGGAAGGTGAGGAGAGGAGGGGAAAGAGGGATTTATGTAGTGAGGAGGGGGATTTGAGTTTTATGGCTAGGGCTTTCAAAAGTGGGGGGGGGGGGGGGGGGGGGGGGGGGGGGGGGGGGGGGGTTTTTTGAAGAGTAAGAGAGAGGGAAGAAAAGAGGAGGAGGAGGAGGAGAGAGAGAGAGAGAGAGTCCATAGCTGTTGAAGAAGAGAAACTAAAAGTGAGAAGCTCTGCTTTTATGCCCTAGCCTGTAGAGGTTTTATGCTGAAGAAAAGAGAAATGAAGAAGAATGCTTCACATCAAATAACCATTGAAGTAGCGAACACTACTTTGGCTCGTTATATTTGGCGAGCTAAAGTAGTGAAATGCTACTTTGACGAGTCAGATGGCAAGATCGTTGAAGCATAAAATAAGATAAGGGCTCTGTAAAATAGCTAAAAGATAGTTTTTACAGAGCATGTTGGAACTGCTCTAAGGGGCCATGGTCCCCTACTTTGACAAGAAGATATATTTATAGCACTTGTCTTGGGCGGTATCAGACAAGTCAGCCAAAGGGGCACCTTGCAAATTAAGCCAACACACACACCCAAAGGTGCACAAGTAAGCAACTTTTGAAGTAACAAGCTAAGAACGAGTAAAACAACAATTAAGGCAAATAGCACACAATTTGCAAGCATTAAGATCACTTTTATTACATGTACAAAGCAATTCCAAACTATAATTAGGCAGAGAGCTTAAATAGCAAACAACCGACAAGCTAGAGATTTGGACTCACCTTACTATCATCCCCTATATATGCTTTTTAAGACATTTTAAAACTGGTACAAGGAAACGTGACCCTTCTTTGAGGAGTCATAATAGGTCTACAAAAATATATGCAAGGAATTTGACAAAATCCTTTTACATACATTTATATATGACCCTAAACTAATTTTCTGGCCCTTCGAAAAAATTACAATACCTCTCCTCAATAGGACTAGGACACGACCAACTTGGATGCCACACCCCTTAACAAGGAAAAATCTACGCGTGCATTTGACACCAAACCTACATTTCTAGACTCTATACAATATGTACAGACATGATAGAGTTGGCACGAGACTGGAAAATGAGGGCATGGGCCCGGCCTTGAAGTGCAGCTTATAACACTCTCCCCCACTTATGCGGTCGATGTCCTCGTAGACTTTGAAGCAAGGTACTCCTCGAGCTTGTCCACGAATGGTTGTAAGTCTTCCGCCTTCTCCTAATTGATCTCCTCGTCCCCAAGATTCTTCCACTTCACTAAGTACTCCAGGCATGGGTGTTTTGCCTTGACCACTTTGTCTGTGAGAATGTCTTCAACTTGCTTTAGCGCTGGTGGCTTGGCGTTAATGGCTGCTCTTGTGGAGATGTTGCGGGTTGAATCTTCTTGATTTGCATGGTAACGCTTGAGACAACTCACATGGAATACTAGGTGCACTTTCATCCAGGCTAGAGGCTCGACATTGTAAGACGCCTTCCCAATCTTTGCCATAACCGAAACAGGTCCTTCGTACTTTTGCACTAGGCACCGGTTACAGTTGCGAAGAAATCTAAGTTATTCAAGCATCAGCTTCACTAGTACCAGGTCCCTAACTTGGAACTCGAGCGGCCTTCTTCCCTGATCTGCCCATTTTTTCATTTTCTTGGAAGCCTTCTCTAAGTAAGCTCTGGCTACTTCATTCCCCTGCTTCCATTCTTTGGTGAAATTGTAGGCTCTTAGAGACTTTCCGGTATAAGGCTCATCCACTATGTGGGGCATTAGTGACTACTGACCTGTAACAATCTCAAAAAGGCTCTTGTTAGTAGAAGAACTCTTTTAAGAATTAAAATAAAATTGAGTTACATCAAGTAATTGCACCTAATTTCTTTGGTTGGCATTAACAAAATGGAGCAAATACTCTTCAAGTAACCCATTGAAACGTTCCGTTTGGCCATCAGTCTATGAATGATAGCTAGACTTTATGGTGAGTTGTGAACCGAGAAGCTTAAAAAGTTCTGACCAGAAGGTCTCTGCGAATTTGGAATCCCGGTCACTAACAATACTTTAGGGCACGCCACAATACTTGACAATGTGTTTGAAAAATAGATGAGTTGTCTCCTCTACCGGGCAATACTTTGGTGTTGGGATAAATGTGGCATACTTTGAGAACCGGTCCACAATCACCAAAATAAAGCTCAGATCTCCAATCTTTGGCAAGTTACTAATGAAATCAAGTGAAACACTTTCCCAAGGCCTCCTAGGAGTAGGAAGTGGTTCCAATAACCCAGCTGCCTTGGCTCGCTCCGTCTTGTCTTGCTGGCAGGTAAGACAAGTCTTCGTATAATCCATCACATTGTCTTTTATATGGGGTCAATAGTAGCCATGTTTCAATAGTGCCATTATTCGTTGCCTTTGGCGCTCGGCACGCGCCCAAGGCTTTAGCTCTTCCAAGAAATAGAACATTTTATCCTTCTCCGACATGTCCCGAATGTTCAATATTAGCCCGGAGAATTGTTTAACATATTCCCTCACAGTGCTTGTATGCTTTAAATCTCTAAGCTTGCGCCGAGCTATGTACTCAACGTTCTCAGAGAAGAATTGGGCCTTCAATTCCCTATTTAGGTCTTCCCACGTGTCAATGGTGCAACAGCTCTGTAAGATTTCTTCATGCTTCGTGCGCCACCATAGTTTAGCATCACCGCTCAGATACATTGTAGCCATGGTAACCTTGGTCTCTTCCGAGTCACTCTTAACAGCATTGAAATATTGATCCATGTCAAAGAGATAGTTCTCCAACTCTTTGGCATCCCCTTGCTCCACCATAGGCACAGGGTTCTAGAATGAGTACCTTTGTCATGTCAAAGATTGAGGTGTGAGGGGCCAAGTTACTGACTACCCGCATTAGTAAATTTAGCTTTGTGTTGATCTCATCCAACTTGTCTCTTAACTCTTTCACCTCATCCCGAAGTTCTTCTGTGTCGGCGAGCCCGCCAATGGTGGCACTAGCCCGTAGCGTCTCAGCTGCCGTGCTTACTTCCACTAGGTCTAGGCGATCACCGAGCCTGGCCAAGCTTTCCGCTATCTCACGTCTTAGACTTTCCATTTCCACCTCCATCTCATCGAGACGATCTTATGCTGACTTCTTTGGAGGCATGGTTCACGGATCCTTAAAGCAACTACCGTGCTTTGATACCAAATGTCATGGACTGACATTTTTAAGTGAGCAAGACCGTGGGGCACTTGTCTTGGGCGGCACCAAACAAGTTAGCCAAAGGGGTACCTCGCAAATTAAGCCAACACACACACCCAAAGGTGCACAATTAAGGAACTTTTGAAGCAACAAGCTAAGAACGAGTAAAGCAATAATTAAGGTAAATGGCACACAATTTGCAAGCAATAAGATCACTTTTATTTCATGTACAAAGCAATTCCAAACTACAATTAGGCGGAGAGTTTAGATAGTTAACAACCGAAAAGCTAGGGACTTGGACTCACTTTATTATCCTCCCATATATATGCTTTTTAAGTCATTTTAAAACTGATAAAAGGAAATGTGACCCTCCTTTGAGAAGTCATAATAGGTCTACAAAAATATACACAACGAATTTGGCAAAACCCTTTTACATACATTTATATATGACCCTAAACTAATTTTCTAGCCCTTCCGAAAAATTACAACACCTCTCCTCAATAGGGCTAGGACACGACCAACTTAGACGCCGCACCCCTTGACAAGGAAAAATCTACGCGTGCATCCGACACCAAACTTACATTTCTAGACTCTATACAATATGTACAGACATGATAGAGTTGGCACGAGATTGGAAAATGAAGGCATGGGCCTAGCCTTGAAGTGCAGCTTGTGAAACTCTCCCTCACTTATGCGGTCGACGTTCTCGTAGACTTTGCTACCGGTTGACGGTGTTAAGGGGGCTAAGGCCAAAGAACTTGACAAGGAATAAATATATGTTGTATCTTCAATAAAGTCGTTGACTTTAATTCTTATACTATTCACATATAATATCCTATGTATAAATTAAAAAAAACTTTCATTTTTTGTCCAGATATAAAACGTAACAAAAAATACTTGTATTTTTTTAGTAGGATCATATAGTATATGTATTAAATGTTTCTAAGCACCCCATTTTTGCCCATTCGGTAACTTCAAGTCCGACCAAACTCACATTCAAACAACATAGACACATTCAAGCTTAAACCAGGTTTTCAGACTCAATCCAATCAATCAACTGCTTTGCGGGCCCGCCAGGCGCTATATAAGCGAAATAACCAAAATGCCCTTGGGGCATTATTCATTCCAATTCAAGTTGGCACGTCTTCTTTAAAATGATAAGTTCCTATTTCAACCTAAATTCCAATTCTAATTCCAATTCCAATCCAAGTCAATCCAACTCAATCCAGCCCGTCTTTTAAGAAAGTTGATCCCTCAGATGGTAAATTCATCAAGCACAACACGCTTACCGAGAAAACTCCTTGCAATGATAAGTCCTTTCTAACCTGTCAATCGGGGTGGAACCCAAGTCCCCGAGATGGTAAAGCGATTCATTTCTGGCGCCTGCTAGCCCGCCAACGTAGAATGTTTGCTATTCGGCACGTCGATTTGGAAAATACCAAAGGCCCTAAGACGATAAGACCATTCAGTAACTTTCCGAGATCAAGTAGTCTCCAGAATGAACATGCACCATCAGAGTGACGAAAACATCGCAACCATCAAAGTGGCAGAAACACTCGTAAATAGGTCAACATTGGTAATTGCCAACAAACCCCTTATGTCACAAGACCGAACTCTCATTTTGACCGTGGCACGTTTACCAAGAACGAGATACCTTTGAAAATCAACTCATCACACACTATCAAAGTGATGAAAACACTCAAAACACAGGTCAACAACAGTGCTTGCTAGCCAACTCCAGTGAAAAATGACCAAACTGCCCTTTGGGCTCTATAAGCACGCTTCTCGAGAAAATATTTATGTCCTTAGAATGGTAAGTCCACCCTTTCAGGATTGTCCCAATGAAAATTCGGCATGTTCAAGTGCCTTCCAGTCCGTTCAGAATCAATTACAAGACTATTCAGTCAAAATGACCATTTTGCCCCTAGGCATCCGATTGCCTTCGGGAACCACACTGGCTCTAGGTATCAAATCGATTATCTTCTGGGAATGCTTCTAACAATACTCCCAATCCTCTAGTACCCTTCCAGACTATTCCAAATCCATTCTGGTGAACCTAGTGCAAAAAGATTATTTTGCCCCTGATGGTCCCTTCATTCTTTCCAACCACACCGACTCCAATTATCACTGATGCTACCTTTGGGACACTTGTTTAGGGTTTCTATTCATCCCCAGCCTTCCGGATTATTTTTAGACTTTTTGGAGTCACTTCTAGTGGAACCAGGCTAAAAATTACATGGTAGTCACTAGGACAGGTGCTCAAATCTTCTGCCTTTCGTAGCAAGGGTTAAAAGATTTATGTCTTGCCGCCTTAAAACTTTCCTAAGTGGTTGGAGTGGTGCCAAGCCAAAAAATAGCCTAGCGCCAGAGCCAACTTCGATTGCTTATAAATACAGACCACCCCCTACGTAAAAAAAAAAGGATCCGCAAACTCAGTCTAGAAATGCTGCCTCACTAAAAACAGGCTTCAAAACCCTAGTTCTTTCAAGCCTCCTTCAAACCCTAGCCTCCTTACACTCTATACACACAAACCCTAGCCTCTATATACTTTATACACTCAAATACAAGTCTCCAAGCATCCATTGAAGATCAAGTGCTGCGTATTCAAAGCTCTCAAGGTGAAGCAAACAAAGCAAGCAAAGCAATCGAAGTAAAAAAAGACAAGGTAGATTTTCGATTTAGTTTATGTAATTTTTCCCTCTATCTTCTCTCTCCTAACCCACTGGAGTTCTCTTCTATTTTAATCCCCATCTTTTATCGCCCATTCTTGCATGCTTGAAATAAGGGACTTCCCGGTTCAGACCTAAGAATACTTATTGAAGGTCACTGTGCTGGGGGCTTTCTTCATATTCAACCTAAGATGGTGTGGGTTTGGCCCCCTTTATTATGTGGTGAAGCCTAACCTTGTATGATCATAACCCTATTGCATTGTGGTTGTTATGTTCATACATTGTATTCAATATTGTATTCAAAGTTATTTTCAAACTTGCATCAAAATTTTCTTTCAAAACTTGCATTCAAAACCTCATTCTTTCAAACTTGTTTTCAAAATCACAACCCTAAGACGATTCTAATCATTCCATGGTTAGGGTTATTTTAGGAAAGTGTTATATTTAAATTGACTATCAAAGTCCAAAGTTTGGGTTTAAACCTTAAATTATTTTTTAATAAATCACAATTCTAAAGTGATTCTAGTTATTCTATGGTTATGGTTGCTTTAAGAAAGTGTTACATTCAATGAGATTATCAAAGTCCAAATCTTGTTTTCAAACCCTAGTTGTTTTCAAAATCACAATCCTAGAATGGTTCTAATCCTTTCATGGTTAGAATCGTTTTAGGAAAGTGAGATATTTAAGAAACTTGCAAAAGTCTATATTCAAACCTTTCTAAAATAGTTTTCACAAAACCACTTCCTAAAGACTCTTTTCAAAGACCTACTTTCCAAAAACTCCTTATTTTGAGAGTTCAAGTCAAAATTTTAGAATTCATGATTACGAAACTCTAATTCCTTTCTTAAAATCATGACCTTCTATTTCCACCAAATCATAGATTTCTAAAACCCCTTTTCCATCAAATTATAGATTTCCAAAACTTAAACTTTCCAATGTAGGAAATCAAATCAAATCCTCCAATGTAGGAAATCAAATCAAATCCTCCAATTTTGAAAACAAAATCAAATTCTCTATTTTTTGAAACAAAATCCAATCTCATGTTTTAGGAAATAAAAAGTTTCATTTTTCCTAATTTCAATTTTTCCTAACTTCAAATTGTCCAAAGACATAAAAATTTCCTTTTTCAAATTGGAATCCAACATTCTCAATGCTTTGCATAAACCCTAGGTCTTAGGATTGCCTAAATCCCAAGTTACCTCAATCATAGATTAAACCTTCTCAAACTCAACTTTCTAAATTCAACTTTTCAAATATTTCTAAATTCAAACCTTTCTCTATTCAAACATTTCCTAAATTAAACCTCTCCTGATTCAAATCTTCCTAAATCAAGTCTTTCCTAAAGTGAAAATTTTCCTAAAATAGAATTTTTCTAATTTAGAATTTTTTTAATTCAAATCTTTTCTAAGTTTAAACTTTCAAAAGTCAAATCTTTTCTAATCCTCTTAAACCAAATATTTTTAAATTAAACCAAATCTTTTCCAACATTTCCAGGTCAAATGTTTCTAAATCAAATCAAACATTTTCCACTCTTTCCTAAATCCAACTTTCCTATATTGGAACTTTTTCAGTTCGAAACTTTTCAAAATTGAAACTTTCTAAAATTAAACTTTTCAAGTTCAAATGAAGTCTTTTCCATTCGAAACCCTAGGTTACATAAACCCTAGGAGGCTAAAAATTCAAGTTCATTCCCTAACCCTAAGTTAGGAAACTTAAACTCTTTTCTAAACTAAGATAGTTTTCAAACTCCAATTCAAGTTAAGATGACTTCATAATTCAATTCAATATTTCCAAAATAAGTTCAAGGTTTATTTCAAAATTCAATTTCAGGTTCAAGTTTTATTGTAAAGTCAACTTCAATTCAATTTCAAATCAAAGTTTAATTTCAAATCTTCCATTCAAGGTTCAAATCAAATCTTTTCAAATTATACTTTTCAAACACCCCAAAGTGTTTATTTTCAATCAGACTCCGAGTCTGAACTACGACTGAACTGATTCCCAACAAAGGAATACATAGGTAACCCTCATGGATGTGGTCACAACCTTTTTCAAACCTCAAATCCCCTTTTCAAATTTGTTTTCAAAATCAAATCTTTTACTTGCACTTGCATGTTCTGCATTATGTCAAATATTTTTCTAAAATTCTTTTCGAAGTGGATAGTATTGGACAATTGTTAACCGAAAATTCTAAATGAGTGAACATCGGATGAAAAGATATGTAGGTACTGCAAAGGAGGAGATAGGGTGATAGCCTAGTGCATCTTCCGTATACGTAATCAACCTTCAAACCATAGATCACTATTTTCGAAGGACCAAAACCGAAGTTCTTTTTCAAAAAGGGCTTAAACGTTTTCTAAAGGTTTCCAACCAACTTGATTTCTCTAAAAACCCTCTCTTAAGGAAGTTTTTCAAAACCTTTTTAAAAATTCTAAGTTTCATATTCAGATTATACTTAGTTTTAGGTGATCTAACTCACCTTAACAAAGTTAGATGACGACTCTAAACATTTTTCCAAAAGCCTTAATTCAAGTTAATTTTAAATTCAAACCTAGTTGCATTCGTCATTCTAGGAGGATGAGTTCTAAAGATAGAGTACTGTGCATTTTTTTCACCATTCTCGAGAGCGAAAAAATTAGAGCGCGACAATGTTTTACGTATTATATTTAAAAAAAATACTAGATTAAAAATTATGATATCATCTAATATAATCTTAGCATATTATTGATTCTATACTTAATATATAATTATAATAGTATAATTACTGACCATTAAATTCATTCAACTTTGTCAATTATAGAAAAAAACTTATATAAATCATGATTAGTGTGTCTGTTTCATGTCATATATATTTGTGATATTTTTCTGATAGTTAATATACTTAAATTTTAAATATACTTTTCTATAACTTCTTATTAATAGTCAAAATATTAAATTAAAAATTAAAAATAATAAATTAATTTATTTTTATATCAAGTATTAAAAGAATAAAATAAGAAAAATAAAAGTTATCTATCTTGTACTTTAATCTAGCTACTTTTAATAATATGTTTAAAAAAATTGATACATATGAGACAAAAATGCTATCGACTAACATTGACAAGAAGAAATTATCTATAAATGTTATCATATTTTTATACTGAATTTTTAACTAATGTTTGTATAATACCCATACAATGATATATTTGTATTTTTGGTGTTCTCATATTTTTATATCAAATTTTTTTATTGTATTTTAAAAAAAATCGTAATAAGTATGTACATATTACGTACCATTCTTTTGTTGTATCGTATTTTAGTAACTATGTATCGGGATGGCTTTATTTCCCAATTTAGTATTTAGATTTTTTCTAAGTCTGATTATTTGAATTATTTTATTCACTACAGTAGAATGTCCAATATAATTCATATGGTGTAATCAAAATCTTGTGGGCTGGGCCACAGGGATATTGCAGTCAGACAGGTCCAGCGGTAAATTGGATTTATTTCTCATTCTCTGCTCTTTTCTAATCAGAATCTCAAATTGAGAGATCTGAAACCGAGTCAAGCACACAAACAAACCCAGGACTCGCTTCAAGGACTTCGGTTCAACTTTGATCGAGTAATCTCTCTCTCTCTCTCTCTCTCTCTCAATCTCGATATATATATATTGATATATACACTACCTATATATGTATATTCGCGCTTGAACATACATATGTTCACACTTTGATTTTTTGGATATTTGTTTTAGGGTTTTCTCTATGTTTAGCTTAGAATTACGGCAACTTTAGAGATTTTTTGCTATTAGTCATCGAACACGTACTTAGACATCACTTTTGTACTCAGAATTTCTGATTTTGGTTGAGGGTTTCAATGGGGAAGAACGAATTTCTGACTCCGAAGGCGATTGCAAACCGGATCAAGGCGAAGGGTCTGCAGAAGCTTCGATGGTACTGCCAGATGTGCCAGAAGCAATGCCGGGACGAGAACGGGTTCAAGTGCCACTGCATGAGCGAGAGCCACCAGCGCCAGATGGAGGTCTTCGGCCAAAACCCCCACCGAATCGTCGACGGCTACACGGAGGAGTTTGAGAATACCTTCCTTGAGCACATGAAGCGCAGCCACCGCTTCAGCCGCGTTGCCGCCACCGTGGTGTATAACGAATATATCGCTGATCGCCATCATATTCACATGAATTCGACGGAGTGGGCTACGTTGACCGAGTTTGTGAAGTATTTGGGGCGCACAGGCAAGTGCAAGGTGGAGGAGACACCGAAGGGGTGGTTTATTACATATATAGATAGAGATTCCGAGACCCTTTTCAAGGAAAAGATGAAAAATAAGCGAGCTAGGGCCGATATAGTGGACGAGGAGAAGCAAGAGAGAGAAATAAGGAGGCAAATTGAAAGGGCGGAACAATTTATGCCGGTGGCAAATGGGGAGGCTCAGCCTTTGGAGTCTGAGCCCAAGCCGCTGACAAAATCAGAGACTGGTGAGAAGATTGTGCTTAGCTTGGGTTCATCGTCTAAACCACTTGCCAAAGACAAAGTTGGGAGTTCTAAGTTGGTATTTCAAGAACCAGATATTGATACAAAGAATGAGAAAGTTAAAGGAAATGGCAAGTCAGTAAAAAGCGGGAGTGGGAGTAGGTCAGCATTGGATGATTTGATGAGAGAGCAAGAGAAGGCGAAGGAGCGGATTAATAGGAAGGATTATTGGTTGTGTGAGAGAGTCATTGTAAAGGTCATGAGCAAGGCCTTGGCCGAGAAGGGGTACTACAAGCAAAAGGGCGTTGTGCGCAAGGTGATTGATAAATATGTTGGGGAAATTGAGATGCTTGAGAGTAACCATGTGCTCAGGGTTGATCAGGAAGAGCTTGAAACAGTGATTCCACAAATTGGGGGCCTTGTTAGGATAGTTAATGGGGCTTACCGTGGATCAAATGCAAGATTGCTAGCAGTGGATACAGACAACTTCTGTGCCAAGGTTCAGATTGAGAAAGGAATATATGATGGGAGAGTGCTTCAGGCTGTTGATTATGAAGATATTTGCAAAGTTGTTCAATGAGATCTCTTAATTGTAGATCATGGAGTTTTTTGTTATTTTCTTGTGCACTGATTCCTTACTGCTACTTTCGGGTAAGTTGGTTGGAGTGAGCCCATGCTACTTTAAATGATATTAATGTCATGTTCCATTGCAAACATTTGTATCCAGTTTTTATGTATCTTTCAAGAAAGTTAGCAAGACATTACATGAAAAGGTTTATGTTTCTTCACATATGGCTTGGTGATTTTAAAATGCAGCAACCTCTAGACACATGTTTTAACTTCCCCATTTTATTTACATTTGTATGCCTTATTATACCACCTTGCAGAATGGGACTCAGGAGTATAATTGTTAACGCTAAATTTCTGATAATTTGTTCTCTTTCTTGTGTTGTTTCAATGTTCCATGACAAGTTTGGCTGTCATTTTTCTGCTCACTTACTTATTATTAAATCTTCTAACCAATTTATGTGACTGTTTTGGTATATAGTTGTGAACAAACTTACTGTTTATGTGAATACCATTCCTCTCTGGAGATCTACAACAGCTCTTAGCCTTTTGTTTTGCTCATTTCGAGGTATAGATTCCTATTGCAGCTGTTTTGTTTACAAATTGTTCTTCGTTTTTATTTTTGTAGTTGGCAATACTTAGCATGGATTTATGTCAAATATCATTAGAGAAAAAAAATTGTGACTAGTAGTGTGAGATGGGAAACGCATTAAACTGAAAAATAAACTGCAATTAGTTGTGGTTCTAGAATTATTACATGTCTCCAAAGGTCCTTGTCATCATGAATCCATCCTTTTATTAGTTGTGCAGTTTTGAGTCAGTCGTAGGATCTTTATTCAAATACAGCTATAGTTTAGGCTGATATATATATTTTGGGCCCGTTTGGTGGTACAACTTTTTCATCTAGCTTTTTTTAAGCTTATAAGCAAAAAAGTCAAGTTTTTCTATATTTTTTTGCTTATCTTTGGCTAAAGCAAAGTCAAAAAAGCAAAAAAGTCATAAAAACTTGACTTTTGTGCTTGTTAGCTTAAAAAAAGCTTGGCAAAAAAGCTATACTAAACCGGCCCTCTATGATTATAGAAACTATACAATTACCACATTCTTACTTCCACATTTCATGAGTTCCATAATAAGAAGCACGGATATGGACACGGACACGGACACAGATGCAGACTTGGGACACAGCGTTTTTAAAAAAGTGAGGATACGGACATGGCAGAGATATGGTAAAAAATTATATTTGTATACAGTTTTATATCTAATGTATATGAATGTAACATCCATAAGGCATCAAAAAGTGTTCTAAATGTGTCCTAGATGTGTCCAATATGCATCCTATATGCATCCAATAGGTGTCCTGAATGTCGCTAGAATGTCTTAGGCGTGTCCATTGAAAAATAAATAAAAATTTAAGCGTGTCCGACACATATACTAGCGTGTTTGAGAAGTATGTGTGTCCGACGTGTGTCTGACACGGATACTGCACCCTCAATGGAGTGTCCGTGCTTCTTAATTTCCACATATAAGTAGTTTTTTTTTTCCTGGTGGATTACTTCAAATATGTGTAAATGTGTGTGTGAGCGTGCGCGTTTGCGTTCACTTTTTTATATCGGGTCCTCTCTAAGTTCCTAGACTTAGGTAACTAGAAACCTCACTACATCAGAGTTTATACTTGTGTCCATGTCTGCAGAACTTAGTACTTCTTCATTGTTCAATATACATTCATGCTGGAAAACTGGAATGCTGATCTTTCTTATTTCAGTTAAAAAAAAAAACATTTTTACTTTGACATCAATGGGATTCAATCCGTGGTGTTTGCTTCATGCTGAGCATGATTTTGGCAGCAAGTCAAAACTACTTGGTAATTGGAATGTAAAAAGATTGACTAGGAAATGTGAATTATAGGCATAATTTGAGCCATCCAACATTAGCTGCAAAAACAGTTCATGAACTTTTTCCTCCATTAGGTTGGTGAATCTCTATCATTGGAATTTTTGTTGTAGGAACATTTTGGTTTATTGGTGGTCTTGATAGAGAGAAGCTATGTTACCTAGAATCGGGTACGGGTGTCGGGTGCAGGTATGTGTGTAAGCGTCAGATTCATCTAATTCTCATGTTCAAAGATGCTCGGACACATCTTAGATTTCGTATTTTTTAAATACTTCTTTTATTTATTTACAAATTAAAATATACCATTTCATGCATAAAATAGAAGTCTTACATAGTTCTATAGTAAACTTAATTACTTGTATATATTTGTTAGATGTATATCCAACTAGGTTCTAGTCATATCGGACACATAACCCCATACCTTTATCTAGGTGTTGAGTGTCCAACATAGGTATTTTACAAATTTAGAAGTATCCAGGTAGCATACGAGAGAAGTCTAGGGGCATGAAATTTTTTCCCTTAGAAGATGTGAGGAAATGCAGAAACATATACTTCAAGTTACTTTGCACAAATAACAAGGCTGTATTTTCAGTTAAAGTTTGGCATGAAAAGGTGGATTCAACATTAATCCAGTATATTCAACAAAACATTAGTTATCTGATGAAATTTAGCATATTTTAGTAGAATCTTAACAGGACGTTGTTTGATTACTGTTCATCCCCAGTTGGTTTCATAACTGTAGTATGATGCCTTTCTGAATGCTTTTTTGTCATGATCAGTATTATATAATATTGCATGGTTGTTCTTTTGTTAGTACTTCCACTCTGAGTTCCTGTTTGTCGTGTAAAATTGCATGGCTAAATGTCAGGCACCTGAAGGTTCATTTCTAGCTCAGCAAATGTTTATGTTTTAATTATTTTTGTTGGGAGCGAATTTGGCTGTCAAAATTTAGAAGCTAGTATTACTTGTTAATGCTGTATGTTGGAACTCTACTGCAGGTGGTAAACTGGCTAGGCAAGGTTTGAATTGCAACAAAGGATTGCAAAGATTCTTACTATACGAGGCCTGCAGATGGGATGGCCTTTATGTTTTCATGGTGTCTGGTCCCTTACTGCTATGATTGATTGCCAGCTCTAAACCATATCTAGATAAGGATCTGTGTTACATGGACTTAGAGACGGGTTTTATGTGTTGGGATGTGTCTAAAGTTAGAATTCGTTTAATTCTTGTGTCCAATGACACTAGGTCATGGCTATATTTTATATTTCTTAAATACTTTCTTTATTTTTTGAGGTAAAATGGAGCTTGCAAACTAACGTAGAGCATTTAATGCATAAATAAGACACTTATGCAGAATTATATAGTAAACTCAAATACTTAAGTCATATTTGTTGGGTCCATGTCCAACTATATGTGTTGGATAATATCCCATGCCCTTACCCAAATGTCAAGGTTTGACACGGGCACTTCACAAATTTGGAAGAGTACATGTAACATAGATAAGGGTATGTGCAAATATGGGCTAGTGACAATCTGCTTCGGCAGTTTCGTAAAAGAAAAGTGTGTTCTGTCTGTGTTAGCCCATGAAATGAGCACTAGGGATGGTAAGGAAGTACAGTTTTGGCTTGATTTGTGGTTACTGTATGTACCTCTTGTGCACGTTGTCTCTTCCGTTGATTCCGAGCTGTCATCTGAGTAGGTATGTCCAGGTCTGTGGATATTGATGGAAAGTGGCATGGGCTGAACTTGGAAACTACTGATAACGGAGACTTTTCAACAAGGTAGCATACAATTTATTAGGCAGTTCATTGCATGGTGATCCTACAACCAGGGGTTGGCAAAGTCTACAGAAGGTGAAAAGATTGAAAATTTTCAGGTGGTTGGCTCGTCAAGATTGCCTTCTAACAAATGATTTGCGATTGTTGCAGAAATTTCTGAATGATTGTTTTTGTGCTATGTGTAGATTCATTTGGAGGATGCTTCTCCCGTCTTAAGAGGATTGCAGTAGAGCCAAACCTTGTGGATGGACTTGTGTTCTAAGAACATAATGCTAGGTTTTTTCTGCCTCTTATCTCCAGGAGGCAGGAGTGGACTGAAAAGAATTTGGACTACAATATGATTGTCAGGGCTCTGGCCCGTTTGTTCTCCTAGGTAATTTGGGCTCTGCGATCGAGGAATAAAGCAACTATTGAATTAAATTTTAGGCCTGTGCTTCAATTCAAAATGTTTTCTGCTGATGAAAGCTCAAGAGTTGATAGATGCTATGAATTCTGATATATATTGCCACGGGAGAAACAGGAAGTGTATCAGTTGGGAATTCCATAGTGCAGGATTGATCAAGCTAAATATTGATGGTAGCTCTAAGGGCAATTGAATCCAAGTCCTGCAGGGTGGGGGGGGAATTTTCGGAGATGATTTCGGAATGATGTAAATATTGTAATTAGAATAAGGAACAAGTTTCCGAGTTTTTATTGCCGAATGGTACATTGTTTTTTGATGTTTTAATTCTCACCAGATGAATTGGGAAGTCTGAGATACAACAATCCCACCAGACTGGCAACGGCAGGAATCGAATCCTTGGATTTGAAATTGTAGGTTATCACAATTGAAAATTTTGACTAAGATGGCTTCCAGCTCTAATGAAGCTTTGTGGGAAGTAGTTGATGACGGAGCTGCACTTCCATGCTTTTGTATTCTATAGTTGAGGACTTCGGCCACCATTTGACTCCCAAAAAAAAATGTTAGGTTAGCATTGATATCATTGTACTGTATTAGTCTGGACAAATTTTTTATGTCTTAGAATTTAGGAAATTGCAAGATTTGTTAGGTGGTTCGGGGGGTCATGGGCAATGGGACATAGGACTATAGGAGTTAATTGCATTAGGCCTACAAAGAAGAAATAGGGCCAACTAAGCATAGAGGGCTATTGTTAATAATGTGAGAGTGCAATTTAAAATATCGTTTGAAGTTCAGCCAACCAGCATAAAGGGCTATTGTTAATAATTAGACTTGCTTTGATTGAATCACAAGCTTTACAAAGATTAAAGAGAAATGGGTGGCGATTTCTCACAATTGTGTGGCACTACTAGTTGAGTTGACTAGCATCCGCTAGTAATTGATGCTCAGTTAGACTCACCAAAAATAGATATTATCAAGAGGTAATTGGTATACAGACTCAAAATAAAAATGCTACTTAATTGCCTCAACTTGAAAAAAAGTTCAGAACTAACTTTTTAATGCTCCTCACTATTAAATTGCAATATATAGTGTTTTATTACATTATTAATATTAATTTATTATAAATGAAGAGACTTTTTAAAAAATAAATGATATGATAAAATTTGATAGGTATGAGCATTGAAATTTTTCAATTTTTTTCTCCCTCGACCTCTATGTTAATGGAAAAATAAATATAAAAAAACTTTTGCTTTTAATTCTAAACTAAGATCTTGTAAAATGTATGTTATTTTGTTTTTTTGAAAAAGAGAGAGAGAGAGAGAGAGAAGGTTTAACACTTCAATACATTGATTGATATGCATTGAATATTTTATATGCCACTGATTGATAAGTTTGGTGAAGTTTAAAAGCAATGACCATGGGAGTCAATTCAAATCCAAACTTTACTTGCACCGACTTTTTAAGATCGACAAGAAATCTAATGTGATAGGGTACAATTAGAGTGGCAATTCAGTAAACCAAACATTGCAAAATATATGTAGTTATATACATATATTTCTATACATTCGATAATGGGGAGGTCAAACAGTTCTATTGTTGGTAAGAGGTCACAGTTTCCTCTAATAACTTTATGGTTGTTATTCTTAGAGCTACTAAAAAGTAAAGTTAATTCAAGTATACTATTGTATTTGTTCTACTAACAACTTAAGAGCCTGTTTGAAAGTTGAGAAAGAAAAAGAGAAGGGAAGGAAAATGAATTGAGAGAATTTGTAGGAAACGTAATTATTTTTCTCTTCTATTTAGTTTTGCAAAAAATAAATAAATAGAAGGAAATAGAAAGAAAAATCACTTTCACTTGTTTAAAATTTAAAACAAAAATGAAAGAAAACAATAAGATAACTATTAAAAAAAAAGAAAGAGGAAGAAAAATGAAAGGAAATAAATCTTCTCTCCTAAATTAGAAAACAGAATGTAAAAATGCTCCCACAGAAAAGCTCTAATTTTCATTTTTTATTTTTTTTCTATTGTACAACTTTCCATTAAGTTTTAATCCTACTTACTTGAGGCTGGTTAAATGGATTCCTTTTCTCCAATGAATTCTATCGAAATTTATACAAAAAGTACTATCTAATTCCCTTCGCTATCTCTCTCTCTCTTTTCTAATTTAATACAAAGCCCACTTCATTACTAGTTAAAGGAGGCGTGACCCATCGTCTCCTCCAGCTTAGATTTCTTATTTTATTTATTTAAGGGTATTTAAATTATAACTTAAAAAAAAATTATAAGTTAAAAGCTTAAGTCATCATATTTTTAAGTGACTTTTCAGAAAATTATGTTTTGATAGTAAATTTAAACTAGTTCTAATAAGTTGAGTTAACTATGAAAAATAACTTTTTAATTGTTTATTTATGATAAGTCAAGCACAATTTTAAAAAAAAATTATAAACGGTTAAATAAACTAAGTCTAAACTCCTTTTATTTTTGAATATCTATGTTATGAAAAAAGGTAAAAATAAAAATCCAGTGGTGTTATTGTACGTGTAATAGTTGTTAATTGGTATGCATAATTTTCAAGTTAATTAACCCCGGTCTAAATCAGCAGGCCCCACCGTGGGCCCAGCGATTGCGTGGCAAGGCCTCTTGTTGATCGTCTCGTAACTCGCGTTCTGATAAGAGGGTGGTTCATCGGTACCACATGGTCCGCTCATCTACCCCAACCACTCACTATTAATTTTGCATATTCCGAAGCTCAACGCCCAACGGCCCAAGAGCTCTCTCTCTCTCTCTCTCTCTCCCTATATATATCTATATATATTTATATATACGCCATCATATGCAAATCTCAGATTCTACGCAGATCAAAAGGGCTCTGGCGTTGCTCACTCTGTTTCGTGAACTGGGTCTCTCTCATTTCGACCTCACACTCATCTCCTATCTACAAAGATGAAAGTGAGTGTCGTTACACGGAGTGGTAAAGAATTGATCAAGGGTGGCCTTGAGCTCAATGACTCCGTATGTTTCTCCCTCTTTCATTAACTGGGTCTGCTTTTTTTTTTCGAATTGATCTATACATACACGCTTGTGTATGTATCCTTTTCTTTGTGAACTTTTGAATTTTGAGTCGGAGTTGTATTTTTGGGTTGTTTTGCAGGCTACGGTGGCGGATCTGCAGGAAGCAATTCATCGGCGAAGTGAGTATTGGATATGCTCGTGTTGTTTCTGAAATTTTTGTTTGCTGTTATTCTTGTCATTTGAGGTTTATGGTTGTTAGCTTGGAAAAGATGAATCTATTCAAGTCTATTATTATGGTTTAATTGTGTAGACTAGATGGGCTAGAGCACAGTCGTTGCTTGTACTAGTAGAACCTACTAACACCGTATGCATCTTCAGAGAGATAGAGAGAGCTAGATAAATCTATAAATCGAACATTTCTTTTAGCAAACAATGGGCAAAATTTGAGTCCTTTTTTGCATGTTTGAAGAAATAAAGTAATTTCGTTAGGGTTTGTCCATAAAGGATGCATCCTTTTGTGGGTTATACTTGGATTGCTGTCAAAAAAAGCAAACTAGGTGTTAGTGCCTGGCAGGTGCGGGGCAAGGCCTGTGCCGGCTCAGTCAAGGTCTCGGTGGCAGCCCGAAGGGCGGCTGGGGCTTAACTGCCCAGGACTGGCGGCTGAGTTTGCACATTGGGCTGACGTCCCACATTGGGACGTTAGTGTGTGTGTGAGTATTTAACGGTCCTGGTATGCCTATAAATGTTGGATCTTTTTGTGGGTTATACTTGAATTACTGTAAAAAAAAAAAAATAGAAAAAAGAAAAAAATAATTTTTGGTTTGACCCAGATAGAATTATCAAATTCAAAGCCACTACTCAAGATGGGTCTGATTTTTCTCTCATATGGCCCTAAAGTAATGAAATAAGGATTTTCCTACCAGACCACAAAATGTTGAAATTTCTTGTTAAGCGTTGTACAGAGTTTTTCATTGAAATAATGAAACAGGAAGAACACGAATTAAACATGAGTGCAATCAAATCAATGGTGTGAAAATTGTGATTTCTCCATGGGCATTCTTTACTCCTCACAAGGTGTGCACATGGCATGGAACTAAATTCATTTACCTTAGAAGTTGTTTTAATGACCAATTTGGTGAGATCTCTGCGTATGTGCTACGCAATCTTCATTTTATGATTTGGTTCATATGGCATGGGATTAAGGTCATTTGCCCCAAAGCTATTTCAATATCAATACGGCTTGGTTTGTCTTTTGAATTGCTTGTGCACCGTTTAAGAAGACTGGTATGATCAATTTTGAGTGCCATGCACTAGTAGCTCCTGCTTTTTAAAGCTTGTTGGATCCGTAGTTGTCGTATGGATTTAAATGGGAGGAAAAGAAAAGAAAAGAACGTCATAAATTTTTGGTATTGAGCAGTTATTAGACAGTCTACTCATTAAAAAAAAAGTGCAGTGATTAGACCTATGTTACTTGAAACTCGGATCGTTTAAGTATGTGATGCACCACATGTTCTAAAATATGGTACACTAGTAGTAGACTTGTATAAATTACATTGTTAGAATTAAGATACTTCTAAAACAATTTTCTTTAACAACAAATGATTAATAAAATATAACCCATGTTTTTTCAAATTAATCTTCTAAAAACATGAGCATTATGGCCCATTTGTTTGCATATTGTTATGCCAAAATTCTATTCTTCTTATATTTTTGTTCAATATATTTGATTTTTTTCCTTGTTAGGTGACCTTTAAAGAAATAAATAGGAAAAAAGTTTAGAATCGCATTGGATCGCTAAATTCACCATTTTGGAACGCTAGTGTACCATGTTTTAGAACGCTTTTCTAAAAACGTAAATCGTTAGGGTAGTAAAGTATTATGGTAACACAGGATTAGACAATTTAGAGATTCTCACTGGTCAACTTTCAAGTCTTGCATGATGTCATTTATAGCACACTTGAGAGAGAACTTTTCAGCTGCTTCTCTTGACTTCATTCTTCCTTAACTTTTCTTCTTACATGAAATCTTTAATTGAAGAATTAAGCAGATAATTCTTGAATATAGATTTAATTTTTACACTAAGTGAATACCAACTCACAAAATGAGGTTCACTTGGATGTCCCCTGGTGACTCTGATGTTTTGTGCGTGAACATTGTTTTGGAACCTGGACACTTAAATTGGTCTGCTAGGCCTTGGAATATTTTCATGTCATCTGTTTTATCCTACTGACTGCCTTCTCTGAATGTTCTATGGTTTGCATATGGTATGCATTTAATGCTTATTGAGAGATTTAAGAACATGTTGCAATTTTTGTTTCCCTTAACAATTTTCTATGATGCATGAACTTAGAACACGTATGAAATTTGAGAATCTAAGTTAGCTAAATTATGTGGTGCCTAATTTATCCCCCAAAGAAAGAAAATATGTAGTGCCTGAATTCCCACCCAGTAAGTATCTATTCAGGTATGTGTGTTTTATGGGCATAGACTAATAGTCTCATTTAGGGATTCAATAGAAACTGGCTGCTGGACCAACTTTTTACTACTACTGCTGCATTTGTTTGTAGGCTCTTATTTTTTATTTTGAGATTTTATCTCCCTGCCATATATTTGGTTACTTTTACATTGATCTAATCACAATAACCTGATGCACGTGTTTTGCATCAACAGCGAAAAAATATTATCCTTCTAGGCAGCGCCTTACCCTCCCCCTCCAACCTGGATCTAAGGAAAAGCCCATTGTCCTTCATGACAGGAAAAGTCTCAAGGAGTATTGTAATGGAAACTCAGACAACTTGACTCTGGTGTTCAAGGACCTCGGTCCACAAGTTTCCTACCGCACTCTTTTCTTCTGGGAGTATTTTGGTCCTCTGTTCATCTATCCAATTTTCTACTACTTCCCTGTATATCCATACTTTGGCTACAAAGGCGAGCGAGTCATCCACCCAGTTCAGACATATGCCTTGTACTACTGGTGTTTCCACTACTTTAAACGTATCATGGAGACATTCTTTGTTCACCGCTTCAGCCATGCAACCTCACCACTCTCTAATGTGCCACGGAATTGCGCTTATTATTGGATATTTGGTGCTTATATTGCTTATTATGTGAATCACCCATTGTATACCCCTGTTAGTGACCTCCAAATGAAGATCGGGTTTGGTTTTGGATTAGTTTGTCAAGTCTCAAACTTCTATTGCCACATCTTGCTGAGGAATCTTCGGAGCCCTGCTGGGAAGGGAGGGTACCAAATCCCATGTGGGTTTTTATTCAATATTGTCACATGCGCAAATTATACAACAGAGATTTATCAGTGGCTAGGCTTCAATATAGCGACACAGACAGTTGCAGGTTATGTGTTTGTTGTGGTTGCTGCTCTCATCATGACTAACTGGGCACTCGCTAAGCACCGCCGCCTGAAAAGGGTAAGGTTCTTTGCTTTTTTGCTTAACAAGAGACTTCCAGTACCTTTCTTTATCTATTCTCTGCATTTAAAACTTTGTGCTCCTTGATTATGACTTGCTTTTACTATTGGCTTAGTGAAGGAGTAGTTTGATCAGTTCCAGGTAGATTTAATTCACTTGGTGAAAGCGGTGTTACCTGAGCTCTTCTGAATTTGCGAAACATCTGTGTTGGCACTCAACACTCGGGTAGGGGCATGGGATATGTGTCTGATAGGACTAGTTGGACATGCATCCAAGAAAAATGCATAAGTAATTGAGTCTATTATAAAACTATGTATAAGACTTGCATTTTTTGAATGAAATGCTATATGCTAGTTTGTAAACTCTCATTTTATCTTAAAAAAGGCACAAGAAGTATTTAAAAAATTGAAATATAGCCGTGTCCGATTGTCTTTGGAATGAGAATTAGATGAATATGACATTTAGACACATACCCTACCCGACACTCGTGTCCGAGTCTAGGTAACATAGGGTGAAAGTATGCTTTTCGATTAGGATCAGACTTGAAACAGGTCTGGTGGCTGTGGATAGATTCTCATTTTCTTGGACAAAAAACTTTGAGTGGATCAGATTCATAGCCAGATTGAATTTGAAATTGCTTTGTTAACTTATTATTCATCTGTCTATTTGTTTTATTTTTCTAAGAATTGTAGCAACAACCAAAAAAACCACAAGCATGCTCCTGATTCGTTTGTAATCCTTTGGAAAGGGGTTACAGTCTCTAACTTGATATCATTTTCTAATACCCCTTTCTGTTCTAAAAATGGAGAAAATGATAATTGACATGGAGACTGCATTTGGCAGTGAGTCTGAACACTGTCTTCAAAAAACTTTCTTGAAAAAAGCAGTTCTTTTTTCTTTTTTTTTTTCTCCTTTGTTCTTTTTTTTATTTTCCTTTTTTTTTTTTGTTGATAAACTATTCATTTTGATTCTTACACTTGACACCTTTTTGTGGCAGATATTTGATGGGAAAGAGGGAAGACCCAAGTATCCCCGTCGATGGGTCATACTACCCCCATTCCTGTAGAATGGACTGGCAAACCCGCTACTTTGTCCCTTTGGTAAAAATGTTCTAGAGCAGTATGATTTGAAGGTTGTTAGAGGTCATTCTTATCAAAATGTGCTACTAAGGGATCAGATCTTCACCCTTGCTCTTTAATACCATACTCTTCTTTTGGACTCCAATCCATTTGAAGTAGTTTCTGTTCTTTTGCATTACCAGGGAATAGTCCTCTATTTTTCTTTCTATTAAACTCTCTGAGGAGTGCTCTCAATCTTGTAGTTGTCACAGTTGCATTTGATGCCTTCTAGACCATAGTTGATATGTTGATTAGTTGTATCTTTCTTTATCTCAATCTGAATGCTTTAGATGATGCCTATTGTTTTGAAGCAACACATGAGATCTTGAACTTTCAATATTGCAGCTCTTGCTGATGAATGAATATTTCTGGATGTCAATACTATTATGAATGTCTTGAAGAGATGTAAGTTTAGTAGATGGCTAGTACTGAATTCTGTCAACAAGGTCTTGAATTCAAGTCATGCATTGGCCAAGCTGGATAACAATCCATTGAGATTTTGAACAATTGACCTTTGTAATAGTCATCTCTGATCCAATTCTACAGATGAAGCATTGTCAGACATTTCTGTGCTTCCATGGTGGGGTTGAACTCATGCCCCCGTAACACAAGTTCACTTTGGATGCTGCAAGGTCTGTGGTAATCCCAACTTCTAATAAACAGCTTTACATTTTCTTTTGAAGTGGCTTCTTGTAAATATACAAGCTTTTCGAATCTGTATTTCAATATGAAGATATATGCATTGTATGAGGGTTTGTCAATGAAGCATCCAGTGGGTATAAGATATTTCCACTACCGAAGGAAAAAAGGAGAATAAGAGAAAAAGGGCATCAGCATAAGTGATGGGTGCTTGGGTGTGCATGAGTTAAGTCTGTTCCAAACCCAAAATCAAACCTATTTTGATAAGTTCTAAACTTTTGACTCAGTAAAGAGACTGTATCATTTCATCAAACAGAACCTGCCCTAACAGAACCTGCCCTAGTTAGTTTGGGTCGGTTCGGGTTTGGCTGGTATCTGAGTCCCAAGAATGCCAACATAAGAATTGAACTAAATTTATCAATTTAACTATTTTTTTCAAGAATGCTAACATAAGAATTGAACAAAATTTATCAATTTAACTATTTTACAGTCCAAAATGGAACCAAACCACTATTACATCCGAACCAAACTAATACATGTTGATTAGGTTGGTTAGGTCTTCGGGTCTTTCAGTTTTTTTTTTTTAGGACCGTAGACTGGGTTTGGGGGTCGTGGATAGAAAGAACATCCCCAAAGCAAAAAGGTTGAGTGACCACTGTGGGATGCAGAAAAGTGCCCCCTTATCTAGTTGGAAGCCTTTCTTTTCTGAATGAAGGGGCTTAGATTAATGCTTAGGTTTTCCAAACACCACATGTGGCTTGAATATTTCATTCTCTTTAATTAGACTCAACAAAACAAAGTGGGAAGGTTTGCTGTTGCAATGACTGCAATGGAGCCTGGCAATGCATGGATCTTCAAACTGAAAGCTCAGCGCTTGCAATAAAGGTTATTCTTTTCCAACACCACCACATGCGTTAGAAAGTTTTGAGAGATATGGGATCCGACCCGACCCGTTCCGACATAATTTCATTTTGTCTTTTAATTAAAAAATGTCATGGCATCTCTATAAAAATTTTCTGAAAAAAAAAAACATTATTGCACCGTTTAAAATCAAAGTAAAGTGGTTAGCAACATAATTTGTTTTTGATGAAACCAACCACTTAACAACCCGTTAAAAACGAGAAGTTAAGTGAAGGCTTTTAAACACACACACCAAATGACTCGTCCCGATGTCGGATGAGCTCCCAACCCAATGTGAAGCGTCGAACCGCAACATGAATTTAAGCTCGAACCCTCTACAGGAGCCCACTAGCCGCAGTCGATAAGAAAAAATATATAAGAACATGCAATTATTCAAGAGAACATAAGTTTTCTTATGATTATATAAAAGGGCAAATTTGTTTTTTCACTCGTTAGAATTGGCCAGAATTACTATATACCCAATCAAATTTATTGTCATTTTTCAGCATATCCATTTCAATTTTTATTATTCCAAAGAAAAACTAACTTTTTTCACTTCAATATATATCACATGGAGCTACTTGTTAAAAACTCGTATAAAATTTGTTATATAAACTAGTGAAACTTAAACATACATTAAAATCCTTTAATTTTCTGAGTTAGACTAACTAAAATTCATTTAAAATGGGCTTAAAAAATTGGAATAAGCAAAACTTAAACACGTTTTCTCAGCTTATTCACAGCCCTACAATCTCGTCCGTACATCCAGACTGTAAGCCAATCCAACGGCCCAGATCAAAATTCTCTCCACAATATTAACCAAAACCATTCCTCATTTCAGGGTAGAGTTCCATTTGCGCTCATTCATCTCAGCATCTCTCAAGAGACCGTTCCTCTCCTCTCCTCTCTCGCGCTCTCTCCTCTCTACTCCGCGAAATCTAGGGTTTCCCAAAAGGTGAGAGTCCAATTCAATCGCATGCATCGTTCATTTTGATTTGTGCCAATCCTTTTAATCGAAGAAGCTCTTCTAGATCTATGTGGTAATCTGGTTTTTGGTTGTATCCGCACAGATTTTGGTTTGTTTGAGGTCACAGTTTCTCAATTTCTGATTTGATGCACACACAGTTGCTCGCATTCGGTCTATATTTGCAGTGTACAATATGTATATATTCGATTTGTCTCGTACTTCATGAGGATTTCATGGTATTGGCATTGTGATTTGAGTGGATCAGTCTGAGATCTTTTCGGTTGTTTGTTACTTGTTAATCGATGTTTAGCTTTTTGTGTAACCGGGAATGAATTTGGTCCCCTTTTTTGTTCTTTTTTCTCTTATTCTAAATCAGTTTGTGTTTGCTATCACTTGTCCATGTTTGATCCGTATTAAAAGTTGTCAGTTCTTGTAGTTCTATTAAAATTTCAGAGATTAACATTGAATCTTTAGAGCAAAGATAGAGTTTGCAAATGCTTATTTTATCTTATTTTATTATGATTTTGTTATTATATACCAATTATTGTTTTATGGAGTTGACATATTTTGTACATGGTTTTGAGGGTAAGTTTGCGTGTCCTGTGGAATTATTTCAATGGTTCTATTGTGAGCAGCATAGAATTTTTCGGTAAAGAAGGCCTATGATCATGCTTGGGGCCCTTAAAAGACAAGAAGAGATCTATCAGCATTCTTCAAATGACTTTCACTTAATGTTTTGTTACATTCATGAGATGGCTGCTATTTTTTTTTTTTTTCCAATTGTTTCATTTCAATTGATTGGTTTTCTATGATCAAATGCCACGTGAATCATAATGGAGTGGAATGTCTGAACAGAAACATCTAATTAGTTTGTTGCATGCAACGCCAAATGTGTTTTTTGTAGTCATTTCCCATATTTGCACTCCCATTCTTATTTCCTTGACTTTCATATTTCAATTTTCAGTTTTCTTATGGATTTTGGCATTGAGATGGTAGGTATTACTAGGGAGTTTGTCATCCATATATATATATATATATATATATTTTTGAGAATCATGATAAAGCAAACGGAAGGGACATGGAAAATATTTCTCATACTTTGAGTGATTTGAGATAACTAAAGCTTACATTGTTTTTTTGGGGGGCAGAGATTCTTCAGTAATAGTCGAGGATTAATATAAAGGAGCATTTGTTGAAGATTATTCTTGATTGAATTGGTTTGTCATTTTAATCTGGTATCTGGGATGTTTATTCTTGTTAATTGTTGCTACTCATGATGGGTCTTTTGAAAAGATGTAGATATAACTGCATGGCAACATGTTGGCTAAAAAGAGGTAGTATAGTGTTTAAGAAGTTCCCAGTTTAAAACCATGTTAGCTTTTTGAGGGGTTTTGAAAAATCTGTTATTGTGATTACCCTTTTTCACTAGTCGTATTGTATATATTTAGGTAATGTCAAGTGTCTTCGACTCTTCATAATTATTTTTTAGGAGTGGCAGCTATTTTTTATATCTCTGTGTTTTTTCCTTTTCTTCTTTTTGTATGACTTTACATAAACTCTTGTAGAAACAACTATCCACTTTTCTGTCTTGATTTTTACTCCCACGTCATGTTTTAGTGGTGCCTTTTACATGGAACCCCTTTGGAAGTTTGACTGCATGTTGCACTATTGCATTGGCTATTCAGAAGTGGTTCTGTGAACCAAATATAACTATCTTTTGAGTGTAACTATGCCAAGGTGTGTACCTTGTAGGACACTATGTTGACAAGCTACGTGTA
>CM065390.1:12725000-12800000 GCA_033060915.1 Euryodendron excelsum | reverse complement strand
CACCCAAATTTTATGAACTGCTCAAATCTATAACAGTGATGGCTTGGTAACCTCCAATTACCCAAAATCATGAGGAAAAGCACTACTATCAGAAGTTGTAGGACCGTGATGATAGTCTTTATGTAGGCCCAAGGTCCCTTGATAGACTGTTCATCAGCATTGGTTTCTAAGCAATGCCAGACGGTCCGAAGATCAAAAGGTCATTACACGTTTAGGGAAATCGAATACAGGAAACTGGTTGTCTCTACTATTGATTTGACAAACTATAAACTTTATAACATGAGTAGTTAGGATACAAAATAATATTTTGCGTATCTTCTCTGACTCAACTAAAGACTTTATAACATGAATAGTTAGATCTCTAAATTGATTTTTAGACTACAACCAGCAAAAATCAAATAATAACATACTCAGTATATCTGCAAATGATCCGCACAAGCGCGTTTGCCCTCTAGTGTACTCAAAAGGTGACACGTCTCTTTACTTACTGCGTTGCAGTAATCAAATGACAGTAGAAAAGAGTATGTTTGTTCTACAAATCGGAAGGCTCAGGACCTCAGCCATAAATTTTCCACATGCCAGTCCTATATCCCACGGACATGAGTGCAAGCTCCCAGAGCATGTTGGGAATGCTTAACGGATTCACCTTGGATCCTGGAATTTCAGACCAGCTGACAGATATCTCGATCATGGGGATGCCAAAAAATTTGCATAAATAGACTAGCTCGACATCAAAGCACCACCTGCACAAAGACATAAGTTCATGTTCCTCAGAAAGTTCCGCAAGGAAATCAAAAATTTTCGAGGAGCAAAATAAAAAAGAGACGAAGCAGATTTTCGCTGTATAGAATTCTTAAAATAGTTTTTCGCGTTTTCCTTTTTGTTTTTGGTTTTAGGCGTGGGGGGAAGGTGGAGACTGGAGAGTGAATCTGGGGGAGTTATGTGGGATGGTGCAGGCCTATGGATATCTGCGTTTAAGCAGAGAGTGGGATGGACAACAGCAATGACAACAGAATATGGGCAATTTGGAAGGGCATGAAGCTGACATGGGATCAAGGATGGAGGATGGTTGTTGCCGAAACAGATTCACAGGAAGCAGTCAGTTTGATCCAAGATGCCAACCCTTTGCACCCATGTTTCAACTTAATGTTGTGTCTAAAACCCGGATTTATCAAGAGAAAAGCAAAGGAAAATATGAGGGAAAAGAGAACAAAATGACGGAGTATTTTTGTGCTATTTTCTCTCAACTTTTCCTTTTCTTTAACTTTTCCATCACCAAATCCTTGATCCAAACACAGCCTGAGGGATGTGCTGAATCGACATTAGCAGTGTGAACTACAATATGTAGGCAAGAAGCTAACGAGTGTGCCCATCAGTTGGCACAAGATCCTCTTTAAGACTGCTATTGAATTAGTTTTTCTGTGGAAACCACCTCAATCTATACAGAAATGGCTGGCACTAGATACCTCGGAATGGGGCTGCCCTAGAAGGATGTCGGGTTAGTTTGTAGGCTTTGCCTCCTTTGTACCAAAAACCCAAAAATACAAACTCCAAGCCAACTTTTGCTCAGACTTGATGCCTTGTACTAACTGAGTAAACCTCTCTGACAAAGTGATCCGTGTCTGATTTGAATTTTTGATGTGTGAAGTTTGGATTACAAATGGGTTAAATCCTGTCATTGAAATGTACCTTTCTCATCATTCATGTACATTGTTATTTAACCGACAGGCCTTGCTCCACCCTAGCTTCTTGTCCAGCCCCTCCTAACTCAGTTTTCGGACAGACTTGGGAGGAACTTCCTTACTCAGGTTTGGATTGGGTTAAGTCGCTAAGAGAGTGCCATCCCAAACTTGGTGATTTACCAGTTTATTAATCAAATCAAAGCCTTGTATCTGTTTAATATGCCTTATATCATAGGGCTGCCTATATACAGATTAGTAATTCCCTACCCCATCTAAAATTGTGAATACATTCACGTCCAGTCCTAACTAAACAATAAGCATTATCCTAAGCATTCATCAGGATGTTGCACATTTACTAAGGATCCTCCAAATGGCATGAGCCATGAAGCAATTAAGTCAAAATCGAGTTCTAAAAGGTGCTACTAAGAGATGTTCTACACACTGGTACAGGGGAGTGATCCCATTCAAGTTCAAAGTGACACAAGGACCAGATAAAGGCCAAAAAGAATATGGGTTAAGATCATGAGAAAAGACATGGTTGTATAGATTTAAAAATTGCTTCAAAAAGAGGCCAGTGAAGCCATGGACTCATAATGCCAACCCCAAGTAGTTTGCAACAAGGCTCAATGAGCTGACTTGGCATACACAAAAGTGCAACTGACAAAAACAAATTATTTCAAAATAGGGAACAAGATGGTCCCAGAATGATATTACACTCTATTAATGAGTAGAGAGTATGCGCATTGCGATTTCAAAATTCCCATTAGAAGACAAACATCACAACAATTCCAACGCATAGTGTCACAATCCTACATCAGTGGGTAAATGAGTGCACTAGGATATAAGAACCCTGGGCCAGTCGAGCTCTTATTGGGTCAACCCTTTTAAGAGGCATGCGCCTGTGACAGAGGTATCAGAGTGGATTAAATCATCACAGCCTTATAAGCCATGTGGAACCCTCATGTGGTCAATTCATGATGGGACATCCCTAGATTGGATGGGGAACCCTCATTTGAGTCAGGGAACCCACCCTAAAAGGGCCACTTCGTGACAAGGGTAAGTGGGGGAGAATGTCCTAATTACATTCGGCAGGCGAAAGCATGTCAGTGGCATACAACTACAAGATCCCTGAGCTACGCATGCACATACAGTTGGCCTTTTTAAGAGACCTGCCAGTGACACATAGTTACCAATTGTTTGCCAAAGATAATTACCCCTCGACCCTAGAGGAGGTGGAAAGATGAAAGAGAGAAAAAAAAAAAAAGGGGGGGGGGGGGGGGGGGGCGGGGGGGGGGGTGGGGGGGGGGGGGGGGCGGCGGGATGGGGGGATGTTTTGGGTTGTTCTAAAATGGGTCTGCCAATAGTTACCTCTTCAAACGGATGTTTGTGAACAGCTTCCGTGCAGCAGCTCTTGTAAACATCTTAAAACCGCACTGGGATACATAAGCAAGACCATATCAAGTGAAGCAATTTTACCTCAAATTTAAACAGAAGGCTTCAACACATATGTCAAACCAGATGATAAGAACTACAATTCATGAAGCAGAAAAGTCACCTGAGTGTCACGAATTCCAGGTCCAGCAGCCAAAAGGACCACAATGTGGAAACCCTTCATTAGAAAGTTGCGATACCACTTCCGCTGAAAGTATATTGAACTTGTTTTACTAAAAGAGAATAATGAACAAGGCAGAATAATAGTGTTCCAATTATAAAGGTGACAAAGCTTTCTCCCAATTTCAAGAAAACAAAATTGGTTCATCCAAAGTATTCAGTCTACTCATTATTCAAAATTGTAACTTAAGACATTTTCTTCTCATGCACCATATGCAATAATCATGAGACAAAAGCTCGAGCATGCAGTCTTCTTTACTTTTCTTGGAAATTATAGTCATTTTTATCTGACCATGCTACTTATTCTGCACTCATCTGTTTTACCCCTCTTACATGGGCACATGCATGCACACAAATGCACCTGTGCGCACAGAGGCCCCATCGTAGGAGGGTCCGTGACGTCCGTCACTGGCGATTCACATGGCTACCACAGCTCAAGAATGACAACACCAATGCAGGTCATCATCCTCAGCAAACCATTGGCCCCCAGTCAGCCACAATGTGTTCACAACCACCCCCAGAAAAAAGACAAAAAAAAGACAAAATAAGAGAGAGAACCACTCTCCTGTGCCGGGCTGTGTGATCTGAAAGAAGCACTGGACATCAATTTGTGTTGAATTCAAAAAGAAAAAATATAGTAACTCAAATTTCTCGAAAAAATAAAAATGTAATAGAACCAGAAAAACTTAACTTCCCTCATATAGAGTCTAAGTACTCGTATAACTGGGGATATTTTGTCTACTTGAACTTAGGGAGAAGGCCAACGTCACCCTTAAGGTGGGAAAGGCAGTGGAAAAGGCAGCATTGCCCCTATTTAAAAATATAAGAAAGGATTAAAGTATTGAGAAAAAAGAGTGGCATCAACAAGACCAAACTGTTGCTAAAGCCTTCTCCTCAAGATGTGCACGAGAACCAAATGCTGCAATTGGAATGTCAGAAATTCTTAAGCTGGAATCACTGGCCGCTGAATCTCCAAATTCCCTTTTAGCAACTGCTTGTATCTAATAGGAAATCAGATTATCTTAGAAACTGTGATGCTTACAAGATAATCTCTGGAAGTAGATACGCGCGCACAAATAATGAAAACTGAAATCAACCTGATTTTCAAGTTTTTCCAAGTCATTAACCTTGGTTGCTCCATCAGCATCCAGCATTAGAAGTAGTTCACCACGTGAATGAAGCATTCCCTGTTTTGCAATGCTTTCGCAGAGGTAAAGAGCTCAATCAATTGTCGTCATGAATAAAGGAGAACATATAGAGCCACCAATATGATCATGAAACCTCCCTAACTGGGGCAGGGAATGGTTTAGATCAGACTCACTTTTCTAATAGCTTCTCCCTTGCCATGATTTCTTCCAATTAGGATAACCCTTACATTGTCTACTGTGTATTTCCTCACAAAGTCAAAAGCTACTCTCTTTGTTCCATCAGCACTTCCGTCGTCAACAATTACCACCTAAATTGAAGAATTCATCCACTTAATAAGTAATAAAGCTAGAGAAATCATAGGAAAAAGGCATATACTGACAATTGAGAGAAAAACATATAGGCCCAAATCTGAATTTCACTACATCAACCATGAACCCAATGATATACTATTTGAGGCTTACAAACATAATGATGTACTTCCTCGTACCTGCAAAATCAATCCAGACAATTCAACAAAATACAAATAATGGAACGTAAATCACACCTCATAAGAGAAGGATTTGTCCTTTGCTGCACGTTGTCGAAGATAACTGCAAAAAATAAGTTAAAAAATGGAAAATAAAAAATCCATATCTAAAAGAAACTATATAAGCTTAGGAGAACACCAACTTAATTCCCTAGGAAAAACAAGAAGTATTTATGCTACAGAATGAGGTGCATGCGCTTGCACACATTATTGAAGGTGACTTGTTGCTATTGTTTGATAATCTACTCCAATCGTGGTGGTGGTATTGGTGGTGGCGGTGTGGGGTTTGGGGGGGTATCAAACTCCTTAAAACGCATTATTGAAACCAGTGAAATTTGAGCCGGTGATCTGTCAATCAGATCGACCCTGGGGTGAATGCATTCTAAAACCAAATCTTTCTAAAGCCACCGTTTTACACCTCTCAGGTTACAAATTACAGCAATCTGGCTTCTAATCAGGCCATTTCTGACAATTCTTGCTGAAGATATTTTCTAGCGTAAAACAACTACGATGAGGCTTAGTGTTGCTTTGATGATGCTTGATGCTCGCACAATAGACGAGGACGAAATAACAGTCTAAGATCCTGGTAATAATTTGTAAACCATATTGGAGATGTACTGGTGCTACCAAGTATTGCAATGGTCTTTTGTTTAACAGATCATTGATGGGAGAAACAGAAAATGTAGGCATTTTTTCCAGCAGCAATATTATGATTGAGATACACACATTTCTGCTTTAAGTTGTTTCTTATTTCAGAATAAATATATTCTCTTGGCAAAATGGCTAAGGTGAGGCTTAGCGGTGCTCTAATGATGCTTGAAGCTCACACAACAGACCAAGGACACCAAAGGCTACACATAAGGCATTGATGCCATCTACAACAATAATACTAAAGAAAAATGAGAACTTAGATCCACCACATTAGTACTGCTTCAACTTACTTCAGGGTTTCATCAAGAGCTCCTGGAAGCCTGTGCTCTTCATTGAATGCAGGAATTATCAAAGATATGTACTTCTCTGCTGGATCAACAATGTAAGGACATGGAACCTGGAACAAATTCTTTCGCCAGAGTTAGTAGCAGGCTAGCAGCCAAGCCATTTTATATCTCAGCTAACTTGGCCAACCTATCTACCAAGTTCACACAGAAAAAAACATGAGTGCTCGTTGCAGAATGCAGGAATTGTCGAGGACATCTCCCAATGAATTGCTAAAATTGGTTTTGATAATGTTCATGTCCAAAAAACTGATCTCTCCATATTTAAAGTTTTGATCTGCAACATATGCCTTCAAAAGTATTAAAGAGGTGCATTGCATGAAGGAGACTCATTAGGCCCTTAACATACCCCTTACTACCAATTAGGGATTGTGGAAAGACCAAAAACTTAGCAAAGAGGTTAAACTTCTGCAGTCAGTTAGCTCAAGCACTCCTCTTTGCTAAACCAACAAGAACAACTTGTTACTCCAAGGATAAATTAACATGTAATTTTTTTTTCATAAGTAAATAAGACTCATTAAACGAGTATAAAAGGGATGCAACCCATTTACAACCAAAACTGATGAAAAGAATAAAAGCTTTACACATATCACCCAACTAAGCTATCCATGAAATCCAAAAAATCCTCTATATTAGGATTATCAAACTCCTCTATCCATCTATACAAAAAATTCACAAAACAAGATTTCAACTGTAAAATTGATTTCTCTATCCCTTAAAAAAACCTACGATTTATCTCCCTCCAACAAATCCACATTAAGCAAAAAGGAGTCGCCTTTCATGCTTGTTTCCTATCCTTCCCAATGCATACACCTCTCAAACCCTCATCAAATCCATCATCCTCCTAGGGAACATAGAAGACTCACCAAAAGTCAACAAAACAAGAACCCAAAGCTTTGGACCACTCTACAATGGCTAAGTATATGATACACAAACTCAACATCTTTGCATATACAACACCAATTTGTAACAATATGTTTCCTTACGATTAGATTTGTCCACTGTGAGGATCTTCCCATGAGCTGTCGTCCAAACAAAAAAAGCGACCTTGAAAGGAGCTTTAGAACTTGACACTTCTCTCCAAGGAAATGTGCCACCCGAAAGTTCTACAAAGGATGGAAGAAAGATTTTACTTCAAAATTTCCAAACTTGGGAACCATTCCACCTCAGCTTGTCTTCACTGACCATCTATCCTCCCACATTGTAGATAAGAAAGAACAAGGCCTCCAAGTCCTCCAATTCCCAATCCTAAAGATTCCGCTTTGGTGATACATCCCAAAAGACCCCTATGCCCTCCACATGCATGTAATCTGCCATTGCAGCATTTTTGTCGTGAGCCAGCAATCTCAAAGAGAGAAGCGAAAGCCGCATTAAAAGATACATCCACACACCGTCAATGTTTCCAAAGCTTCACCGACTACCCTCCTTCCACATTGGTATGCTGATTGAGGATGTCCTTTATGCTGCAAATACTTTCACAAACCTCTCCCATGGGATATATAAACCACAATCGTTGTCCATCCACCCACTAGCAAGCTGTACTTAACCTCCACCACTCTCCGCCAAAATTTGTTTTTTTATTACAAGTAAAACCTCACCACCACTTGCCTAAAATGGATTGATTAAAAAATCCAGTCTTCCAGTGCCTGGCCCTCCCGCTATAAGAGCCCTATCAATAATAATAGGTTGTTCTTATGAGGAGAGATCAAGAACACGAGGAAAGTTTAACCTAGAACAGAACGTACAATCCTTGAATATCTGGAATTCTGGAATTGTTGAAGTGAAGATTAGTTTCTTATCATTCAATGAGCATCTTGTATTTCATAAAAATTGGGGGCAATATAATCCTTACGTAAGGGCCATCCTATCCAACTTTCAGGCATTAAGATACGTTTCAAGCGCGGATGATTATCATAAGAGATTCCCAACATATCATAAGATTCCCGTTCTTGAAAATCCACACTTTTCCAAACCCAAAAAACAGACGGAATTCTAGGATTTATCCTTGGGGCAAATACTTTTATGCACACCTCTTCTGGTTGATCTAGACCATACTCTATTCTCGTAAGATGATACACACTATGTCCAGGGGGCTAAGGTGTTCCCGGAACCTTCAATCTAGCTTTGCTCTCAAAATTAGGGTAGAAACCACTGAAACACCACTCTCTGAATAAAAATTTAAAACTAAGGGGTTGCATGATAACTAAATCGAGTGGTTGAGTCTAAAATATTCGACGAATCTTGTATTAAGTATGTTGATAGCACGCAATTAACTACTACTACTTAAAACTGAAAATCTACTTGAAAGTTATTTAAATTTGAAACCTGATTTGTCATTAAACTAAACAATCGATACACTTGGAGAGTGATTCCATATTTAGATATTAGCACAAGAATTTATCTTTATTTTTTAATTTTCAATTTTCAACAACTAAATACTTTAAAGATTTCCAACCACAACAATGTCAGCAATATAGTTTTTTTGTATTAAAATTTCAGCTTTATCAAACAGCCCCTACATATGTGAAGGATAAGCCTTTTCCAATAATAGCTTCTAAAGTGGCGAAGTGTCTAAGGTTTGACATAGGGGCTGGAACCTCAGGAGAAAAATCATAAGAATCTGCAAAGTCTGGTGGTCAAGACCAAGCACAACCAAGTCAGAGATCAGAAAGTCTGGGAACAGGAAGTCCAGGAGGCTGAAGAGCTTGGAGATCTTCAGTGAGACCTTCCGGCTCTGAATTTTCTAGTGACAAAAGTGAAAAAATTATTTGTTATAAATGTAGGACCATGGGACATGTGGCGAGAGACTGTTCAGTATCGAGGAACGAAAAATGTTATCAATGTGGACAACCAGGACACATAGCTAAAAATTGTACTTAGAACTCCATAGAGGCTTCTTATGTGGGTAGTATTGCTAGCAATGGAACAGAAGCATCTAGGAGTACACCACGAGGACGAGGGACTACCTCTGAACTACGGACTTAGGCATGGGTGTATACTTTGACTTAGAGGGATGCTCAGGCAACTCCTACAATAGTAACATGTATGAAGTAGTGACAAAAATATGAGGAATAAATATTCATATCTATTCCAGAAAATCCCCCCCCTGCCTCGCAGCAAACCCTAGATGATGGTTTATGAATGAATTCTTAGAGGAGAACTAAGCTTTAGGAAGAAACTGGGGTAGATGTACCCAGATAGTTAAGCCCAACATTAACATCCTTGTTAACTTGATTTCCTACCCCACTAGCGAGCTTATCCTTTATAGTCAACCCTTGCACACAAAGCCATGTGATAAAGGCATGCTTTGAAACTAGCTTGTGCCAGTGCACCTTGTCATCATAACCTCTTATAGCTCTCCAGATTGATGTGGCTCCTTAGTAAGCATTTTGATTCTAAAATCCTTAGTTTCCTCTAAATTGTTACAATTTAGAATGTCTTCCCAACCATCATGATCAATTTCATGTAGTGCATTGTGAATCGTACAGCTTCATACAGCCATTGAGATCCTAGAGTTTATAAAGCAAGGTTTTCCTCTCAGCGGGAATCATGGATAATTTCACTTCTATTTCCTCATCCTATTCTCTAATCTTTTTTAACATTTGGGTTTCACGGATCAGTTCATTTCAGAGACCTTAGATTGTTTGATCTACTAATTGCCATATTCGGAAACCGTAAGAATATTTAACATTTCCACAGTGTGCGTGAGCGCACGTGCACATGTGTTTGGTCAGGTTTCCATTATGTTTCAGGCTGCATAAACGATATAGATCCATTACCCTCATTAAAGAAAATTAGGCATCACAACCCAGAGCATAGTTGACAAGATCAATCCGAAAAGCTTCAGATTTTTAACTGTAGATCACTCAATGTAACACTATTGACCGCCATTTAAATGTAATTAACCAAATTGCATATACGCCTATACATATACTCCACATATAAATAAAAATTCTACAGGTACAGTAGGATTTACCTGTTTCAACGAATTTGGATCCTCGATGATCGGATGACCTTCTGGGTGACTGGTGAATGATTCAAAAATAAAAAAATAAAAAAAAACATATTCAAAACAAGAGAGATATTGAAAGAAAAGATAATCAAACATGGGCAATAAAATTAGGGTTTTCATTGATGAGAGCATACGTGTGATTGAATCTTCTTCTGAAAGCTTCGAATACAATCGCAGTACCTAACGCTAAAGCGAAGATGAGAGCTACGATGACGATGAATACGAAAACCGTCCATAACACCTCCATTCTTGCTTTGATTTTCGAGTTCCGTCCTGCTAATGGCGAGATCAACGATATTGAAGAACTGAGAGTACTATTGTTGGCTTGGCTATTAGTCTTAGGAGAGAGTGCTACTGTGTGCGCATATCTAGCACAGTCGGCTGAGCGCGAGGCGCTTAAACCTCTGGTCACCTGCTCGAGCCCAAGCCCAACGGTGAGCGCCAACCAAAACAGAAGGAATTTCTTTTTTGGGTTTTCAGTTTTAGGCCATGGTTTGCACCAAAATATAATGGGCCAAGGACAATGTAAGGATCTTAAACCACAGGTTGTTTGGAACTTGGGAGAGGGAAGGGAAAGGGAAGGGAAAGAGAAATTGAAGGAAAACTATTTTTCCTTCGTCGTTTGGTTTTGTGAAGAAAATGGGGGGAAAGTGCAAGGAAAGAAGAGAGAAAAGAGAGGTAGTTTTGTTTTCAAACAGACTATTATGGTTGTGGGGCTTGGTTGTGGGTTCAAGCCGTGCGTGCATCTTTTGTTTTCATTTCAAGCATGCAAGACAAATAGGCTTTTTAGGTTGAGAAATTATTTAGTGCTATTGGAGTGCTATGTCACTTTTGCTCATCCTCCTTCAAATGCTAGTCACCCCCTTACTACCACTTTCAAATATTGTGAGGACGTAGAACTCCAATAGCAGTGAATTATTTTCCTATAAGCCTAAGCAATGATCATGATTCAATACGTGAGTCTTACATTTCGACAATGTTCCAAAATAATAGTGAGAGAGTAGTTTCCAGTAGATAAATGTTTTTTATAAAAAAAATTAGTTTGTAATCCTCTTGTCCCATCCCACAAAGCAAACTTGGCCTATAATGTTTAAATTTGTGTGTGGTAGTAGTTTGGTTCTTCCATGTTTCTACAATATTCTGATATTCTTACACCTCCTTTTGGATAAAGAATTCAATATTATAAAGCGAACAACTCACTCATAAAACCACCTGACCCCCCTATACTCAAGTTTGGGCCCTTGCACTTCTGCTAGTTGAGGTTTAAAAATCACTTTCACATATCACTCTTGACTTAGAAAATGTTATTAGTCACTCATAAATAGTATCCAAGCGGGGAAGGTTGAATCATGAATGTCTGAAAGGTATGCAGTGGTGTGGATTTGTGATTGTTGTGTGTGTGTGTTTGGTCTTTCGTTACAAAAAAAAAAAAAAAAGGTATGTAGCTAATTTTTTCTTCAGTTGTTGTCAAATTGGTTAGAATTTCATTTTTTGGCTTTACGATTTTTAGGCCTACTATTCCCTCAAGCTCATGTAGAGCCACCTTCTGTACGAATCTTGTAAATTTCATGAATTGTTTTAATAATATCTAACCACAGCATGAAAAAATGATTCAACTTTAGATTTTGATCTTAGCATGATTATCAACCAACCACATTAACACTCCTTACCTTGAAAATGTTAAATGTGGTCCTTATTTTGAGCTTTCTGCCATAGATCAATGAGGCCGTTTTTTGTTAAAATTAAGAACTTCATTCATCCAAAAGAAGATTGTTAAAAACTCTCATGGAAAGCCGGTTTTTTGAAAATTCTCTTCCAAAACGAAGATGAAATTCTCATGGAATTTTAAAAGAAACTTTTAAAAAAATATATTTTTGAAACTCCAACATAATTTAAATAAACTTATCAAAAACTCATAAAAAAATTATTAAAACTCCCTAAAAACTCACTTCTCATAATTGTTTGAATTTTTCATACTTTCATATTTTTTTTAACAATAATATGTTATACTTTTAATAAATTTTTATAGATCTTATACAGTATTGGTATTTTACTTGATCATAAAAATTTTCTAACACTTCTATTACTTTTTGTAAGGTTCTCAATAATTTTTTAATGAATAGTGTATTTGATTTTACATTATCTAGCGCTTCTATTTTTTATAATAATAAAAAATTTATGTCACATTCCATGTTTCCATTTCCTGTTTTGTTTCTGCATCGGTTTCCCATTTGGAAACTATTAGAGGAGTACAAAATGTGAAGCAAACGAGTTAATGCTCCTGAAGATCGGCCAGCTTAGACAGACCCAGCTAACAAACCTAACGAAGAATAACAAATCTTACCAACCAATTACATCACCGGAGAAAACGATGTGTTAAAATCAGAGTTCACAACAGTTGAGAGAACATTTGACGCTACTTGGAACTCTATTGATGATCCATATTAACCACTGAATGAATTACTCTCTCTATCTCTTCTATATATACATATATATATATATATATATGTATGTGTCTAATGACCTATTTTACTCCAACCTCAGTTTAAAATTGTTGGAGCATGCATGCATCGGAAACACCCATCTTAGATCACTTGCCAGCCAAGACACAATTATATTACACTTATATATATATATATATATATATGTGGATATGGTACTAGCTAGCTAGCTAGTTTATTTATTTAAGCTAAGAGGAATTAAAGAGCTATGTATGTATGTATCCCCTGATTCATGTTAAAAAGCCAAACAAGGTGGTCAGGGGATGGGGCCTTCTCACGCATGATTAAAGCCAAAGAGTGGAATAACATTAAAGAAAGGTCGTTTCTTTTCCCTCACTTTTGTAGACCATAAAGCTTTTGGAAGGTTGGCCCTTCACATTCCACCCAACCCTCTTTCTATGCTTTGCATGTTTGCCAGTCTCTCTAGCTAGCTTTTCCTCACCATCCCATCATTCATCACCATCATCACACTCACACCATGAAACCATCCATCCATCCATCAACCCCATCATTCATCCAACTCTCTCTCAACCAACCATTCATTGGGTCTCTCTCTCTCTCTCTCTCTCTCTCTCTCTCTCTCTCTCTCTGTGAAACTAAACAACCGACAAGCTCACAGGAGCAACCAATGTCTAAAACTGTCCAATGCCACACAAAACCATTCAAAATCACCATTGGGTCAGAATCTAAATCGTGGGACCCACCGTCCGGTGGCTGAGCTTTGTCATGAACCTGATCGCAGACATACATTGTCTACATATATATATTTATTATGTACATATATATATGTGTGTGTCTGTGTGTTTGCATTATTTTCTAACTTTTCGGGGACCCTTTTTCCCTTCTTTTTTTATTTATTAAACGTTATGCTAGTTGCAACAAGATAAAAAAAAAAAAAAAAAGAAAAGAACGAAATTTGAAGAAGGCGTGTTTGGAAAGGATTAGAGTGTTTTGGGGGTGGGGCGCTTCGACAATAGTGTTTCACGGGAGGGGTTAGATCTCAGCTCGATTCACGAAAAAACAGTGAGCACTGTCTGACAATCTGAAGGGACAATTTAATTTTCAATTGTTTGATTCCTCTGTTTCATGTGTTTACATTATGGTGATGAAAACTCTGGCTATTAATATATTCTAAAAGGCTCTCTCTTTAAATTTGAGTAAAATAAACACCATCACCAAGAACACACCATAATTTAAATATACTCATCAATAAATATATATATATATATATATATGTACACATATATAATTTTCCACCTATTGAGGATTTTCTTCATTTCATGAAACTTTAAGGTCAATTTGTATCAAGGGACAAATTTAACATGAAAACGAAAACAAGCTTTAAATACAAACTAAAGATCCTACAATCCTTTAAACCAAAAAAAAAAAGAAAAGAAAAATAAGAGGACAGAAAATCCCCTCCATGAAAAGGATAGCAAAGTAGTGCCCTTTCTTCAAGCTAACATACCATTAATTGCCTTCCTTCAATGCTTTCCAAAAACATGACAAGGACATCAACATACAAGGACCCTGAATTTGCTGTAAAAACTTTCAATTTATTCATACTAAATTCCATTAAAAAAAAGATACAAAACCAAGATCTTCAAAAAAAAACAAAAAAATTTAGAACAATCCCCCCACCAGAAGAAAAATATTTTGACAACAGTCACCAAAAAAGAAAAGAGAAGAAGAAAAAGAAGAACATGCCTAGTGAGCCATGGCGGCCGGAGGTGCATAATTGATGCTTCTCTGGTTAGGCATGGCTAGCATTGCAGTGTGATCCAAGAAATCTTTTAGTTCAACCACAGACTGCAGAATTGTCTTCAAATCATCTGCACAAGAGAACCCTAAGCTCCCTACTCTCCGAACCGCATAAACATAGAAAGTGATGCACCCTTTTCGGAATTTAAACCGAGCCATCTCGCAACCAGTCAGCCCCCTAATGAGCTTCTTGTTGACTTCTCCAAGAGGTATCTCTGGCGGCCAAGTCCGGTCGACGGCCGTCTTCATGGTCTCGGACTCGAAAACGAATAGAAGGACTTTGGATTTCTTTGTTCCGAGGCCTAATGTGAGAGTATGCCATGCATGGTGAGCCAATATTGTGAAGTTTGTGGGCAAGAAAGCTGTGGTTGAAGGAAACGGTGGCTTTGTAGCAGTGTTGGATTTATCTTGGCGGTGGTGGAGGGTGGTTGATGGCGGAAGAGAGAGGAGCCGGGGGAGCTCGAGAGGCCGTGCACGGCGGATTGTGAATGATTTTACGATGAACTGGCCGCCGAACCGGAGTCCCTTCACGTCGGAGCTAGGCTTAAATGCAAAATCTGAGGTGGGTTTTTTGGTTTGGTCATTTGGGTGTTGGTGCTTTTGCTTCTTCTTCTTCTTCTGTTTTTCTTCCATGGATTATGGGTAATGGCGGTTCCGGTTTTGGTGGTGGTGGATGGCTTTTCTTTTGGTTTGATAATGATAAGAAACCAATCTAATGCTTTTGGTGATACATTGTATAGAATTGTTATTGTTTTGATGAGATGCTTCAGTCAAAAGGAGGGTAGTCTAGGCATACTTTGTAAAATATTGATTTATCATTAATTACTTTGTTTCATCTTATTTAATGGTGGTTATATCCACTTATATATATATATATATATATATATATTATATCCTGTATATATATCAACTTATTATTCAAATTGTGGGTTTTGAGACGTAGGTCAGTTATTTTTTTTTTAAAAAAAAACCTCAAGGGTTTGGCAAAGTGTTAAGGCTTGGAGCTGGGCTATGCTGTTTTCGCAAAGATTTCACGTACAAAGCCTTTTAGTTTATGTTGAATGGAAGATTGCATAGATTTTAAAATTAGTTCATATTTGTATAAGTTGGTCTGGACATTTGATTAACTAAAATATATATATATATAGAGAGAGATATAAGGTCAGTTCTTTCTAAGAGCCCACATGACACATTATCTCATGATGTTGGTGCTTCTTTCTGCTTCTCTCTGTACTCAGATTCTTATGATATAGAGGGTGGGGTATGCATGAGATGTATAGTTCATACATGAATGTGAATGTGCTAAGCTATAATTACATGTTTCATTGTTTTCATATTTTTTTTGGTTTAGGAACACCAAATTTAAGTTTTATAGTAAGACACTCATTAAAATCAAAACGGAAGTAGTTTTTAAAATCTACCGGAAATTTTTCCTCAATGTGGATGATGACCATTCTAGATTCGACCTATTATCACACCCAAAGGCCGAAAATCTGTAATTTACCATTTCCATAAGCATAACTAGGGATGTGCATGGGTTGGATTGAATCGGGTCCGTACTAAATTCGAAATTGACCCGATTTTAATCGGTTTTAAAATTTTAAACCCAGAACCAAATATATTTTTTTAGAGAACCGAACAAAACCAACTCGAGTCGGTTCAAGTTGGTTCAATTCGGTTTCATGCCTTGAGGTGGTTAGCGTCGGGTCCACTTTTATTGGTCAAAACATGACTTTTTTATTAAAAAATTTAAAAATAAGATTAATCTTGTATTCTAATTTTTTTAAAAAAATAATAAAATAACATACAAACATAAATTAATAATAATTAAGTTTAAATAACCATAATTTAAAGGCATATATTGAATATATGTAAACTTTTTTTTGATAAATATAAGATCTGATATTGGTTCAGTTCTCAAGTCGATTCGGGTTTAGAAACCCGGAACCAAACCGAAATGATCGGATTGGTCTTTTTTAGACTCAGAATCGAATCGAACATTTAATAGACTCGACTAAACTGACCCAAATAAGTCAAGTTGGTTCGATTATCGAGTTTTTCGATTTTTTTATGCATCCCTAACCATAACATGCGGAAGTTAATCATCTTGGGCTTGTAATTGATGAATAGACTCCCTTAATTTGGTATATACACACTTACAAATGATTGGGACCACATCACGGAAACCCCATTTAGGAAATTAACCTTACCAAGTGATCAATCGATCTCATCCCAAAAGTACAAAACTACAACCAAAATATATGTATATCTATATTATATATGTAAAACCCTGTATTGGATGGCTAACATTATCCAACCTGATGTGCCCCCTAGACTGGATCTGATTATTAGATCATTCGATATCCAATGGTCCATATTAGGCTGCACATTCAAATTTCTGCTTGGAGAGACTAACATTGTAACTAGACCCCACCAATATATCATGCAGAGGTCACAAGCACCCTTGTTAAAAAATTGGTTCAATGTCAATGCTTTGGTGATCTGTTCAGAATTGATAGAATATATTCAATATAAGACACTTAACAATAATAAATATGAATTGTGTTTTCAGAAGAAAGAATTGGGTTCTCTATGACTCTTTATGAGAGAGAGAGAGAGAGAGAGAGAGAGAGAGAGAGAGAGAGAGAGAGTGTGTTGGCTCTTGCTTCATTTTGACAACCGGTAAAAGTCTGCATAATAATAAAGCTGTTTCCTTCCAGAGGCACCATTGCCTTTAATCATTTCACAAGAAAAGAAATTCCATAGCTCATTGCGAAGACCAATTACTCTTGAAGAAGGGCCACCACCAGACCAATTATAAATTCTAGCATATTTTATGTCCTTTGGGAATGGGATGGGTCTACTTCAGTTTGGAGAGATTTCGTTGTGCAATAAAATTTGTGTTACAAAATTTTTATAAAAAAAAAATTATATCAAAATAATGTGACAATGGTATTTGTGGAAACATAATAGTATATATAAAAAAAAATTGTGAATAGAAAAAAATGTAAACCTATTAACCATCACATTTAAACAAAGATTCGAAAAATATGCTATCTAATTATGAAATTGTCACTGTCAACATTATTCCAAGCATGAGTCTGTACAAAATATTAAAATAATAGCATTTCAATTTTTAAAATTATGATCCAAATTAATAAGAATTTTAGTTTGAAATGAAAGATTACCACCTCACATCATTCTATATGAAATTTTTGTTCATTAAATTTGTTTGCATGATAGTACTCAAACTTGTGTGATTGTCACACTGATGGAGGGCCTCCTTAATGGGCCAAAGTGGAGTAAGGTCATACACCACAAGTCCACTTCAAAGTTTAACAAAAGATCTAAATAATGCTTCCAACCAAAGCGACAGATGCGTACTGATTTCTTCTTTTTCCCCTGAACTGTCTTCTGCCTCTTCTACTCTTCGAACTTGTAATTCTTCTCTATCTCATACCATAAATGCATTTTTTACTAACCACACACAAATAAATAACTCATTTAATTTCGATCTCATCTCACACGCGAGAAGGTAAATAGATAAAACAAAATAAGTACACGAATAAAAACAGAACAAAGTGTACAAATGGGAGAGCACCAACTTTGGTACCATAATAAATCATCCTTGATCTAAGAAGCTTAAACTGTTAAGTAAGGACCTTAAAAATGTATATTAAATTAACAAAAATACCGATATAAGTTAGATTACTCATTGAAAAATGAAGAATTAATTTTTCTTGGTAACCAACCTCCTTAATTCCACTCCAATGTGAAGACTACACCGAATGCTGCAAACCAAATCCATTTTTTTTCTCTCAACCAATCCCATTTTATTTGTTTATTTTTTTCTTTCTCTTAACTTTTTTTTTTTTTTTTTCTGTAAACCAAGTATCAGCTTAATTTCATATCTATAGACATGTAGGATTGCAGTGGGGAGTTAGTTTGAACTGCGCAGGATTCTGATGGACCTGATTTCATATTATGATTAGGTAGGTTAGGTATTTAGTATACTCTCTTCAAAAACTTAAGACGACAACGTTTGAACCTAACCTTAAAATACAGACATATTTTCAATGTACGGTAGCATCGACCAATTATTGTCAGTGAAAAACTCATCAAATACGCCAAACGTAAAATAAAACGGAAGCAGTACCCTAAATAAAAATCCCATTTTTCGATGGGATTTTTTTCACCTTAAATACTAAGGTTTCTATCAACCTCAAGCACCAGTGTGGACAGGTGAGAGGTGAGGAAGAAACAAAACTAATAAGTTAGCTCATGCTAATTAAGGCAGTTCAGTCATACTAATCATCACACACGAAACCTCAAACTTGGAGTCAGCCTCAGAAACTATATGTCAATCAATATCAACAATCATCAAAGGGAAAAACCGGTGTTTAAGGCAATTAAATACAGTTCATATATGGTTAGAATGTCAACGTCATGGACTCATAAACTTGGAGACATCGTCTGGCATGGTGGCCAATTTTTTTAAACTTCTAACGCCTAATTTTTTTTTTTTTTTGACATAGGTGATTTCTTTTTATAAAAAGGTTTTTTAACAAATTTTTTAGAAGGTTAACTTGTAGAAGCTTCATAAGTATACTTTTTTTTATTCTAGATGAGGATTTATATTTGAAAAAAAAAAATTTCTTCCCTTTAGATCTAGTATGACGATCTGAAGGAGGTTTAGGAATATTCATGATAAAATTATTACAAAAATTTTTAAGTTGAGATTTTTCAGTAAGTCGTTGCTTTTTAACTTAATGTCATTACATAAAGATAATCCTTCTTAGATATAGGTATCTATAAGACTACCAAAAGAATAATTAGAATAGGTAATAGAAATACCATCATTTCTATTTTTAAGAACTTTTCTAACTCTTTTAGCAAAGAGAAAGAGAAGACCATTAATAAATTGAGACTTCCAATAATCACTGTTAGCATCAGGAAGTTGTATAACCCGACTAAGAAAAATATCCTTATACCATCTAAAATGGGTAAGGGTAGAATATTTAAAATTTTGAAGAAGTGTCCTAATATTTTCATTATTACTAGAATATTTTTCAGTAAAATGCTCACAGATGGCTAAAATCAGTGTGTACACTGCTTGTTCAATGATCATAACATGATTAGGATCAGTTGGTGTAGGAGAAGGTTACTGTTTAACGGCATCTAAATTTTCAAATTTGGCAGTAGGGGACAATAATTATCCCACCGTCCTTTGATAGTACCAGTAAACCCACTAATAACCATTTGGGTTATGAATTTATCATTATTGCCTCGTTATTTGCAAATAGTGATGTACATATAGATGCAATGACACATATCAAATATCTACTTATCAGCAAGACCATCAAAATTTCATTTATAGAAGGAACTACCCTGATAATTATTTTGAATAAAATTATCATTTTCTTCAAAAAATACAGCTTGAGGGGTAGACCGTTTATAATAATAATGCTCTAAACGCCTAGATTGAGCCTCAATTTTATTGAGTTCAAATTCAAAAGTATGAACTTGATTTTCGTGATCAGAAATATTCTAATCCAATATGGTATCTAATTTAACAAAAAGGATAAAAATCTTAAAATATTTTAATTTATCTTCGAAGATAGAAACAAATTCATCTATGGATTCTAATTTGAATCCTTTGACCTCCAGAGAGAGTTGTAAAGTAGCCTTAGCTTCCTTAAGGGGAGATTTAGATTCGTGAAGTTTCAAATTTGAAATCTTCGTGTGTTATTGGTCTAGTTTATTACCCAGATGTAACAATTGTTAACCAATTGTTTGAAAATATAAATTTGTATAATTACTTTGTTTAAAAGCTTGATTCAGCTCTTTTATAATAATATGCACAAGTTCAACCACAGAAGGTTTAACATAAGCATTAGCCTCTAGAACTTGAGAAGTTACAGAATTAGTGACTTTTATAGGTCCAATAAGAGGAAAAATAGAATGGATAACAGATTCAGTGTCTATTGTCCACACTCTTTCTTCAAGTACATTAATATAATAAGTTTCAACACAATATTGGAGAAACCATGGAACAAAATGTTCTAATTATTGAATATGTCGCAAATAATCAAAATATTCATTTTTATAATTTTCTAAATTAGTAGAACTGAAACTAGAAAAATGTTAATCACAAAAAGGTTTATAATATGGTTGGAACAATTCCTTATTAAGGATTGCTCTTATTTGGCTTCCTAAACTTAAATCCATTAAAGACGAAAATCCATTTAAGAAATAGTAGATATTTCTACTGAAAACTTAGGGATTCCATAAGAAATTTGTTGGTTAGACATTCTGACAGACTCAATATTATCAGGAAGTTTAGAGGTAGAAACTCTAGACGTTCCTAAAAAAGAAATCTTATAAGGAGAAATCATAGATCTGGTAGAAAAAGATCGTGACAAAGATCCCGATCTAGATCCTTGATAAGATCTAGAGATAAATCTTACCTTGATATCTCGTTCAGGAGTTTGGATAATCTGATCCAATGCTTCTTGAATCAGGGGAGTAGGTGGAATAGCTGGTTGCAGCTGCCATGTTTTTGGGAATTGATTTTCATCCCGAGTAATCGGACGATTAGTAGCTATGTTAAAGCTAAGAAGATTAGATTCAACCACAATAGTATTACCTGAAGTACTGAATAACTTACAATTAGGTGTAAGTGTATGAAGAACTTTAAAACAAATTCTATAATTGAGACACAGTGGCTCAAATCCTAACTTAAAATTATAACCATGGAGTTTGGTATTCAAACTTGCAATATCTAATAGATTAATATCCGTTAGAGATAATTAGAGATTAGGGTAGACATTGAAATATACTAGTCCATGTGCAACATTAGATTGTATGATTTCCATTAGAAAAAATTTCCAATCGAGACATCTAGCATCTCGAAGAACTGTTAAAAAACTAGTTGGTAAACTGTTGGCCCAAAAGGCAACCCAAGAGGAAGATGAATTGGGTTTTTCAAAAATTAATACAATTAAGATTAATTAAAAACTAATTTAATCAATAGAACAATGAATTAAGATATGTGCAATGCAATGTAATCAACAAAGAAATGAAAACAAAGCGAAAGAAATCACACCAAGAATTACCGAGGTTCAACCACAACTTGTGGTCTATGTCCTCACCCCAAGATCTCCTTGAAGTCTCCTTTCACTATGCAATCTCCAATTACAAAGTAGATGTTGATTTTTGAAGTGCTCAGCTCACTTTTACACAAGAACTTCTTCTCAAGTTCTTCTAGCTACCAAGTGGTTTTGTTCAAGATCCACTTCAACTTACGAGAGTTTTTCTTTTACAAGAGAACTCTCAAACTCTCACTTACAAGTGTATGAAAGATATACAATTGAAATACTAACTCTCTATCAAAAGTAGATAGGAAAATAATAGCTCACTTAATGCCAAAATAAAGACAAAATAAATGTTCAAATTTTTCTCAGCTTCATTAGTTAGTGGATGTTGTTTTTCTTGTCTCTCTTCTTGTATAAATGCAAATGGAAGCTTGTATATAAACCTCTGAATTAATTTCGTCCGTTAGTGGTTGTTGGTGGTTCATTTAATGCAAGTCCAGTCCTTTATAACTTTAGAAAAACTAGTCGTTAGTCCCCAGGTGTCGACACTTGATTTTCATGTGTCGACACATCCAGCCTGCATTTCCCAGATGTTGTCCACTGTCTCCATGTGTCGATACATCAACTCCATGTGTCGACATTTGATCATGCTGTCTTCAAACTTTTGGCCTCTGTTCTCATGTGTCGACTCTTCATGTTTATGTGTTGACACATTACCCAAAAATCTTCATTCATCCTTTCATTTATCAAGTTTAGCTATAACAATACTATAAGATCTTCAAGTAATCTTCTCTTTAGGGTATTATAATATATTGAGATCTTTAATCCATCAAAACGGTCAATCTCTTCGAATTATGATGAATTGCAACTATAAGATCTTGCAATTATGATGAATTCTCTTTTCGAACACCCTCAATCTCTTCGAATTCAAGTTAACTTCATTGAGTATATGCACACTTGATGAAATCTTTATTTGAACACCTTCAATCTCTTCGAAAGTAAGTCATTCGATTGAAGCTGGAATGTCATTGCTCTGTTAGGTGCATTACATGACTCTTTAGAGTACATTGCTTGACTTGGCCTGTTGTACATCCACTTTGACATGTATTAGACTTTAAATTACAAACTTTAAGTCTAAATTATACTATTTATTAATCTGCACACTAAGTAAATGCATTATTAGAATAACACAAGGTTTAGTTATCATCAAAATCAATATGAGGATCAATTTTAAGTCAACAATCTCCTCCTTTTTGATGATTACAAAACCTTTGTAAATGAAATTGATATACGATTAAATGAAATGGACAAGATCAGTTTGCATACTAGTAGAGAACTCCCCCTTTGTTTTATAATTAAGCAATTGATGCTTAACAAACAAAATCTTTTCAAAAATAACTCTTAAGGATTTGTTATTAGTTAATTTCAAAACAAATTGAGGGAAATAAAATTCTTTATCATATTACTCCCCCTAAGAACATGCACTATATAAAATGAAGTTCATTCATCAATTATTATTTTAATCATTTCATGTTATTTTCATTGCCATATGCAACCAATTTATCAATTCATCAAACACTTATTCTTCTTCCTCTTTTTGTCAACTCATCAAAAAGAGAGAAAAAAAATATATAACAAAGACGGTACAATAGCAAAAAATAGTATAACAAAATAAATGGTATAACTAGAAAAGCAAGTAAAGCAATCAATCAACAAGGCCTCAAATTTGCAAAAGAACAAAATCACATTTCATTCATTCAAAAGTATGTCTTTACAAAATATTTGACAATTCATATCCATATAATGTATTTACAAAAAGGTTCCATGTAAATGCAAAATGATAGGACAAGAGAGAATCTGAGATGAATAAGGAAAAGATAAGGAAAGAGAGGCAGGGGTAGATAGGACAAGGAAAGGAGAAACTAGTGATCATCAGATTCGATGGCCAAAGAATCTTCCTCTTCTCTGACTTCTTCTCCTTCCTGTTCTTCCTCCTCATTATCTTCACCTTCTTCATCGACTTCTTCTTCCTCTTCTTCATCTTCTTCTTCCTCTAAGATTTTGCCTTTGTCAGTTCTCAACAGTTGTACTTTCTTTTTGAATTCTCTTAGCTTCCTTTCGATGAACATCATCCTTGTAGCTGGAATATCTGTCTTTTTATTCAACTTATCCAAAGATTCCATTACTTTAGCCATAAAAGTGGTCAAATCCTCAACACTTTCTTCAAATTCCGGATTCAAACTTCTTTTTATGCTTCTCCACCTAGAACTGCTCCCAGTTGGAGCCTTTCCCTTTGAAATACTGTCTATTTCAGTTTTCTTTGGAGTTCACTTATTATTCTTTAAAATATACCCCATTCGCTTGAGTGTCTTTTCCTTATACTCATCACTAATTGCCTTGGGGGTTCTCTTCTTCTCATTGCTTAAATCAATTTCGAAATGCTTAAAAATTTTAGTCAAGAAAATTCCATAAGGCAAACTAATTCTTGAAACTGTAGCCTTGTACATATGATTCAAAATAAATAAAGGCAAATCAATCCATGAATCAGTCAAATATGCCCATAAGAAAAACAACTCCTTCTCCGAAACATATTTATACTTTCCAATTTTAAGAGTAAAAATAGTGCAAGTAAAGTGATGAACTAACCTCAATTCAAGAGGCAAATCAATGGCAAGAGATTGTATACTTTCATCTACATCCCTTCCATAGAGAGTTTTTAGTTGATCTTTTCTAGAGATATTATCTCTGTAAACCTCCCCACCAAGTCTGATTCTAAGAATATGTCTGATCACATCTCTATCCAAAGCGAAGGAAACACCTTTAACACAACTTATGATGGATACCTCTCCAAGATCCCTTTTGGCATTAGCATAAAAATGAGCAACCAAGTCAGGATATACATCATCCCTGAATGTTGTCATAGATTTTCAAACTAGATTGTCCAATTTGGTACCCAATTCAAACTTGTGATGATCAAAGAACTTGTAATCGACCCATTTACCATTAAATACTTTTCTAAGAAAAAAGCTTGAATTTTACCTTTTTTAGGTTTTGTCCTCACTGAAATATAGTTCATTACGTTCCAGGGCTGGTGAGGATGTCAGTTCTCTAGTATTACTCTTCTTTCTTTTCCCTTTGTCCTTGCTAGAATCCCCATTTGATTTCCTCTTTTTGTTGGCCCAAAAGGCAATCCAAGAGGGGGGTGAATTGGGTTTTTCTAAGATTAATAGCAATTAAGATTAATTAAAATTAATCCAACCAATGTAACAGTGATCAATCTATATGTAATGCAATATAATCAGAAGAATGAAAGAAAACAGAGCATAAGAAAGAACACACAGATTTACCGATATTCAACCACAAACCATGGTCTACGTCCTCACCCCAAAACCTCCTTGAAGTCTTTTTCCACTATGTAACCTCCAATTACAAATGGGTTGCTGATTGACAAAGTGCTCAACTCACTATACAAGAACTTCCACCTGAGTTCTTCAATCACCAAGTGGTTTTGTCCATGTTCCACTTAAACTTACAATAGTTTTTCTTCCACAAGAGAACTCTCAAACTCTCACATACAAGTGTATAAGAATATACAAGTAACTAGCAAACTCTCTAAAAAGAGTAAATTTTACAATCAAAGCTCACAAGAAGAAGACAGAAAGAATATCAGAGTTTTCAGTGAATCAGTCAATTGAATCTTGTTTTTGTCTCACATCACTTGTATAAATGTAGCTGGAAGCTTGTATATAAACCCCTGTATTGATTCTATCCGTTAGAGGTTGTTGGGCTTCATTAATGCACGTTCAGTCCGTTATAACGTTAGGAAAACTAGCTGTTATATCCCAGGAGTCGGCTCCAGGCTTGTGGAGTCGACACTTTCTGCTTCTACATTTACCAGACATTGTTCACTATCTCCATGAGTCTGCCCTTCATATAAATGAGTCGGTTCCTTGTTCATCCTGTCTTCACATCTTTGCTTCTATTGTCATGAGGCGACTCTTCATCTTTCAGAGTCGGCTATTTGTTCATTTGGTCTTCAGCCTTTTGCTTCTATTGTCATGAGGCGACTCTTCATCTTTATGAGTTCGCTCATTGATCATTTTATCTTTAAAACTTTGCGTCTGTCTCTATGAAGTGACTCTTCATTTCCATGAGTCCACTCATTGTCTACTTGGTCTCCAAGCTTTTGCTTCTGTGTTCATGAGGCGACTCTTCATTTTCATGAGTCCGCTCATTGATCATTTAGTCTTCAAGCCTTTTGCGTCTGTCTCCATAAGGCGACTCCTCATTTCCATGAGTCCGCTCATTACCCAGAAATCTGCTTTCTGACTTCTAATAATCCAGCTCATCTTAGCACTGGTATAAGATCTTCAAGGAGTATTTCTTTGGCGTATGATGATTAATCAAACTTCTTTAACTCATTAGAGTTAACTTCTATTCAATTTGGATTGAATCATTCATTTGACATTCATCTTCTTTTGACTCTCAAACTGTCAAAGTTTCATTAGATCAAAGTTGATCTTATCTTCTTCATTTGCAAAGCTTCCTCTTTCATTGTAGAACAGTCTCTTTCAATTGCCGAGCTTCCTCAACTATGTAGAGCTTCACAATGCTTCATTTATAATTTCTTCTCTTTACTAACAATTCTTCTTTCTTCTTTAAAATCACTTCAATGAGACTTTTGCAAACATAATGAAATCTCTTTATACATCTAGTCTTCATTGATTCTTTACATTGTAGAAGAAATCTTCATTTGGATTCTATGTAGAGATCAGACAAACATTGTGAGATATCTTCTCAGCAACTTCAATCACATTATCTTGAATTGATCTTTGTATACTTGATGAAATTTTCTCTTGAGTATTTTCAATCTCTTCAACAATCAATTCATCTTTAACTAATCTTTACATTCTTGATGAGATCTTCTTTTGGCATTTACAACATCTCCACAATCAAATTGTCTTTAACTGAACATTGCACTTTTTGATGAAGTCTTCAATCTATCTTGAGTGCAAGTCAATCTTCAATGAGTCTTATGCATACTTGATGAGATCTTCATTTGAACACTTTTAATCTCTTCAAATGCAAAAAATTTGTTTGAAGTAGAGATAGGCGTCAATTCTCTATTTGGTTCATTGCATAGCTCTTGAAGTTCATTGCTTGATCTTGAATTTGTTGTACATTCTCTGTGACCTGTATCAGACTTAAAATTAAACTTTAAGTCTAAGTTATGAACTTTGTTAATCTGCACACTAAGTAGATTTATTAGTAAAATAACACAAGGTTTAGTTATCATCAAAATCAACATGGGAATCAACCTTGAGTTAACACTTTTGTCCTTCGAAATATGGGCTATAACTATAACTAGGGCTTTTGAAATTTTTTTCGGTTTAGAGGTTTTGGGAGCCATTATGATAGACTAAGGATTAGAAAGAGATAAGAGGGTTGGGGATAGATGGTTATGAGAGGTTGGAATAAGATCGATTAGGGTTTATAAGAAAAGTGGAGCGAAGATATGTGAAGGTTCAAAGGTGATGGTTGGGTTTGGTGCGAATAGGGGAGCGGCAGACAAAAGAGTGAGAGTGAGAGAGGGAAAGGTTTGTAAAGTGGGCTTCGTTAAAATATATAAGCCCGACTCATGTGTTGACACATGCGTGTCAACAAATCATTTTTGAGTCCACTGTCGTGATGTGTTGACACATGAAAATGGTGTGTTGACACATGCAACTAGACTGGGGCATGTAAAGTATAAGGAATTCAGGGAATGACTTTTTCAAATTTAGAGCAAAAATATGTTTTAATAGATCATGCAATGAATCATGAACTCAAGAAATGCAATTCACATAAATGATAATCACATTTAAAACATGAATAACATGAATTTCACTCAAATTTAACAAGTATTAATACATAGGGTCACTCATTCCCAATTCTCTTCTTATCATACAAAATCGATATTTACTCAATAGTTTAGTAAAGATATCAGTCAATTGCATAGTTGTACTTATAAAGTCAAGTTCAATATCTTCTTTTTGTACATGATCTCGTATAAAGTGATATCTAATTTCAATGTGTTTTGTGCGAGAGTTTTGAATAGAGTTTTTAGTCAAGTTTATAGCACTAGTATTATCACACTTAATAGGAATATGATCAAATATAATACCATAATCTTCTAATTGTTGTTTGATCTATAATACTTTAGCACAACAACTACCAGCTGCTACATATTCAGCCTCAATTGTGGAGAGAGCAACTAAATTTTGTTTCTTGTTATACCAAAACACATCATGTTGCCTAGGAGTTGGCAAGAGCCACTTGTACTCTTCCTATCAATTGTACTCCCCGCATAGTTAGCGTCAGTGTAAACAATCAAATTAAAACATGTACCCTTTGGATACCATAATCCAATATTAGGTGTGTGCTTGAGATAACAAAAAATTCTTTTCACAGCAATCACATGAGATTCTTTAAGATTTGATTGAAAACAAGCACACAAGCAAACACTATACATTATATATGGTCTACTAGTAGTTAGATATAATAGAGAGCCTATCATGCTTCTGTAAAGCTTAGTATCTACTGTTTTATCTTTCTCATCACTGTCCAATTTTGTTGTAGTACTCATTGGAGTACTTACAGACTTTGCATCTTCCATGCCAAACTTCTTGATCAAATCTTTGATGTATTTGGCTTGGTTAATAAAGATGCCTTTCTTAGATTGCTTAATTTGACGTCCAAGAAAGTAGTTGAGTTCGCCCATCATACTCATTTCGAATTCTCCCTGCATACACTTAGCAAATTTTTTACAAAGCAACTCATTAGTAGCATCGAATATAATATCATCTACATATATTTGTAGTAAGAGCATGTCATTGTTTTTTATCTTGATAAAAAGAGTGGTATCTATTTTTCCTCTAGAAAAACTTTTTTCAATAAAAAAAACTTACTCAGTCTTTCATACCAAACCCTTGGTACTTGCTTCAAACCATTTAAAGTTTTTGTTAGTTTGAAAATATGGTTAAGAAATTTTGGATCCTCAAAACTAGGGGTTTGTTTAACAAAAACTTCTTCAGTAATAAAACCATTTAGAAAAGCACTTTTAACATCCATTTGATATAGTTTAAAAACCTTAAAACATAAGAATGCAAGTAACAATCTAATGGCTTTTAATCTAGCTACCGGAGCATATGTTTTATCAAAATCAATGTCTTCCTCTTGCCTATACCCTTAAGCAACAAGTCTTGCCTTGTTCCTCACTACAACTCTCGATTTATCCATTTTATTTCTAAACACTCATTTAGTTCCAATTACTAGATGATCATTAGGCCTAGGAACAAGGTGTCACACCTCATTCCTTTCAAGTTGATTCAATTCCTTTTGCATAGCATTAATCCAAAACTCATCATTTTCAGCATCATTAAAATATTTAGGTTCTATTTGTAATAAAAATGCAAGATGATTACATATATTTCCAAGAGAGGATCGAGTTCTTACTCCTTGTGAAAGATCACCTAGGATTTGTTCCGTAGGATGGTTATGCACAAACTTTCATTCCTTAGATGGACTTCATTGATTTCTTGTTGGCTTGTAGAGGCTTCTTACATTTCTTTTTCCTTTTGAGGTTCTTCATTTGAGCTTGGTTGAATATCTAGCTTTTCCATGTTTTGCTCTACCTCATTTACATCATCACTTACAACATTCATTGAAGGAGAGCTATATTCATCAAAAATGATATGGACTGATTCTTCAACCACTAGAGTTCTCTTATTAAAGACTCTATAAGCCTTGTTATGCGTTAAATATTCAAGAAATATACTCTTGTCAGATTTTGCATCAAATTTGTCGAAGTTGTTTTTATTGTTATTCAATACAAAGCATTAAAGGCTCTAAAGTATGAAACATTTGGTTTCTGATCTTTCTAAAGTTCATAAGGGGTTTTGTTCAAAAAATTTTTAAATAAAATTTGATTTAAAACATAACAAGCAATGTTAACAGCTTCAACCCAAAAATACTTTGACAAACTATTTTCACAAAGCATGATTATACCCATTTCTTTCAAAACTCTATTTTTCCTCTTAACAACTCCATTTTGTTGAGGTATTCTAGAGGTTCAAAAGTTGTAATCAAAATTGTTTTCATCACAAAACATTTCAAAGGGCTTGCAATCAAATTCCCCTCCATGATCAGTCCTTATAGAAGTGATTGAAAAACCTTTTTCATTTTGAACCTTCCAACAAAATTTTGTGAAGAAAACAATTATCTCATCCTTGTGAGCTAGGAAGAATGTCCATGTAAATCTAGAATAGTCATCAACGATAATGAGTGCATATTGTTTCCCACCAAGACTCAAAATCTTAGTTGATCCAAATAAATCCATATACAATAGTTGTAATGGTCTAGAAGTGGTCAACATGTTTAAGGACTTAAAAGAAATGTGAGTTTGTTTTTCCAATTGACAAGCATCACAGATTGTATCATTGTCAAAATTTATTTTTGAAAGTCCTTTGAAAAAATACTCATACTAATGTGACTAAGTCTCATTATTTTTAGAGACTTTTGAAAGAATGCTCATACTAATGTGACCAAGTCTTCTATGCTATAACTAACTTTCATCACATTCATAACGGCAAAGCATTCAACTTTACAAGAAGATAAATCATTAAGATCGCAAATATATATATTGCCTTGTCTATGCTTAGTGAGAATAGTCTTGTTACTATTAATGTCAATTACATCACATTTAGAGGATTCAAATACAACATTGCATCCTTTGTCACAAAATTGACTAATGCTTAAAAGATTATATTTTAGTCCTTTAACAAGTAATACATTTTCAATAAAAGTGGAAAAATTCTTACCAAAACTACCTATTTCGATGATCTTCCTTTTGCTATTGTCATCAAATGTGACAAGACCTCCATCTTTTGGTGAGAGAGATTTGAATTGTGCTTCATCTTCCTTCATATGCCTTCAACATCCACTATCCAATTACTAATGGTTTTTTTTTTTTTTATTTAACTTGAAGGTATACCTACAAAAGGAATTCATTTGACCTTAAGTACCCAAATCATCTTAGGTCTTTAGGAGTTAGTCCTCAATGGTCTTCTAGGGACCCATGCATTGCTAGGAGCGATAGATTTTTGTAAAGTATAACATCTACAAGCAATACGTCCTAGTATGTCACAATAAAAGCATAAAATTTTTGGTTTTCCAGCTGAAAGAACAAATTTGCCTTTCGAAAATCTTCATTTTTTAAAAGGATTAAAGTCAAGACCAGCTTTGTCTTGTGAGCATTTTTGTTTTCCCAAGATTGCATCCAATTTTTCTTTTTCATTGACACATCTAAAAGTGTTGTTTCCAAACTTTTAACCTTATCATGCAGAATTTGATTTTCCTTTGAAGAATCCTTTGAAAAAGAGTTTTTCTTAATCTTATCATTTAAAGTACAAACTTTATTTTTCAAGATCATTTTCTTTTTATAAATTCTCATTTTCTTTAGTAAGATTAGAGACTATTTTTTTGAGTAGTCGATTTTTTATTCCCATTTTTTTGAATTCACAAAGTAAATCATCAAATGCATCTTGTAATTCATTAAAAGTAAATTGGGAGGAGTTTGATACCTCATTGTCTTCTTCATGTGCTATGAAACAGAGGTTAGCCACCTCTTGAGGTTCAGCTTCTTCTTCGGAGCTCAATTATTCATCATCACTCCATGTCATGGCTGCCATTGTCTTCCTCCCTTGGTATTTTTTTTCTTTCTTTTTGAGCAGTGGGCATTCAGACTTTATATGACCAAGCTTCTTGCATTTATAGCATATGATAGTGGATTCTTTACTAGAATCTCCTTTGGCTTCATACTTCTTTCCACCTTTCCATTTTCTCTTCATGAATTTTCTGAATTTTCAAGTGATGAGAGCAATTTCATCCTCATTCTCATCACTTGCAGATTCATCATCTTGGTTGGTGGACTTGAATGCAATTGAACTTTTCTTCTTCTCTTCATTATCTTGGGCATGTTGCTTTTAAGTGAGCTTATGAGTCATGAGAGAGCCCAAGAGTTCTTCAATAGGCAATGTGTTAAGGTTCTTTGCTTCTTGAATTGCCATGACCTTAACTTCCCAAGCCTTTAGCAATGACCTTAAAATCTTCCTCACCTGCTCATTTTTAGGATACACCTTTCCAAAAGATTTCAAGCCATTAATAATATCGGTGAATCTTATGAACATTTCGGTGATAGACTCATCAGGTTTCATTTTAAACAATTCATAACTATGTACCAAAATATTGATTTTAGACTTCTTAATTTGATTAGTACCTTTATGTGTTACCTCTAGTCTATCTCATATTTCTTTAGCTGATTCACAAGTAAAAATGTTATTAAATTCATTAAGATCAAATGTACAATATAAAATATTCATGGCATTGGCATTAGATTGTAGCATTTTCAAATAATCCTCATCCCATTCGAGTTCGAGTTTAGGGACATCAGTTCTTTTTACTCTTGTTGTAGGAGTTTTGAGACCATTTACTATAAGTCTTTATAATTCATAATTTACCGATTGAATATAGATTCTTATTATATTCTTTCAATAGTTGTAATTTGTGTAATTAAATATAAGTGGTCTATTTGTGGATTGACCCTCACAGAGAGAGTTTTAAAAATTGGTTGCCATGGATCTATTCCTAGGATATTAAGCCTAAAACAAGAATACAAGCTCTGATCCCAATTATTGGCCCAAAAAGCAACCCAAGAGAGGGGTGAATTGGGTTTTTCAAAAATTAATACAATTAAAATTGATTAAAAACTAATTTAATCAATAGAACAGTAAATTAAGATATATGCAATGCAATGTAATCAACAAAGAAATGAAAACAGAGCAAGAGAAATCACACCAAGAATGACTAAGGTTCAACCACAACTTCTGGTCTACGTCCTCACCCCAAGATTCCTTTGAAATCTCCTTCCACTATGCAATCTTCAATTACAAAGTAGATGCTGATTTTTCAAGTGCTCAGCTCACTTTTACACAAGAACTTCTTCTCAAGTTCTTCCAGCTACCAAGTGATTTTGTTCAAGATCAACTTCAACTTACAAGAGTTTTTAATTTACAAGAGAACTCTCAAACTCTCACTTATAAATGTATGAAAGACAAACAATTGAAATACAAACTCTCTATCAAGAGTGGATAGGAAAATAATAGCTCACTTAATGCCAAAATAAAGACAAAAGAAATGTTCAGATTTTTCTCAGCGTGATCAGTCAGTGTATGTTGTTTTTCTTGTCTCTTTTATTGTATAAATGCAGTTAGAAGCTTGTATATAAACCCATGTATTGATTTCGTCCTTTGGTGGTTGTTGGGGGTTCATTTAATGCAAGTTCAATTCGTTATAACGTTAGAAAAACTAGTCGTTAATCCCCAGGTGTCGACACTTGATTTCCATGTGTCGACACATCCAACATGCATTTCTCAGATGTTGTCCACTGTCACCATGTGTCGACACATCAACTCCATGTGTCGACACTTGATCATGTTGTCTTCAAACTTTTGGTCTCTATCCTTATGTGTCGACTCTTCATTTTCATGTGTCGACACATTGTCCAAAAATCTTCATTCATCCTTCCATTGATCAAGTTTAGCTATAACAATACTATAATATCTTTAAGGAGTCTTCTCTTTGGGGTATTATAATAGATTGAGATCTTCAATCCATCAAAGTTGTCTTCCATTCAATTTGGATTGAATTTCCTTCTTGATAGTCATATCTTCGTTGTTGCTAAACTGCAAGAACTCCTTTCCATTAATGCCGAGATCTTCTTCCTTATTGCCGAGCTCTTTCCATCTATTGCTAATGACTTTTTCATCCATGTAGAACTTCATATTCATGATGTCTCATTGCCGAGCTCTTTCTTTTTGCTACTAATCCTTCTTTCTTCTTTAGAATTACTTCGATGAGTCTTTTATAAGCTTGATGAAGTCTACTCTTGAACATATTCAATTTCTTCGAATATATATCATCTTCATTGACTCTTCACATTCTAGATGAAGTCTTCACTTGAATTCTTTGTAGAGATTTTGCAATTATGATAAATTCTCTTTTCAAACACCCTCAATCTCTTCGAATTCAAGTCAACTTCATTGAGTCTATGCACACTTGATGAAATCTTCCTTTGAACACCTTCAATCTCTTCGAAAGTAAGTCATTTGATTGAAGTTGGAATGTCATTGCTCTGTTAGGTGCATTACATGACTTGGCTTGTTGTGCATCCACTTTGACATGTATTAGACTTTAAGTTAAAACCTTTAAGTCTAAATTATATTCTTTATTAATCTGCATACTAAGTAAATGCATTAATAGAATAACACAAGGTTTACTTATCATCAAAATAAACATGGGGATCAACCTTGAGTCAACATAAACCATTTAAGGTAAGGGGTTTAAAGGCAACTTGTATAAGCCCTATATGGATAAAATTATATTTACTTTGATATCGTATAATATCAAGACTGTCCAGTTGGATAATCTTTTCCTCAAAATACAAACTAATAGTCTGTTCTACAGTTTTAACAATTTTTAATCATCTTAATTCAAAAGTTCCTACCTTATAGATGGTAGAGAGTTTTGCAGTAGGTATAACCCACTTATTAAGAACTTCTAATTGGTTTGGGTATTCATTTACCTCAACACCCTTAATCATCTTCTTAAAAAAAGATGCACGATGAAAATGATTCATCATTAACGTAGGAGTATGTAATTACTTATATAAAATATCTATATACTAAAAATATAAAAAAAATTATTAGTGTTTCCAAACTACCATCTATTAATCAAGCAAACATAGTTATCAATGACTTACGGGCATAATAATCCCAAACCTTATCAAAGGAATAACAAAACCAAGTGGGACTTAGGTACTGTACCACTTGCTTGAGCAATGGAGAAGAAGAGAAAAAGTAATAAAATTTCATATAAACAGTATATAAAACCTTTATACTTAGAATTACATACCTTGATTTACGCTACCATAAATACATTCATCGCGCTGATACTAATCTCGCCTAGGTATTTATATATACTAACAAGACTAAGAATAAGACTAACAAGGAAGACACACAAGATGAAGCTTTCCAAAAGCAAATACAGTAGAAATGAAGAAAAACTCAGAGTATATTAACAAGAGAGAGAGAGAGAGCAAGAGAATTGGGTGGTGTCTTCAACAATGGGTGAAAGAACCCTTACATAGACAAAGAAAAGAAACTGTGCCGGATTTCAAAAGAACAATTACTAGCCCAGAAACAAAAATAAAATAACTTTACAAAAAGTCAAAAGGTGTTTAGAAAGCAGACGCATAATGGTGGTGGGTCCAGTATTGGGTGGAGTCAGTTTGCCATTTGCGTCAAAAGCAAGGTGTTTTCTTGTCGTCTAGGAGACAAATGAAAAGTGAAGAGATTCCTTCACATGAGAGACGGCTACTTTTTGTCGTCTTTATCCTTATCTGAAGAGACATGAGAGCGAAATCTTCTTAATTTTTTCATGGCTAGCATATCTAGCATAACATCAAAAAGATCCTTTGTGGATGATGTAGGATCCGTGTCAGGTTCATCCACATAAGGGTCTTGTGATTTACCTGCTAGACAGGTGTGATGGGAGGATTGGGAGTGCAAGTCTTCATCAGTCTCAGATTCTGAGTCAAATTTGAAGGTGGCTAAAAATTCACCATTTAATTGGACCATGTATTCATACATCAATTATTTATCCTTCATGAGAGAATGTTTCATTTTTAATGCATATTTCATGGCATCCAATTTATTGGAGGAAGAATGATACGATTGGGTTTTTTGGAACTCATATTCTTGTTGATAATTCTTGACTATGGCAGCTATTCCTGCTACAGTCTCGTCCAAATCATTATCCATTTTGAACCACCATCCAACATAAAATTGGCGATGGAGACAAAATATTATCTTAGTCCTTCCTAACAATAGAAGTCCATTTCTAAATCTAGAGTATCTTGAATTCAGTGAAAAAGTGCATCAGATTGGATCCTTTAATATGACGGGCTGGATCCATACTGTTAATCTGGGGTGAGTATGCAGCCCAAAAACCCAATTGTTCTTAGAGAACCTCGGGTAGAATGGTATGTAGTAGACCAAATCTTTTCCACTAAACATGAAACCATTGAGGAAATCCGTTTTTATAAATTTGTGGGGATAATTTAATCCACCACGAATGTTTTCTTTTTGGGTTTTCATAATAAAACGCCCATGTAAAAACTTGGATATAATTCCAATAATTATAAGTATGACGAATATCGCCTAAAATAAAAGCTTTCTTATTATGAGGAATTAATCGCTATTCATGAGGAAAAATAATCTTTTTGATATAACATTTTGAAAAATTAATGGGACCTACTTTGGTCATCATATTTGAATAAAAATTTATAAATTCACAAGATTCAGTCATTTCTAAAAAAATTTGAATGACTGTTCAAAATTTTTGAGTTCCAAAGGGATAAGAAAATGTTTAAAAATATTTATCCATGAGATACCATGGATCTTTTTCCCATTGAATATCAATTGGTTCAAGATATAGAATATGATTTGTAAATGGCAACATAATAGGAGCCACTTGATGTGATAGAGATTCCACCATTTGAGCATATGATACTTCAATTGCAGTATTACCTTGTTGAGAACCATCTTTTTGGCGCTCCTGTTCAATTAATTGTTGAATTTTTTTATAAATAGGATCAGTCACAGGTATAACTGTAACTTTGTCTGGCTTAGTACTAGATGTCGAGACCTTGTGGGTATATCCAGAACCTTTTAAGGGGGTATTTTCTCTTCCTCGTCCTCGATTGGTTATTTCCCTTTCCTTTACCATGATTATACGGGTTCATTCATGCAAGAATTCACAAGTCAGGAAGTCAGAAAAAGAATTATCTTTCCTTTTGATATAATTTATATCAAAATCAAATATAGATAATTGTGCTTGCCATATAGCAATTGTATGTTTAGATACATCATGTTTAATATCTTTGCCGAAAATATATTTTGTAACTTGACAATATTTTTTAATATAAATTTTTTATTTAATACATCATCTTGAAATTTAAAAATACATTTAACAATAGAAAGAAGTTCTTTCTGTACATTGGCATATTTGAGCTGTGCTGGAGTCTATTTTTTTGAAGCATATCTTATCAAGATTTGTTTTTTTTGTATCAAGTATAATCTGAGTAAGAATTCCACCATAACCAATATGATTGGCATCCGTTTGCACAATTTTAAACCATGCGGGATTAGCAAGAGTTAAGCAAGGAATATTTTTAACCTTAGCCTTGATTTTTTGAACAGCCGAAGTATGATCTAGAGTCCATAAAGAAGGAGTTTTCTTCAATCTATCATATAAAATAGCAGATTCTTTGGCAAGATCTTTATAATAGGGGTTAATATAATTTAAACTTCTTAAAAATCTTTGTAATAGAGTTTTATCCAAAATTTCATCAAAAAATTTGAAAACAAACACTATACTTTGAATAATAAGAATAATTTGTCCCTGATGGATATTATGCCCTAAAAAGCGAACAGTAGTGTGAAAAAGTTTCATTTTGGGAGCAGATATAACTAATCCATTGTATAATATAATTTTTTTTAAAAATTTCAAATGACGGAAATGTTGTTCAAAAATTTGAAAAAAGACAAGAATATCGTCAATATATACTAAAATAAAGTCAGTATATGACATGAAAATATCATTCATAATATTTTTAAATTCAAAAAAAATATTTTTCAAACCAAAAGACATAACATTTCATTCATAATGCTCAATGAAAACAGTAAAAGTTATTTTATGTCTATCAAATTTAGGGACCTAAATTTGCCAATATCCAAATTTGAGATCGAATTTAGAAAAAATAAGAGCTTTATGAAGACGATCAAGTAAATCTTTTTTATTAGGTATAGGATATCTAATCCATTGTAAAACCTTATTTAGGGGTTTATAATTAATAACTAATCGTGGAACATCCCTTTTAATTTCAACATTTTTTTAAACATAAAATCCTGTACAACTCCAAGGTAAATAGGATTTTCTACTGAGTGTTTTTTTTCAAGTAAGGAAGCAATTTCTTTTTTACAAAGTCCAAGATATTCTTGACTTATTTAACAAAGACGAGCCCTTATTGATATCTATCAATTTGTAAAATCAGTTTCATAAGAGAGGGAGACAATATCTCTCTTCTGGTTCCAAAAAGTATTAGAATGATCATTATAAAGTTCACTAAGAAATTGTTTTTCAATCAATTTGATTTTATTTTGAATATTTGATTTAGTTAAAGACTCAGCAATAGTCCAAACAGAAATTTTTTGTTTTAAAAAATTAATTTGATTTTCTTTGGCCAAGAGTATATCCTTGATCTCATTCAAAAATCTAGTTTGAGGATCAGTGATGAACTAAAAAACAATATGTTGGTTATTCAAATTTGTATAAATACTTGTTAAATCTATTTTTTCAATAGGCATAATACTATGAAGAAAATGAGTATCTAGTATAACATGGTATTGAAAAATTTTTGTAAGTAAAAAAGTGGATGAAATACATACATCTTTATTACAAATATGAGTATCAGTAATGTTATACTGTATGTGTAGCTTATTATCACTCGCAGAAGTCAAAGAATGCTTTATCTTTTTAAAATATTGGGTTAGAATTAACCCTTCCTAAACACAGTTAAGATCTGCACCACTATCAACCAAAGCAGTGAGATTTTCAATTAATAATTCATTGTGAACGAATAAAGTAATCTTAATGAACTACTTTTGAGAAGTAACTTCATTTAAGATAGCCAAATATTGGGAAATAGAAGAACTAGAGGGTTCTATTTTTAAGACAGAACTAGAAGAGACCTGTTTTCCTTATTCTAGATTAGTAATTGAGACTTAGATTGTCATCTTTCAGAGATTTCATCTCTGCTTTTAAATGATTAATTTTAGTATGTAAATTCTGTAAAGTAACAGGTTTATTTTTCTTGTTTTGGAGTCTTTTCATAACTTCAGACATAATGTAAACATTAGTAATATCAGGATTATCATCCTGTTTTTTTACCTTTTTTAGATAATTTTCTATCATCTGAGTTTTCATTGTTGTATCAGGAATTTGGTCCCAAATTTTTGTAATAGCTTCCTGATCTTAGGTAAGTATATTAATGCTTAGGCCATAAATATCAACAATGGCTTTGTAGTAATTGCTACAAGTACCTTGACAAGAGTCTATCTTGTCTGGTCCAGTGTCACTAGTGTCACTCGAAGACGAAATATCATCTTCTTGAACCTGATCTAATTCATTGGATTCAGAATTTTTGGGTTCAAAGTCTTCAGGTTAAGTTGGTTCCGTGCTAGACCCAGAACTGATCCGATCTTGATCGGTTCTAAAATTTGGACCTAGAACTAAACCGATCTTTCTAAGAAACCAAACTAAACTAACCAGAGTCGGTTCAGGTTGGTTCGGTTCGATTCCATGTCTCAATTTGGTTCAGGTTCGATTCGCTTTTATTAGTCAAAACATGATTTTTTTTATTAAAAATTTTAAAATAAGATTAATCTTCTATCCTATTTTTTTTTAAATAATAAAACAACATACAAATATAAATTAATAATAATTAAGTTTAAATAACCATGATTTAAAGGCATATATAGAATATATGTAAACTTTTTTTATAAATATAAGATCTATTCTCAGGTCTATTCGGATTTAAAAAGTGTGAACTCGAGAATCAAATTGAACCGAACTGAATATTTAATAGACCCGAACTAAACCGACCCAGATAGGTAGGGTTGGTTCGATTATCAAATTTTTTAGTTCTTTTATGCATCTCTAAATATAACATGGGAAAGTTAATCATCTTGGACTTGTAATTGATGAATCGACTCCCTTAATTTGGTATATACACACTTACAAATGATTGGGACCACATCACGGAAACCCCATTTAGGAAATTAACCTTACCAAGTGATCAATCGATCTCATCCCAAAAGTCCAAAACTACAACCAAAATATATGTATAGCTATATTATATATGTAAAACCCTGTATTGGATGGCTAACATTATCCAACCTGATATGCCCCCTAGACTGGATCCGATTATTAGATCATTCGATATCTAATGGTCCATATTAGGCTGCACATTCAAAATTTCTGCTTAGAGAGACTAACATTGTAATTAGACTCCACCAGTGTATAATGTAGAGGTCACAAGCACCTTTGTTAAAAAATTGGTTCAATGTCACTGCTTTGGTGGAATTGTTCAGAATTGATAGAATATATTCAATATAAGACACTTAAATAATAATAAATATGTATTGTGTTCTCAGAAGAAAGAATTGGGTTCTCTATGACTCTTTTGTGCGAGAGAGACTGTGTGTGTGTGAGAGAGAGAGAGTGTATGTGTTGGCTCGTGCTTCATTTTGACAACCGATAAAAGTCTGAATAAGAATAAAGCTGTTTCCTTCCAGAGGCACCATTGCCTTTAATCATTTCAAAAGAAAAGAAATTCCACAGCTCATTGCGAAGACCAACTAAACGCAATTACCCTTGAAGAGGGGCCGCCACCACCAGACCAATTATAAATTCTAGCATATTTTATGTCCTTTGGGAATGGGATGGGTCTGCTTCAGTTTGGGGAGATTTCGTTGTGCAATAAAATTTTATACAAAAAAAATTATATCAAAATAATGTGAGAATAGTATTTTTTAAAATATAATAGTATATATATAAAAAATTGTGTACAGAAAAAAAAATACACAATGATATAGCTGAGTTGTAAGCCTATCAACTATCACATTTAAACAAAGATCCGAAAATAATGTTATCTAATTATGAAATTGCCACTGCTAACATCATTCTGAGCATGATTCCGTAAAGAATATTGGAAGAATAGCATTTCTATTTTTAAAATTATGATCCAAAATAATAAGTAGGGCAAATTACATCTATCTCCCTTGAGGTTTGAGACTATTACAATTCACCCTCTGAGATTTTATAAATTACATCCCCTTCCCTTAAGGTTTGAGGTGAGTTACATTTTTATTCAGGTATTAAATTTTTTAACAGAATATATGTGATGTCAATAAAAGAAAACAAGTTCGTTACCTAAATTGTTCCTAATGTGCATGAAATGACAAATAATTTTTTTTTTTTTGCTTATGACATGACAAATAGATTTTACATACTATAAAAAAAATCAACACACATGGGAGAAAAATATTTAAAATTTAGGGAAAAAAATAAAAATTTTAAAAATTAACATACAAATTAATTTTAGAAGCAAAAGAAAATTCTTATTTATGTCATTTCATGCACATTAGGGACAATTTAAATAATAAACTTATTTTTTTTATGACATCACATATATTCTGTTAAAATATTTAACATATGAAGACAAATACAACTCACTTCAAATCTCAAGGGGGGAGAATGTAATTTCTAGAATATCAGGGAGTGGTTTATAATAGTTTCAAACCTCAAAAGAGGTAAATGTAAATGTAAATGTAATTTGCCCTAATAATTATTTTAATTTGAAATGAAAAATTACCACCTCACATCATTCTATATGAAATTTTTGTTCATAAAATTAGTTTGTATGATAGTACTCAAACTTGTGTGATTGTCACACTGATGCAGGCCCTCCTTAATGGGCCAATGTGGAGTAAGGTCATACGCCACAAGTCCACTTCACCGTTTAACAAAAGATCTAAATAATGCTTCCAACCAAAGGGACAGATGCGTACTGATTTCTTCTTTTTCCCCCGACCTGTCTTCTTCCTCTTCTACCCTTCGAACTCGTAATTCTCCTCTATCTTATACCATAAGTGAATTTTCTTATTAACCACACACAAATAAATAGCTCATTTAATTTCGATCTCATCTCACACGTGAGAGGCAAATAAATAAAATAGAACAAGAACAAGTACACAAACAAAGTAGAACAGAGTGTACAAACGGAAAACACTAGCTCTGGTACCATAATAAGTCATTCTTGATCTAAAAAGTTTAAACTATTAAGTGAGAACCTCAAAAATATATATTAAATTAACAGAAATACTGATATAAGTTAGATCACTCATTGAAAACTGAGGAATTAATTTTTCTTGGTAACCAACCTCCTTAATTCCACTCCCATGTGAAGAGTATACAGAATGCTGCAAACCAAATCCTTTCTTTTCTTTTTTTTCTTAACCAATTCCATTTTATTTGTTTATTTTTTTTCCTGTAAACCAAGTATCGGCTTAATTTCATATCCATAAACACGTAGGATTGCACTGGGGAGTTGGGTTCAACTGCGCAAGATTTTGATGGACCTGATTTCATATTATGATTAGGTAGGTTAGGTATTTAGTATACTCTCTTCAAAAACTTAAGACAACAACGTTTGAACCTAATCTTAAAATACAGACATATTTTCAAAGTACAGTAGCATCGATCAATTATTTTACGTGAAATGTAAAATCATAGCAGTACCCTAAATAAAAATTTCATTTTTGATGGGATTTTTTTCACCTTAAATACGGATGTTTATATCAATCTCAAGCACCGGTGTGGACAGGTAAGAGGTGAGAAAGAAACAAAAGTAATAAGTTAGCTCATACTAATTAAGGCAGCTCAGTCATACTAATCATCACACACGCAACATGAAACTTGGAGTCAGCCTCAGAAATTATATGTCAAATCAATATCTACAATCATCAAAGGGAAAAACCGGTGTTTAAGGCAATTAAATACAGTTCATATATGGTTAGAATGTCAATGTCATGGACTTATAAATTAACAGGAAACGTTTTCAGGGCTAACATGGAAAGCCCTACTATATAAGGAGTAATTACATTTTATTTTCTTATAATTTGAATTAAAAAAAAAAACACGACTCCTATAGTTTAAACTTATTTTCAAATAAATGAAAACTGTTAAATTTAACAAAATTTTATTATAAAGATATTTTTGTTATTATAAAGATATTTTTATCATTTTATCTCTTCAAAATATATCAAAAAAAACGATTTAATTATTTTACGCCAAAATAAATACTTGACCATTAATTGCTTGTCTACCAAGGGTGGAATTTAAAATTTCATCTCTTAATCAAAAATATTATAAGGCATCCCATTCAGAAATTTCATTCCATGGAATAGGCAATCTCATCCATTACCCCCACTCTTTACTTATCCCAATAATCTCATCCCGCAAACAACATAGCCTTAATTACTTATTCATCCTATGCTATTCTCCCAACATTTGTTGCTGTTAAATTCATCTTATCCTTAGCTGGGTTGGGAGCAACCAAACAGATGTTGTGCTTTGACAAGAATTATAAGCATAGCGGCATAAAAATAAATATATGGTTAACATTAAGCTTAAATTGCACCATCCATGCATGGTTAGAGGGGTAGTACACTAGTGACTAAATTAACCTTCACGATTACAATGCAGAGTTTTTCAGGAACAAAAGAAATTAAATAATGCCCACTCTCATGCAGCCTTTTAAGTTCTTTTCTACTTCCAGTACGATGTTTTCCACTTCCAGTCTCAAGCTAGATATCCACACGCACCATAACCTGCAATCAGACATAAAAACAAATGAATATTAAAGACTGACGACACATTATTACCCTTATGCTATTCCAAATTGGATTTGTCAGAAAAATAAAATTTACAAATATCAATTTATTTCTTCTCATTTTTCTACCCCAAAAAAATAATAATAAATTTAGCTAGTTTCACCTTATTTTATTTTCTTATATTTTTTATTTTCTTTTCTTTTCACTCCACAAATCAAAAGTTTAAATATAGCATTAATATTACTTATTTGCACAAATAATGTGAAAAGAGGGCATTTGTTTACAGATGGAGATTGTCTCTACAGATAGAGAAATTATCCAGTGCTCTTCAAAGAACCTGTCACCCTTGTTTTATATCTTACAAAACAATGGTTGCCTTTACGAGGTGGGTTCTTTAAATGTATTCGGAGTCTAATGAATCTATCTGACGTTAAAAAATTTAAAAATGATGTTGGGCTGCATGTGATGGGTCTTTGATTTAAGAGTGTACACACACTCCCTCTGTCAAGCAGCCCTCATACATAAGAGGCCCACTTGGGCTTTCTAATTCATATTCAAAGCAAGTTTTATAGCATCACCTTTTTCTTATACTCTTTTGTTAAATAATGCCTATCTAAACACAAACACTTATATAAAATGTTTTTTTTTTTTTTTTTTCACTTTTGGCTCAGCAGTCAAGGATATTCGCGCGCTTGATTAATTCTTTTCTTAGTTCAGTCAAAGCAGATCATTCTATTTAGCAAGAGTCAAACTCTTGACGACCAAAATCCTCACCGACTAACCCAATTAGTTTATTATAGTTTATCATGCTGACTCATGTTTTATAAATGTATCCTATGCCTATAGGCCCTATACAAGTTATAAAATTTTTGTTTGTGCAACATTTTTCTAATATTACTTAAGGGGGAAAATTTGGGAGAAGGTAAAAATTTGTGGAGGGTAATTAGAGTGACTTACTCGGGTCAGATGAGGTCACGTAGCCGGTGCCGGAGAAGTCGCAGTTGAAACTCTGATGGCCCTTGGCCTGATAGTAAGCGTTCATGACAAATGCCGCGTGGGACCTGACTGTGTTAGGGTTGAAGCACTGCCCGCCGGCTTGAATGGCCCCGCAATCCACTCCGTTGCTGCACACCCAGTTGATGTTTGACTGCAGCGCTGCGTCGCTGGCCTCTGGTTTTGGCACGCACCACTGTTTTCCGGGCGCAGGTACCGGTGTAGGCCTCGCACCACCACCAGACTGTAGGCAGTAATGAAAAATATTATAATAGTCACTGGACAAAACACGATTAGATATAATATATATATATAGTTAATTACGTGGCACTTAACACCATAACACGACAATATCTGCTTAGTGGATCCTCCGACAAAAGCAGGAATTTCAAAAATATAATATCTGAGGAAAGACAAGATTCAAAGCAAAACAAGACTAAAGAGACAAAAACGATCCAAACACACATTTTTTTAACTGTTGAATCTTGATACGACTGGAACAGCCGAACAGGTATGAAATAGCAAATGTGGAACTCAATGTTTTGAGCACTCCAGATCCTCTTGTTTGGTCACGAGAATTTTTTTTTTTTTTTTGAGATAATGCTATATAATTAAAAAAATTATAAAAAATTTATCACTAAAATAATGTGACTAAATTGTATACCTACCACTTTAAAACAAAGAGTCCACCTAAATATATATTATTTATAAAATTATCATTATCACATCATTCTAATACAAATTTTTATATACAAATTTTGAAAGAATATCATTTTCTTTATCATACAGAAAATAAATGTGTAATTAAGTTACTTCACACACATTACAAAGTCATTTGAAAAGATTCTACCACACTAATGTTGAGTTAAATTTCACCGTATACTCTGACATTAAAAAGCAAGTTTAGCCCAACCAAGCTTCTTATCATTGAAGCAAGAACTCCGTATATTTTCATTTTCATATGTCGTTTTCTTGCAAACAAAATTGTGAACTTCTCACTTCTAGTGTTTTCGATATATACACAAAAAACCTCTTTCGAGTTCTTAAAATTAATATTTTTAAAATATTTCTGAAAACTATATTACAAAATCGATTTACCGAATACAGCTTCAACTAAAACAATTTATGAAACCATTTTATCAACCACAATTTTAACATATTATAATACGAAAAAATAAATAAATAAACTCGAAACGGAAACGGACGTGTTCTTACAAGTAATGAAGTGTGCCAATAAACACAACAAAACGACAGAGGAAGAAGACCCTAGAACATAGAGAATATAGATTCCACCAACTACTTGTCAGTCGGTGCAATAACAAGTTACTTGACGTCAAAATCACTTGTGACTTTCCCATTGCAGTGTCTCTCTCTCTCTCTCTCTCGAAGCCGTGAAACTCATAGCTTCCATTAGACTCTTCCAGATTTCAGTCTAAGCAGAGACTTCAAAAAAAACAATTATAGAATCTACATATATCTTATAATTATCTACATTATATCTTTTTTATTTTTATGATTTAATCCACATATGCTGAATCTAATTTATTATTCGAGAGAGAATAAAAAATTATAAAATTCGGTACCTGTCCTGCTCGCATAATGCCAATGTCATAAACCGGTGACAAATCCGGTCTGAACAACCCGAAATTTCTCTCTGCAGCCGAACCGGGCTTAAGATTCTCATTAAAGAGGGCGAAGATGTAAGTCTCGAACCTCCGGCCGGGCATCAACGGTGTCCCGACCCGGGAGCTGGACTTCTGCATAACATTGAAGTTATGCCACCTGGCATTCTCGACGGTGGTATGGGGCATTCCCGGATCGCCCTGCGACGGCCACCCGACCTCGCCGACGGCAATCTGCACATCCGCATAACCCAACTTCTTCATCGACGAGAACACCGCGTCCAATAGCAAATCATACATGTTGGTGTATATTTTTCCGGTGAACCGGTCACGAACGCCGGGGTTCTGGTGGAAGAGCGTGAAAAGTGTGTTCTGCGGGTTCCAGGAGAAATACGGGTACGGGTTTACCATAAACGGGGATTTCGTTTGACGGTGGAACTGAAGCATGGGGGCCAGGATGTCTCGGTCCCATCCGGGTCGGAAACTTGCGGCGCTGGGTGGATCCGAGCTGAGGAGTATGCCGAGGGAGTGTGGGGTGGTGACCTTGATTGCACCCATGCCGGCGCGTGTAAGCGCGTGGCTGAGGGCTTTCATGGCCGGAACGAGGTTAGAAACCATGTTTTGGTCTCCCCAGTGGAGGACTTCATTGCCTACTAACAAGTAAGCTATCTTTGTTTGTGGGTAGAACGGCTTGACATTGGCGGCGACCCACCGGCGAGCGTAGCGTGGGTTGGCGAGGGCGGGGATCTCGCCGTTGGGGACGGTGACGGAGAGTAATATTCCGGTGTTGGCGAATGCCCGGATGATCTCCGGGTTCATGTCGAAGATCTTGACCCGGTCGATCGTGGTTTTGTCTTTGAGGAACTGAGCAACTTGGGCCGGTGGTGGGAGGTTGTTGGCAATAGTTCCATAATTAACACCAACGGAACTCACTCCGGCGAAGAGCTGGATGACAAGAGTTGAAATGACGAAGATGAGGCGGTAAGGAGATGGTCTCGTGGTCATCTCCATGGCAAGGCCTGGTTAGAGAGAAACAAGAAACAGAGAGATTCAAGGGAAATATGTATACAACAGATGTCTAAACATAGCTGTATATATCACATGTACATCGGAATAGAGAGAGAGAGACAGAGAGAGGGAGAGGGGTTTGTGTACTTTGTGCTAAATTTGGGAGGGAGGAAAGAGAGGTGTGGGGCTATGGCAGCCTGGCAGGGGAAAAAAGTTCCCGTGAATTGTTTCTTTTGTGCTGCAACGGTCAAAGGGTATGCGGGGCGGAGTTGTACCTTGTTGAACGCGAAAACGACTAGTAATATAAATCTGTTTGGTTAGAAAGAAAAATCATTATCTATACGCGTTTGACGCACGGCCACAGAAAACAAATTTCCGTCCACGAGGAAAATGGGAATAGATGAGATCGAATTACGCGGAGAGAGAGAGAGAGACAATGGTCCACCTTGGTCGATAACAAAACAAGTTAAACTACTAAAGATGGGATTTGCATAGTTGTCATGAATGCATTTGTCCCTGATCTTTTAATATTGTTGGTTACATTACATCGTTGGCCTTGCACTTTCACTCACTTCTGTTTTTATAACTTCCATTTGAACACATAAAACTAATTTACAATTTCAAACGAGTTCCACTATATTCCTCATGTCCAAATCTATTACTAAAGTTGAACACAAGAAATAGTTTCAACAGAGAATGAGGAAAAAAAATAATTTCCAAAAAATTGGCAAGTTAAGTTGCTTGTTTAGTTTAGAATTTCAAAAGTGTTCGAGACTTATAGCCTATTTAGAAATTAGGGAGGATAGCGAAAGGAAAGGAAAAAAAAAAAAGAAAGAGAAAGAAAATCAAAGAAAAGAAAGAAGAAAAGGACAAAAAATTTAAAATTAATTTTTTTTTTCTCTCTTCTTTTTTTTTATTTTTTTTAATTTTTTTAACAAAACTAAATAAAAAAATAATAAATAGTAATTTTTCTTCTCTTTTCTACCTTAGCCCAAGTTCTAAACATGCTATTAATTTGATAGCCCCTCCTCTCTCTCTCTCTCTCTCTCTCTCTCTCTCTCTCTATTATTAATGATAACCCATTTCCACTGTGCAAGTCATTTGCATTTCTTTCATGACATTTGAAAATCCAAACAGGCTGTAATTTTTTTTTGTTTGCTAAAGCAACAATACATTGGGCTTGGGGCTTTTATCACGCATGTGCTTCATTATAGATGCACGTGACACTAGCCGTTAGTTTCCTTTTTGGTCTGGGAAGATGTAGACTTTAGCCGTTAGTTTCCCCTTTTTTAACAAAAACAACGTTAGTTTCCCGTTTGTTCATAATACAAAATTACAAAGTACAAACTGGCCTCTTTTCTTTTTTTAATTGCTGTATATATAATTACATTTTATCGTCTTGTGATTTAAATAAAAATTAAATAATTCTTATACGATTTAAAAGTAAACACATAACTTTTTATAATTTAAAATTAACTGTAAAATAGATGAAAACTAATATAGTTAACTGCAATTTTGTTACAAAGGTATTTTTATTATTTTATCTCTTCAAAATAAATTATTATAAAAATAATTTTACGTTCTTATGTCAAAATAAAATGAGTATTTTTGTTATTTTATTAAATTTGTCATGGTCTAACTACTTTGCAGATAAGTCTACACAATAAAAAAATTATGTGTTCACTTTTAAACCACCGAAATCATCTGATTTTCGCTCAAACTATAATGAGATAAGTGTAATTATCCCAAAATAATAAGACTTGTTAAAGAGGCATTCTCGTAAGGAATTTATTTTCTTAGCCCCATGTGAAACATACATTATCTAGTTATATATAATGTGAAGTATATACTCTTTTACATTTATAATACGTCATATAACCAAACAAAACACGTTCCGACACATGTTAGTAAAAGCATACATTTGCAAGACCCTTCTTGTACTTCCCAAGCCAAAAATGTGCTAGTTTAACCTTCATCAATTTTGAAAGTAAGCCAAGCAATGGTGGGTACTCCATACATGAAGTTTAGACATAAATAAATCAAGACAAATCTTAATCTCTTTTTTTAAACTGTAGGTGGGATTCTTCGGGAAGGCTGGGCCGATCTCTCAAGCCCAATGTGGATAAGTCCAAACTTCTTCCTGCAAGACAAATGGGTTAGAATGGGTCGACCCTAGGTGGGTCGATCTCACTCCGAAGGTTAAGTCAGCAAACTTTAGTCGAGAAGTATGAATGGAAGTGGTGTAAGTCAGGGGTTCATCCTCCATACCTGGCTCTCGATTCCTCGGGCTTTATATAGTCCTTCGGGGAGTCTTTTTTCTGGCCTATCAGCTGGCTCTCATGGTCTGCTGGTTAGGCATCATCATTGACGCCGCCTGGCCACCTGCAGCGTCTGGCGCATCGTCGTGGGGGGATTCCGGCTGACCGGACGTGCACGTCGACGTTTGTGTGGGCGGCCACTCGTGCATTAAATGCAAGTCAACTCCGCATTTAATGCTCTAAGACCGCCAGCGGTTTGCGCAAACCGTTGGCTGTCCGGGCCACGCTGGGAGGAGGTCGGTAATTTGGGCCGGCCTTTCCTCATAACTGGTTTGGGCCCCAACTTTTAATTCGAACAGATTGGGCCTCACCCATTGGGTTGGGCCGGGGGTTATTTCCCCACAGCCATTGCGTCGATTCAACTTTTGAAACGGCCAAGGGTTGTAACGGTCACCCGACCGCACAAACGGCGGGGATTTAAAAAAAATCTATTGATGGGGCGTTATCGAATCGACGGCCGACGTGACGCTTCGGCAGAGCGTCATGATTAACGCCGTTTTCCCGCGTATGAACCGACGGCTCTGGCGTGTATAAAAGAATGACGCCCTAATTGGTTTCGGGAAAACACTTGCTCTTTTTCTACTTCCCTGCCTCTTGAATCACGAGTGCGTCGGCCGTTTCGGCACCCAACACTGTAAGTGTCCTTCGAGCCCGCAACTCTTTCGCTCTTCAATGTACTTTTTGTGTGTTGACGATTGCCCCCCGATGGCATCCCGTCTTTGTAAAATGTTAGATGGTCCGTCGGCCCTTGCTTCGTTCAGGGCCAGGTTCGAAATCCCAGACGAGATCGGCTTAGAGTTGGTCGACCCTGATGACTTCCGTATCGGCGAGACCGAAAAGGGAGTGCCATTCCCGATCATCGCCATCGTCGAAGGGGGGCTCAGGTTTCCCCTCCACCCTCTTCTTCAAAAGTTCATAGTAAAAAGTAATGTGTCACCTTCCCAGTTAGCGTCGAATGTGTATAGGATCTTCTTCGGTATGCTTGAAATAAATCGGCGACTGGGGGTAAACCTGGGTCTCGCCGAACTGGACTACTGTTACACCCTTTGCAAAGTCGGAGGTAGTTACAAGGTTTACCTCTGGGTAGTAAAGAAGTCCTTAGAGTTAGTGAAGTGTCTGCCTTCCTCAGGGAAGGGCGTTGATGATGTAAGGGTTTGGGTAACTGGTCCATGGGAGTTCGGTAGTGTTCCCGAGAAGGATAGACCGGCGATTCGGTGCCTTAGGAAGCCCGTTGAACTAGGTTTGATGCCGATATTCTCAGACTGCGTATCAGTTTAAGTTTCAGCCCGCATCCATACTAACTCTCGAACTTTTTTGCAGACACAAGGAAGCGGTCGAAAGCTCGCGACTGGTTGGTTAACTCTGACGACCTCAACAAGGTCTTGAACTACGTTGGTGAAGGTCGGCTACGGCACATAGCTCGGGCAGCACATATCTTGCTCTCCTATCCGCTGCGATACTCGACTTTTACTGCCGAGACTGGAGTCCCCCCGAGCGTACTAGCAAGATTGGCGGACGAAGGCGCTGAAGGGGACTTTGAAGAAATCCCTACTGGCATAGCGATCGAGAGGGCGCGCATCCCTACAGGCGTGACAGTCGCGGTTGCTCCCCCGTCTGCATCGCCTGGCGAAGAACGGCAAGAAGAGAGAACCAAATCACACAGTTCGGCGTCCACTTCGTCGCCATACACCGTACCCGACCGCCGAGTTGTGATTCCCAACCGAACGAGTGATTCGAGCCCATCACCCAACGAGATGGACGGCATGAGTCTGAAGGAAAGAATGTTTGCTCTGGCGGGACAGCCGCTGAGGTCGGCTACTCCCACCCCTGCGGAAACTCCAACAGCCGAGCCGGTGGCAGCACCCGTGGAGGAGGCCACAACCGTGCAACAGAGGCCAGAGACACGGCAACAAAGAAAAAGAAGGCCCGATGTCACTCCAACTCATGCGCCCAAGAAGATGAAAGGCAAAGCCACGGTGGACGAGGTCGGCGAGACAGTGACCATTACTTCGGACATTTTGGGCCGTCCAATGACGACAGCAGATTCCATGATCGATCAGCCCGAGGTCGCTTTTGGTGTTTTGAAAAGCGTCCTTCAAAAAAAGGACGTGGCGAAGCTGGGCGAAGCAAGCGACTCGGCCGTCTTTATGGGCGCCTTCCATGATTCCGTTCTGGTAAGACGGCTATGACTTTCGGTGACTACAGTCCTCTTAGGCACTCGACCTAACAACAACCTTCTCCAATTTGTGTAGGGCTGCCTAAATTCCTTGGAGGCGATGACACGCTTCCAAAAGCTTGCCGAGGTTCACCAGCAACATATTGAAGAGCACGGGCGTCTGAAGCTTGAATGGATTGAAGCAAATAAGGAGCGGATTACCTTTAAGAAACAAGCCGAGCAGGCTTCCGCCGAGCTTTTGCTAACGAAGGCCGACTTCGAGAAGAGGGATAAGGATCTCGCCGACCTTGAGAGAAAGTTTGACGTGCAGTCCGTGGATCTGCACAAGGCCAACGAGGAGGTGGAGACCCTTAAGGCAGAAGTGGCCAAGCTGAAGGCGGAGGAGGAGGCCATATTGAAGCGGGGTGAAGAGAGGGGAGCCAAGAATTTGGCTCAAGAGATGATGGACCTCAGTCGCACCATTTTCCGACAGGGTTGGAATGGTGCCCTTATCGTGGCAGAGCTGGATAAGGCCTCCGATGTGTGGGGTCTTTGCCCGGACTATTTCGACACTACCGAGGAGGGCGTCGTTTGTCCGAAGAAAGTCCTAGCCAATGCCCAATATGCACGGGAGCTTAGGTTAAAGGACGCGGCCGAAGCTGCTGCTGCTGCTGAGAAGGAGAGAGTTGAAGGCTTGAAGATCACAGCTGTGCCCCCGGAGGACGTGGTAGAAGTCTCGCCGGGGGTGTCTGCAGAGCCGGGGGAGAAGTCGGCATAGTTTTTCTTTCTCTTTCTCTATTTTTGTAACCGTCAATACATTTTTAATGAGAAGAACTCGTCTGTTTGTTTACTACTGGATCTCCTTCTTTTGATTTTGTCGTTTAGACTTAATTTTTCTTTCTTCAGCTTTTCTTGGCCGGTCTGTGCAATTTGGGCAGAATCGACACTTGAATTTAGTTTTTCTCTGGCCGTCCTGCCCAACATGGGCAGGACCACGTTTTTACCCATGGTTTTTGTTTTGGCCTTCTTTGGCCGACCTGCTCAACTTGGACAGGACCAAGTTTTTACACTTGGTTTTTGCTTTGGCCTTCTTTGGTCGACCTGCCCAACTTGGACAGGACCAAGTTTTTACACTTGGTTTTTGCTTTGGCCTTCTTTGGCCGACCTGCCCAACTTGGACAGGACCAAGTTTTTACACTTGGTTTTTGCTTTGGCCTTCTTTGGCCGACCTGCCCAACATGGACAGGACCAAGTTTTTACACTTGGTTTTTGCTTTGGCCTTCTTTGGCCGACCTGCCCAACTTGGACAGGACCAAGTTTTTACACTTGGTTTTTGCTTTGGCCTTCTTTGGCCGACCTGCCCAACTTGGACAGGACCAAGTTTTTACACTTGGTTTTTGCTTTGGCCTTCTTTGGCCGACCTGCCCAACTTGGGCAGGACCAAGTTTTTACACTTGGTTTTTGCTTTGGCCGGAATGGTCCGAGTGGGGTCGTTTGAACAATCTTCATTTTCATTGATTCTTCAGCTGAGCTTTATACATTTTGGGGACTGTTACAATGTTTGGGGTCTCATATTACTGGTAGAACTTCCTCAAGTTGGTCGCGTTCCAAGGTCGTGGCAACGGTCGCCCTTCTTCAACGGTCTCAAGTCTGTACGCGCCGATGCCGACCTGGGATGTGACTCTGTAGAGGCCTTCCCAATTGGGGCCGAGCTTCCCATCTGCTGCCTTCTTGGTTGCCCCCAATACTTTGCGTAAAACCAGATCTCCTGAAGCAAAGTTTCTTGGGCGGACCCGCTTGTTGTAAGAGCGTTTAAGCTGTCGCTGATACTCTGTGAGTTTGATCAAAGCGGCTTCCCTTCTCTCTTCGACAAGATCCAGATCTCTTGCAACCGTTTGATCATTGACACCGGTGTCGAAAGCTGCCGACCTGATAGTTGGTAGTCCGATCTCCAGGGGGATGACTGCCTCCACCCCGTATGCCAAGGAGAACGGTGTTTCTCCTGTGGACCTTCTTGGGGTTGTTCGGTAGGACCACAAGACATTGGGTAGCTCTTCCGTCCACTTCCCCTTGGCTTTTTCAAGACGTTTCTTGACTCCGTTCAGCATGGTTTTATTTGAAATTTCGGCTTGCCCGTTGCATTGGGGGTAGGCTGGTGTTGAGTAATAGTTTCTGATCCCCAATCCTTCGCAAAATGATCTGAAGATATTACCGTCGAACTGGGTGCCGTTATCTGATACGATGGCACGGGGCAACCCGAATCTGGTAACAATGCTTTTCCACACGAACCTTTTGGCGTCAGTTTCCCTGATGTTTGATAAAGGTTCGGCTTCCACCCATTTGGTAAAGTAATCCGTGGCCATGATAAGGAACCTTTTGTTGCCCGGAGCCCGAGGCAAAGGTCCGATAATGTCCAGTCCCCACTGAGCGAAAGGCCACGGACTAGTGATGGAAGCAAGATCTTCGGCTGGCTGGTGGATAATGGGGGAAAACCTCTGACATTTGTCGCACTTCAGGACGTACTGGGTTGCATCCTTCTGCATGTAAGGCCACCAGTATCCCTGTGAGATAGCTCGGTGTGCGACTGATCTACCGCCGACGTGACTTCCACATATCCCTTCATGGATTTCAAACAAGACGCTCTGGACTTGGTCCGGATGAACGCAGTGCAAATAAGGACCTGTAAAAGAACGTCTGTAAAGTTCCTTACCTGGTGACAGCCAATACCTGAGAGATGCATGCTTGATTCGCCGAGCTTCAGCCTTATCGTTTGGTAGCTTGTCTGTGTCGAGGTAAGAAATGATTGGGTCCATCCATGATGGTCCCAGCTTCTCCGCTGTCAAGGCTTCATCCTCCTCGCGGAAAATGCTGGGATTGGCAAGAGTTTCCACGTTGATCGTCCTTCTCGAACCTGATTTCAGAGCCGTGGCCAGGGTCGCCAAGGCATCCGCAGGTGAGTTGTTATCTCGGCTAATCTGTCGAAGCTTGTAGTTTTTAAATTGGCTCAGAAGTTCCTTGGCCTTTGCTACGTACAACATCATTCTGTCGTTCTTTGCAACGTATTCCCCTGTGATTTGATTTACGACAAGTAAGGAGTCCGAGTAAATGACGATTTCGGGAATTCGAAGTTCAATGGCTCGACGTATTCCGGCGAGCAAGGCCTCGTATTCTGACTCATTGTTGGAAGCAGTGAATTCCAGCTTGATGGCTTGCTCGATGGTTAGACCATCTGGTGTAACGAGTACGATGCCAGATCCTGCCCCCCGGTCATTGGAAGCTCCGTCCACGTAGAGTTTCCAATGATCAGATTGTTCCCAAAGATCCAGGGGGATTTCATGTTGCGGTTGGCCAGTGGTCGGGGTCTCTTCTACTTCTGGTGAAATTTCGACAGAGAACTCCGCAATAAAATCAGCGAGAACCTGCCCCTTCACTGCCGATCTAGGCTGGAACTTGATGTCAAACTCTCCTAATTCTACGGCCCATTTTGCAATTCTTCCTGAGAAGTCGGCTTTCCTTAGGAGGGGTTTGAGCTGGTGGTTGGTGAGGACGTTAATGGTGTGAGATCTGAAGTAATGCACCAACTTTCGGGAGGCGACTACCAGTGCGAGCGTCAGTTTCTCCAGGGGTAGATACCTGGTCTCGGCTCCAAGTAGTGTTTTGCTGACGTAATAGACTGGGAATTGTTGCCGATTTTCTTGCCTGAGTAGGACCGCGCTGACTGCATGGTCTGACACTGCAAGGTAGAGGAAGAGCTCTTCATGCTGGACAGGCGTGGAGAGCAGGGGTGGTTTGGTGAGGTAATCTTTTAGATCGGCGAGGGCAGAGTCACATTCAGGGGTCCACTCGAACCGTCCCTGTTTCTTTAGGAGCTGGAAGAAAGGTCGGCACCGGTCCGAGGAACGGCTAATGAATCTGTTGAGTGCGGCGGCCATTCCTGTCAATCTCTGAACCTCTTTGGCATTCTTTGGAGCGTGAACGCTCTGGATTGCACTAATCTGCCGGGGGTCCATCTCGATACCCCGATGCGTGACCAGGAACCCCAGGAACTTGCCTGAGCCGACCCCGAAGACACATTTTGAAGCGTTCAGCCGCATTTTGTAGTCTCTCAGGATACAGAGTACCTCCTTTAGGTCCGCCGAATGGGCGTCGCTTAGTTTGCTTTTTACCACCATGTCATCGATGTAAACCTCGACAGTTCTGCCGAGCTACGTCTTGAACATCTTTGTGACCAATCGCTGATATGTGGCTCCGGCGTTCTTCAGGCCAAAGGGCATAACTCTATAGCAGTAAATACCCCTTGGAGTGATGAAGGCCGTTTTCTCTTGGTCGTCGGGGTGAAGTGGGATCTGGTGATATCCACGGTAGGCATCCAGGAAACTCATCCTTCCGAAGCCGGCGGTTGCATCCACAAGCTGGTCAATTTTGGGCAGGGGGAATGGATCTTTGGGGCACGCCCTGTTGAGGTCAGTGAAGTCTACACAGACCCTCCATTTGCCGTCCTTCTTTTTTACTACTACGGTGTTTGACAACCAGCTTGGGTAGTTGATCTCCCGAATCGCTCCAGCTTCCAAAAGCTTCTCTGTTTCCTCCAAGACAGCGTCCACATGCTGGGTAGCTGCCCTTCTCCCCTTTTGGATAATAGGTCGGCAATTTGGGTTTACATTAAGGCGATGACAGGCAACGTCGGCGGCAATCCCAGGCATGTCATAGGGTGTCCAGGCGAATACTTCCAGGAAGTCTGTCAGTAACTCAATGAGGGATTTTTCCTCTTGTTTGGTCAAGGAGGTGCCGATGACGAAGTATTTTTCCCCTTGCCGATCTATGTATATCTTCTTCAGGTCCTCCACAGCTTTATTCTCGGGCGCCTGTCCCACATCGTCTATGGTGGGGGTGTCTTCATGCAGCTCCATCATTTGTACTTTCTCTGATCTTGTCTTGGTCGCACATGCTGTTAGGAAACACCGTTTGGCGGTCACCTGGTCTCCCCTTATCTCGCCAACCCCCACTGGGGTCGGGAACCGAAGCAGCTGGTGGTAGGTGGAGGGAATGGCCTTCATGAGGTGCAACCAGGTTCGTCCCATGATGGCGTTGTAGGGGGATGGTACGTTAACAACCAGGAATTCTGTTTGTAATGTGATCCCTCCAGCCGTCACAGGAACCGTCACTTTACCCATGGGCCAGACTGGGTCTGAGCTGAAGCCGACCAATGGGCTGAGCGATGGCTGGAGGTCGGACTCCCCGAGCCCCAATTGTTTGAACAGGCTGTAGTACATAACTTCAGATGAACTCCCCTGGTCAATGAGTAATCTTTTAACATCACAGTCCGCCATTCTTAACGTAACAACCAAGGCATCATTGTGGGGGATCTGCACTCCAGCGAGATCCTCGTCGGTGAAGGAGATTGATGCATGGGTATTGCCGACCTTGGCTTTCTTGCTGGGTGGTTGTATCTGCATCACTTCCCTTAGGTGCGCAGCCTTCTGCATCTCGGCTCGGTACCTATGTGGGTCTATGATTCCCGACTCGGCCGAACCGTGTAGCACGTTGATTACCCGAACCGGCCTTAGTTCTGGTTCCTTCTGGGCTGCTTCCCGCACTCGTGGCTGCTCGGCTTTGACCTTAGTCTTCTCCCGATCAATGAATTGGTCGAGGTGGCCAGCTTTGGCTAAGTCTTCCAAATGGGTTTTCAGATGCCGACATTGCTCCGTCTTGTGCCCCTTCTCGCGGTGGTAGGAACAGAACCTCTTCTGGTCCCTAGTTGCCGGGTCTCCCCCCAGCTTTGGGGGCCACTTGAAGAAGGGCTTATCACGGATCTGGGGCAATATTTTATAAATGGGGTCTTTAAAGACTGTGTAGACCCCATCGGGCACTCTTTTTCCTCGGCTGATGTCCTCTGATCGGGGCTTCTTGGCATCCTTCTTGCTCATCTTTTCGGCTGCCGCGCCGACCTTGAGTGTTTCCCCTTGGGGTACGTCCTCGTCCAACCGCGCATAGCGCTCGATCCTCAGCATTAGTTCTTGTATGGTGAGGGCTGGTTTCTTCATTAAGGACTGTCGCAAGCGATGCTCCCTGGGAAGGCCGATCTTGAACTGAGTTACAGCCAACTGCTCGCTGCACTCATCAATTTCGTTATAAGCCTCCCAGTAGCGTCGGGCGTATGCTCGCAATCCTTCTCCTTCCTCCTTTCGCAACGTCAGCAAAAAGTCAACCTCCTTTGGCTGTAGGCTGTTTGCAATGAAACGAGCTATAAAGAGCTCGGCCATTTGCCTCCAGCTTGAAACGGACTTTTGTGGCAATTTGTCGAACCACCGTAAAGCCACGCTCCCCAGGCTGGAGGGGAAGATTCGACACATTAGCATCTGGTCGCTGCACCACACTACCATGAGCTGTTTGTAATGCCGAACATGGTTAATTGGGTCAGACTTCCCGTCATAGAGGGTGAACTTTGGTGGGGTGAATTTTTGAGGAATTGGATGGGATTCAATCTCCTCAGTGAATGGTGTGGATGCAATCTGGTCTAGGGCCTTTCTCATCAGGTCATAGGCTGTGCGCTCCTTAGTTTGCTGCCTTCTATCCTCCTGCTTTTCATTGTACCACTTTTCCCAGTCTTCCTTCCGCCGATCCTCCACCGCTGGGCTGCTGTTTGGCGGGGTTTCACTCCTGTCCCTTTGCCAGCCTGTGCGCCTGTTAACGCAACGCGCGGTACTAGGGGTGTAACTCCCTCTTACCGGTGGCGCTGGTTCGTCCCTGGCGCCAACAACCTGCTCCCGATCTGGGGACCCATCTCTCTTATGCCCATTCCTGGCAGAGAATGCCTCCCTCATTACCCGCACTTGTGAGGTGAGGTAGGCTATCTCTTCTCCGCGCCGCCGAATTTCCCTCTCTGCTGCACGGAGTGTATCCTCGCTTGGGACCCGCCCACTGGAGGGTGACGGGGCAGATTCCGAGGGTGGTTCCTGCGGAAGTTTCTGTCCCTGACATAACCCGCATCCCTCCACATTTCTTCTTGTGTCTCCGGGTGGCTTTCGGCGGACGTTCGTATCTCTGACCTCAGTATTCTTCTTTGCCGACCTACTGGTGTAGATTGGCAGTGTGCCGAACTGGTCTGGTTTTTACTGGAGGAAGCTCCGAAGCCCCTCTCGTTATAGTTTTCTTTCCTCTGTCTCCGGTTGTTTAGACTCATGGTTTTTTTTTTTTTTTTAAGCCTTCCCACAGACGGCGCCAATTGTAGGTGGGATTCTTCGGGAAGGCTGGGCCGATCTCTCAAGCCCAACGTGGATAAGTCCAAACTTCTTCCTGCAAGACGAATGGGTTAGAATGGGTCGACCCTAGGTGGGTCGATCTCACTCCGAAGGTTAAGTCAGCAAACTTTAGTCGAGAAGTATGAATGGAAGTGGTGTAAGTCAGGGGTTCATCCTCCATACCTGGCTCTCGATTCCTCGGGCTTTATATAGTCCTTCGGGGAGTCTTTTTTCTGGCCTATCAGCTGGCTCTCATGGTCTGCTGGTTAGGCATCATCATTGACGCCGCCTGGCCACCTGCAGCGTCTGGCGCATCGTTGTGGGGGGATTCCGGCTGACCGGACGTGCACGTCGACGTTTGTGTGGGCGGCCACTCGTGCATTAAATGCAAGTCAACTCCGCATTTAATGCTCTAAGACCGCCAGTGGTTTGCGCAAACCGTTGGCTGTCCGGGCCACGCTGGGAGGAGGTCGGTAATTTGGGCCGGCCTTTCCTCATAACTGGTTTGGGCCCCAACTTTTAATTCGAACAGATTGGGCCTCACCCATTGGGTTGGGCCGGGGGTTATTTCCCCACATAAACCATGGGTTAACCATATATGAATAGTCTCGTACGGTGTAGGAAATTATGAAGAAAGTGTGGGCTTACATTTTGTATAATCATATAATGCATGCTTAGTAAGACCTTTAGTTTAAAAGGCAATTATTGATTTTTGTCTTTTAAGATATAAATTAAGCATGCATGTATGAATAGTATTGTACAATTTTTTTTTATCACACGGCATTCAAGCCTTCAGCCGACTGCCTCCACACAAGAAAAAATGCAATTGATATACTACGAAACCCCTTAAATTTTGCATGGTATCACATGAGTAATTGAAATGATTTCATGAGCTTAGGGATGGTAACGAATCAAAAAAAGTGAAGTTCCAACCGAATTCATCCCGTTTAGAGAGATCTTCGAGGGCACAAAATAGAGATGGAGGTGAAAATGGAGATTGAAATGAAATTTCATACGAGGATGGAAGCAGAAATGTACTAAGTTCTTCTCCCATCCCGTCTCACTTTTCCCTCTTCTAATAATTTTTTTTATATTGGCCGATTTTAGTTTTGTATTGATTAGTGTTCAACTTATATTCAATAATTTTTTATATTATTGGTTGTGTGAGCTTTTAATTTATTATTTTAAGCTTTAGTTTCTTTTGACAATATAATAACATTATTTTGATATATATACAACAAAAAATATTATGTATATGCAACAAAAAATATTTGGAGGTTAATTACATTTTATTGTCAAGTGGAGACCATGAAATTATTAATATTCTTGATACTTTAATTTGTTTTAATGTTTTTTTCTTGCTTTATGATATTTATTTTCTTTATACCAAAAAAAAAAAAAAAGAAAACTTGGACTTAGCCTAACGGCGGAGGCAAGGACACGAATGAAAGTAATTATTTTAAATAAAAACGGAGGTGAAAATCTGGAACTGCAATCCGCCCAGTCTATTGCCATCACTACATGAGCAACAACTTATTTATTTCATAAGCAGTTAGGAATGCAAATTGAGCACCAACTTATTTATTTTATGACCAGTTAGGATCGCAAATCGAGCACCTAGAGTAGCTTCTTCTGTCTTGTACTCACGTGCTACAAAAAGCTTAATATGAAAAGCACGCATGTAACATAAATGAGACATTTTAATATAAAAATTTTAATGAACACATACTTTTATATTTTTTTTCCAACACTTATTTTGTTTTGGTTTTTGTTTTTTTTTTTTTTTTGCTGTTTCTTTCAGCCGGTGGATGGTATTTTTGACATGTAATGGTAAGAAATAATGAAGTACTAATTGTCTTTTAGAGTGACCTATTACAGTAACTGCTCTTTTTAAATAGTCCAACCAACAGTGTCTCCACCTTAACCTTAACCTGAAGTAATAGCAACAACAGCAATAATCCACACATTCATTGTATTTATTTGAAGCCTGTGTTTCTCAACAAGAAGTGTAAACATTTTAATTTGGAATGGAATTAGATCAAACCATTTAAACTTTTAAACTTGACAATTAAGTTTACATTATTTGATTGTACAAAGTGGTGACGAAGATTTCCCGACCAGACCGGAAGCCCGTCTCGTACCGCCTAGTCGTATCCCGACCAAGTCTCCACTCCATCCGTCCACGAACCTCCTGATCTGAAGGGTCGCTCGCAACGGTCCCCTGATCCGGTCGGCGTCCGACCCGATCCGCGGGGCCCACTTCTGACACCGGCCTCTCTGGACTGCATCAGGGACGTGGATGTGGCATGTACCCGCAACAACCGTCACGCCCCTGACACCGCTCTGAGCACACGCCACCCTGGAGTGTGAAGATGGCGCTCTCGAGTGCTCTGACATAGTTCTGACCTTCCAACTAGAAGCCGCCACGTGGAAGGACCACCTACCTCCACTATGCAAGTATACAAGGAAAAACTTCGGCCCCTTCGAAGGTATGCATACACAGTCAACCCCTTGAATCTCTCCTTCTCTCCCACGCCGGAATCACCTTAAATCTAACTTGTACACCGGAGGACCATTGGCTCCCACCACACCGGTAGGTTTTGGTGCAGGAGATCACCGTCCGACCATTGTGCCGTTCATCCCGGACCTGGGGACAAGCCCGCACGAGATAGCTGCATCATCACAAAGTGTGAGACTCCTCACAATTTTAAGTTTTATACAATTCTAGTAATGCATGTTTAACCTATTTGTTAAGAGTACATATAAGCATTTATCTTTAAAAAAATAAGAGAAAACAAAATAATTACACAACTTATTATTTTTTTTTCTTGGTTTGACGAATTTTAATTTTTACAAAATTCTTAAACTTATACCTCAATGGCATATTAGGATTTATTTTTTTGGATAGGCTTGGATTCCAAAACAATTCTGTCCATCCAACCCTGAAAACACACGAGCTATCATTTTTTGGGAAAACGGCTTCATCATAGATTCTTAGCAATGAATGACCCTTGATCATCAGAATATAATTAAATAGTGGCGGAGCTAGGATATCAAGTAAGGGGGCAAACTAGGTTTAATAAATATGTTACTTGACTTCCTCAATTCCTCCGGTTGTAATTATTTATAAATGGAGGTGAAAACTATGTATTTATCAAACTAATTTGGTAGATCTTGTAACAAAACACAAAGACTCTTCATTTTAAAAAAATTTAGACTCAAATTCCAATATTAGCTAATAATTATAACTATGATAACCTAAAAGCTTACCACTTTCCACAATATTAAGTAATTCTAGACACATTACATTTATAGTAAAAGTAATTGGAAATGTCATTCTAAAATCTAAAAAATGAAATCAAAACCTAGATCATAAACAAAATTTTTGTAAAATTTGAATGAACTGCAAGTATATCTAAAAGGTGCTTAAACCTATCACATATATTTATCAGAACTTTATTGGACAAACTTTTGCTCCTTTATCTTTTCTTATTTTTGACTCTTCTAGTCTCCCATATTCTTTTAATATACATAATTGAATTCTTCTAAATATAAACTCCTCAAGTTTTTGGGATAAAGGAAAAGGAAGAAAAAAAGCTACATTTTTCTTCTGACGAATAGAACAACACTTTCTGGATAAGTACCAAAGATTTCAAACATAAATAGGTTCCTCAGGTAAGGGAAAAGAGTTATAATTCTTTTTAGATAAGGCATCTTAATGTATATCTAATGCATTATTTGACATTTTCTTGAAAATTTGAGAGGTGACAGAATCATAATTTTTTTGGGATAAAATATCTTAATACTTGTCTAATACATAATCTGAAATTATTTTGAAAATTCTAAGGGTAGTTGTCCCTCTCAACCCCCTCTCCCTCTGCTCATATAATCAAAGCCTATTATAAATATAAAATGAGAATAATACTATACAAACAAAAATTTCATTCAGTAAATAGGCACAATTTGTGAAAGAGCAACACATGAAGAGGAGGGCAAGGGCCAATCATTCAGCCTGCACCGCTGCCACCAGTGCCATAAGAATGTCTGCCATGGGGCCCAATTTGGCATTAGTTGTTTAGGCTTCCTTATTTTCATTCCATAAAAAAATTATGTCAAGAGTTGTATAATATGAGTGACTTAAATACATATAACTCTATTTACACCAAGTAACAGTTTCCTCACTTAAAAACTGCCTTGGCAAGAATGTTTCAAAAACATATAATTACTACGGCTTTTTGTCATGCTCTAGAGTCATATTTTTTAACTGATGTTTAGTATTAATGAAGTACTACCTACCACAATGATTTTTAAATATAATTCAAAAAAATAAAAATTGATCCTACCTTGCAAAGCCCAATTCAATGAGTATATTTATAAATACATACAAACGTAGTATTTATCCTAAATGCTAGCAGGTGATGCCAGTAATTAGGCAGGTTCAGTATTTTTTTTTTTAAATGACTTGGGAAAACCTATTCAAAGCATAACTCTTCCGACTCAATCCCTAGCTTGTAAACTTTTTGAAGGGGTGGCAAACACCCGATTCTTGATGATGGTAAGAGTAGATCTCTAACAAAAAGATACTAGCCTATGGTTGCTTCAGTGGTCTAAGTTTCTTTTTATTTTCCTTCTTGCCGTTGCATCTTTATTCATGATTCAGTCCCAACTATTGATGCTTCAATAGTATCACTTTAGGATTTCTATGTGATATGAGTTGGCATTCAAAATATATACATATATATGGATAAGTAACTTAGTCAGATATAATAAATTTTGTATTTTTTTGGTACTAATAAATCTTAAATTGAAAAACTGATAACAGTGAGAATCTAATATGTAGCTTCAGTCAGTTGGAAAGAAAGTTATTACAATTCAAATTTTTCATCGTTAATTGTTATGTTTAGATTTTAAATTTGTAAAAAAAAAAAATTAAAACAGAAATGAACTAGACCTTAAACCTGGTAAGGGAGCTGCACTAGTATAATAATCTTCCAAATTTGAGTTAATTCTTTTGGAGTTCAATAAACTCAATCTGCCAAACAAAGCATTGCTGGTTAACAACGCATTATGATAGAAGATAATCATATCCATCTGGTTGATCTCAAACCTCTCAGTAGCAAGTAATTTCTTGTTCATCCCAGCAAACTGAAGAAAATTTGTTCTCCTTGAGTTTGTAGCTTACACCATCATGGCTGTGAACTGAAAGCAAACTTCATACCAGATGAATTTCCCTTTCCTTCATCTCATGATGCCCCAAACAGAATCATCCACACAGGAATTCCATACAGAGTTTAAGTGCCCATTAACCAGGAAAGGAAATTTCTCCCTGCAAATTCCAAGCTAGATCACTCATTAGCCAACATAGATGGAGATCAAGAAGCCATTGCAGAACAGATTCCTAGCTGGATGCCTCTTTAAGTAACTTTGAATGCCATGTTGGTAAAATCAATCGAGAACACTAACACCAACTATTAAAAAGTTTTAAAAAAGAAAAAATAAATAAAGAGACAAATGTAACAATGAAACTAATGCTTTGTTTGGATGGAAGGGATGGGAGGTGAAAGAAAGTATTAGTTAGGAGGAGAAGAGAAGAAAGAGAAGGAGAAGGGAAGAGAAGTACTTATATCTTGTTTGGATAATCAAGACGGAAGAGAGGGAGATATTTGTTGGCCCAAAAGGCAACCTAAGAGGGGGTGAATTGGGTTTTTTAAAAATTAATGACAATTAAGATTAATTAAAATTAATCTAATCAATGTAACAGTGAACAATATATGGATAATGCAATATGATCAAAAGAAGAATGGAAAACAGAGCAATAGAAAGCACACCGATAATTACCGAGGTTCAACTACAATTTATGGTCTACGTCCTCACTCCAAGATCCTCTTGAAGTCTTCCTCTACTATGCAATCTCCAATTACAAAATGGATACTGATTAACCAAGTGCTCAGTTCACTTTTATACAAGAATTTCTTCCCAAGTTCTTTCAATCACCAAGTGGTTTTGTCCAAACTCCACTCAAACTTACAAGAGTTTTTTTTCTACAAGAGAACTCTCAAACTCTCACTTACATATGTATAAAGATATACAAACGAATTACAAACTCTCTATCAAGAGTGGATAGAACAATGAAAACTCACACAAAGAAGACAAGAAGAATGTTCAGATTTTTCAGTTTGATCAGTCAGTGGTCCTTGATTTTCTTGTATCACTTCTATATAAATGTAGTTGGAAGCTTGTATATAAACTCCTGTATTGATTTCGTCAGTTGGAGGTTGTTGGGGCTCATTTAATGCAAGTCAAATCCGTTATAACGTTAGAAAAACTAGTCGTTATCTCCTAGGTGTCGACACTTGGTTCCATGTGCCGACACACCTGGTCTGCATTTTCTAGATGTTGTCCACTGTCTCCATGTGTCAACACATTAACTCTATGTGTCGACACTTGATCATTCTGTCTTCAGATTCTTGGCTTCTGTCTTCATGTGTCGACTCTTCAGTTTCATATGTCGACACATTACCCACAAATCTTGCTTCTGTCTTTTCATGATCAAGTTCAGCTTCAGCACAACTATAAGATTTTCAAGGAGTCTTCTCTTTAGGATTTGATGATCAATCAAAATCTTCAATATATCAAGATTGTTCTCTATTCAATTTGAATTGAATTCTTCATTTGATAATCATCTTTTCTTGATTTCAACACTGTCAAAGCTTCACTCTATCAATGCTGAGCTCTTTTTCATTGTCGCCGATCTTTCTCTTTCGTTGCTGAGCTCTTTCTTTCATTGTCGAGCTATTACTTTCATTACCAAGCTATTGCTTTCATTTTCGAGTTCTTTCTTTCATTGAGATTACTTCAGTGAGACTTCTATAAGCTTGATGAAGTCCATCTTGAACACCTTCATTTCCTCTGAGTACATATCTTCTTCATTGAGTCTTTATATCCTAAATAAAATCTTCACTTAGATTCTTTGTAGATATTATGCAATTTTGATGAATTCTTTTCTTGAATATCTTCAATCTCTTCATCAATCAAATCATCTTCAACTGATCTTTACACACTTCGATGAAATCTTTATTTGGACACCTTCAATCTCTTCGAATTCAGTTTATCTTTATTGAGTCTAGGCATACTTGATGAAATCTTCATTTGAACACCTTCAGTCTCTTTGAATACAAATCATTTGTTTGAACTTGGATTAGGTGTTATTGCTCTGTTTTGGTACATTGTATGACTCTTGAAGTGCATTGCTTGATCCTAAACTGTTGTGCATCCACTTTGACATGCATTAGACTTTAAGTTGGATTTTAAGTCTAAATTATAAACTTTATTAATCTACACATTAAGGAAATGCATTAGTAAAATAACACAAGGTTTAGTTATCATCAAAATAAATATAAGGATCAACCTTGAGTCAACAATCTCCCTTTTTTTATGACGACAAAACATTTGCAAATTAAATTGATATACAATAAAATGAAACGGGCAAAGTTGGATTTGCATAACAGTAGAGAACTCCGCCTTTATTTCATAATTAAGCAATTGATGCTTAAGAGACAAAAGACTTTTCAAAAACAAATTTCAAGAAGTTTTTATTAGTTAATTCAAAACAAATTGAGAAAAATGATTCATGTTACTCCCATTAAGAACATGCTCTAAATATATCACTTATTTCATTTCCTTTCAATGTCATATGCAATTAATTAGTCAATGTCAATTCATGTGTCATTTTACTTTAAACAATTCTTTTTCAACCAAGCACTTATTGGTTAATCAATCTTATCCAATTCTTCTCAAGTTCTTCTCCCACCAGCACTCATTGTATAGTCAATCTTATCCTAATTCTTCTCCCTCTTTTTGTCAATTCATCAAAAAAAGAAAGAAAATGAAAATTTTAGACAGGTACAATAACAAAAAAAAAATATTATAACAAAATAAATTGTATAATCAAGAAAGCAAACAAGCAATCAAGTCATTAAGTCATCAATTGGGCAAAAGAGCAAAATTATATTTCATTCATTCAAAAACAAGATTACAAAATATTTTACATTTAATGTCCACAAAATATGCAAAAAAAATAAATAAACAAAAAGATGTGATAACAGGGCCATATTAATGCAGGATGATGGGGCAAAGAGGAATGTGAGGTGAATGGAAGTAAGAGAAGTAGAGGTCGATAGGATGAGGAACAGAGAGTCTAGTGAACATCAGATTTGGTGGCCAATGAATTCTCCTCTTCTCTGTTTTCTTCCCCTTCCTGTTCTTCCTCCTCATTGACTTCATCTTCTTCATTTACTTCTTCTTCCTTTTCTTCTTCTTCTTCTTTCTTCTCTAAAATTTTGCCTTTGTCATTTCTCAACATTTGTACTTTCTTTTTGAGTTCTCTCATCTTTCATTCGAGAAACATCATTCTTGTAGCTGCAAGATCCGCCTTGTTATTCAATTTATCCAGAGATTCCATGACTTGAGTCATAAAACTACTCAAATCCCTTGAACTTTCGTCAAATTCAGAACTCAAGCTTCTTTTTGTGCTTCTCTGCCTATGGAGCCTTTTCCTTTGAAGTACTTTCTCCTCCAGTTTTCTTTGGAGTCCACTTGTTATTCTGTAGAATATACCTCATTCTTTTGAGCGTCTTCTCATTGTATTCATCACTAATGGCCTTGGGGGTTCTTTTCTTCTCATTTTTCAAATCAATACTGAAACGCTTGAAGACTTTTGTCAAGAAAATTCCATAAGGCAAATTGATTCTAGAGATGACAGCCTTATATATATGATCTAAAATAAACAGAGACAAATTAATCCTTGAATCAGTCAAGTATGCCCACAAGAAAAAAAATTCCTTCTCCGAAACATATTCATACTTTTCAGTTTTGGGAGTAAAGATGGTACAGGTAAAGTGGTGAACTAGCCTCAATTCAAGAGGCAAATCAATTGCAGGGAGTTGTATATTTTCCTCTACATCTCTTCCATAGAGAATTTTCAGTTGATCTTTTCTAGAAATAGTATTTCTATAAACTTCCCCACCAAGTCTGATTCCAAGAATATGTCTGATTACCTCTGTATCCAAAGTGAAAGGGACACCTTTAACATAACTATTGATGGATACCTCTCCAGGATCCCTTTCGGCATTAGCATAAAAATGAGCAACCAAATCAAGGTATATATCATCCCTAAGTGTTGTCATAAATTTCCAACCCAGGTTCCCCAATTTGGTTCCAAATTCAAACTTGTGATGATCAAAGAATTTGTATTCTACTCATCTTCCATTAAACACTTTTCTAAGAGAGAAACTAGAGTTGTACCCTTCATAGGCTTTGCTCTCACTGAAATAGAGTTCATTGCATTCCAGAATTGTTAAGGATGTGGTTTTTCCAGTCTTACTCTTCTTTCGCTTCCTTTTGTCTTTGCTAGACTCCCCTTTTGATTTCCTCTTTGGCTCTTTCGAAATAGGGGCAGTTGCTACGACTAGGGCTTTGGAAATCTTTTTCGGTTTAGAGGTTTTGGGAGGCATTGTAGGACTAAGGAGTGGTTGAGAGAGATTGGAATGAGATCGGTTAGGGTTTATAAGAGGATTGAAACAAAGATTTGTGATGGTTTGGCAGTGACGGTTGAGTTTTGGTGCGAATAGGGGAGCGAGAGAGAAAAAGAGTGAGAGTAAGAAAGAGAGAGTGAAATTTTAAATGTTTATAAAAGTGGGCTTTATTAAAGTCTATAGGCCCAATTCATGTATCGACACATGGACTTGGTGTGTCAACACATACCTGTTATTAGATTAATTTTGAGTCCACTGTTGTGATGTGTCGACACATGAAAGTGGTGTGTCGACACATGCAACCAGACTGGGCATGTGAAAGTATAAGGAATTCAGGATATAGCCTTTTTCAAATTTTGAGATAAAAGATGTCTTAATATGATCATGCAATGAATCATGAATTCAAGAAATGTAATTCACATAGATGATAATCATATTTAAAGCATTGAAGACATGAATTAAACAAATATCTAGACACAAAATCACTCATCCCCAATTTTCTCCTTATCATACAAAAACAATCTTCACTCAATGGTTTAGTAAAAATATCATCCAATTGCATGTTTGTGCGCACACAAAGTCAAGTTCGCTATCACCTTTTTGTACATGATTTCGTATAAAGTGATATCTAATTTCAATGTACTTTGTACGAGAGCATTGAACAGAGTTTTTAGTCAAGTTTATAATACTAGTATTATCACACTTAACAGGAATATGATCAAATAAGATTACATAATCTTCTAGCTGTTGCTTGATCCATAACACTTGAGCACAACAACTACCAGCTGCTACATATTCAGTCTCAGCTGTGAAGAGAGCAACTAAATTTTGTTTCTTGCTATACCAAGATACAATCATATTGCTTAGGAGTTGGCAAGAGCCACTTGTGCTCTTCCTATCAACTCTACTCCCTGTATAGTCAACGTCCGTGCAAGCATTTAAATTAAAACAAGTGACCTTTGGATAAAATAATCCAAGGTTAGGTGTGTACTTTAGATAACAAAATATTCTCTTTACAGCAATCACATGAGATTCTTTAGGATTAGATTGAAAACGAGCACATAAGCAAACACTAAACATTATATTTGGTCTACTGGCAGTTAGATATAATAAAGAGCCTATCATGCTTCTATAAAGTTTAGTATCTACTAACTTACCTTTCTCATCGCTATCTAATTTTGTTGTACTACTCATTGGAGTAATCATAGGCTTTGCATATTCTATGCCAAACTTTTTGATCAAATCCTTAATGTATTTAGCTTGGTTGATGAAGATGCCTTCCTTGAATTGCTTGATTTGAAATCCGAGAAAGGAGTTGAACCCGCCCATCATACTCATCTCGAATTCTCTCTACATATACTTAGCAAATTCTTCGCAAAGCGACTCATTAGTAGCACCGAAAATAATATCATCTACATAAATTTGTACTAAAAGCATGTAACTATTTTTTATTTTGATTAAGAAAAAAGTAGTATCTATGTTTCCTCTTGAGAAACCTTTATCAATCAAAAACTTACTCAATCTTTTATACTAAGCCCTAGGGGCTTGCTTCAAACCATACAACGCTTTTGTTAATTTGAAGACATGGTCAGGAAATTTTAGATCTTCAAATTCAGGGGGTTGTTCAACAAAAACTTCTTCTGTGATAAAACCATTTAGGAATGCACTTTTAACATCTATTTGATACAATTTGAAATCTTTAAAATAAGCAAATACAAGTAATAGTTTAATGGCTTCTAGTCTAGCTACCGGAGTATATGTTTCATCAAAATCCATGCCTTCCTCTTGGCTGTAACCTTGAGCAACAAGTCTTGCCTTGTTCCTCACAACAACTCCGGACTCATCCATTTTGTTTCTAAAGACCCATTTAGTTCCAATGACTGGATGGTCATTAGGTCTAGGAACAAGGTGTCATACCTTATTCCTTTCAAATTGGTTCAATTCTTCTTGCATTGCATTAATCTAAAATTCATCATTTTCAACATCATCAAAACACTTAGGCTTTATTTGTGACAAAAATGTAAGATGATTACATATGTTTTTTTTATAGAGGATCAAGTACTTACACCTTGTGAAGGATCACCTAGGATTTGTTCCGTAGGATGGTTATGCACAAACTTCTATTCCTTAGGTAAACATTCATTAATTTCTTGTTGGCTTGTAGAAACTTCTTGTTCTTCTCTTTTTTTTTTTAAGGTTCTCCATTTGAGTTTGGTTGAATGTCCATCTTTTCCATGTCTGACTCTAACTCATCTACATCATCATTTGCAACATTCTTTGAAAAAGAGTTATATTCATCAAATGTGACATGGACAGATTCTTCAACCACTAGATCCTCTTATTAAAGATTCTATTAGCCTTGCTATGTGTTGAATATCCAAGAAATACACCCTCGTTAGATTTTGCATCAAACTTGCTGAGGTTGTCTTTATTGTTATTCAATACAAAGCATTTGCATCCAAAAGCTCTAAAGTATGAGATATTCGGTTTCTTATCTTTCCAAACTTCATAGGGGGTTTTGTTCAAAAATTTTCTAAATAAAATTCGATTCAAAACATAACAAGTTGTGTTAATAACTTCATCCCAAAAATACTTTGGTAAACCATTTTCACAAAGCATGGTTTTACCTATCTCTTCTAAAACTCTATTTTTCCTCTTAATAACCCCATTTTGTTGATGTGTTTTAGGGGCTGAAAAGTTGTGATTAAAACCATTTTCATCACAAAAGATTTTAAAGGGTTTGCAATCGAATTCTCCTTTATGATTAATTCTAATAGAAACAATCAAAAATTCTTTTTCATTTTGAACTTTTCTATAAAATTTTGTAAAGAAAATGATTGTTTCATCCTTATGGACTAAGAAAAATGTCTATATAAATCTAGAATAGTCATCAATGATAACAAATGCATATTATTTTCCACCAAGACTTAGAGTCCTAGTTGGTCCAAATAAATCCATATGCAATAGTTGAAGTCGCCTAAAGGTAGTGAGCATTTTTATAGATTTGAAAGAGATTCGAGTTTACTTACCTAATTGACAAGCATCACAAACTCTATCTTTACAAATTTTTTTTTTGGAAGACCTTTGACTAAATTATTTTTAGAAACCTTTGAAAGTATGCTCATACTAATATGACCAAGTCTTCTACGCCACAACCAACTTTCATCACTATTTATAGTGGTAAGGCATTCTACTTTACAAGAGGATAAATCATTAAGATAAAAAATATAAATATTGTCTTGTTTATGTCCAGTGAGGATTGTCTTGTTACTATCAATGTCAATTACATCACATTTAGAGGATTCAAATACAACCTTGCATCCTTTGTCACAAAGTTGACTAATGCTCAAAAGATTGTGTTTGAGTCCTTTAACAAGCAATACATTTTTGATAGAGGTAAAGGAATTCTTACCAACACTACCTCTACCGATGATCTTCCATTTGCTATTGTCACCGAAAGTAACAAGACCTCCATCTTTTGGTGAGAGAGATGTGAATTGTGTTGGCCCAAAAGGCAACCCAAGAGGATGGTGAATTGGAATTTTTGAAGATAAATAACAATTAAAATTAATCTAACCAGTGTAACAGTGATCAATTTATATGCAATGCAATATAATCGGAAGAAGGAAAGAAAACAGAGCATAAGAAAGAATACACAGATTTATCCAGGTTCAACCACAAACCGTGGTCTACGTCATCACCCCAAGACCTCCTTGAAGCCTTCTTCCACTATGTAACCTCCAATTACAGATGGGATGCTGATTGACAAAGTGCTCAGCTCACTATGCACAAGAACTCCTCACCGAGTTTTTCAGCCACCAAGTGGTTTTGTCCAAGCTCCACTCAAACTTACAAGAGTTTTTCTTCCACAAGAGAACTCTCAAACTCTCACTTATAAGTGTATAATAGTATACAAGTAACTCACAAACTCTCTAACAAGAGTAGATTATATAATCAAAGCTCACAGGTGAAAATAGGAAGAATATTCAGGAATATCAGTTGATCTGTCACTGATTCTTGTTTCTTGTCTCTCTTCCTTGTTATAAATGCAGCTGGAAACTTGTATATAAACCCTTGTATTGATTCCATCCATTAGAGGTTGTTAGGCTTCATTTAATGCACGTCCAGTCCGTTATAACGTTAGAAACACTAGCTGTTATATCCCAGGGGTCGGCTCCAGGATTGTGGAGTCGACACTTTCTGCTTCTGCATTTACCAAATGTTGTTCATTGTCTCTATGAGTCCACTCTTCATATCAATAAGTCGGCTCCTTGTTCATTCTATTTTCACATCTTTGCTTCTGTTGTCATGAGGTGACTCTTCATCTTCCAGAGTCGGCTCTTTGTTCATTTGGTCTTCAGCCTTTTGCTTCTGTTGTCATAAGGTGACTCTTCATCTTCATGAGTCTGCTCATTGATCATTTTATCTTCAAGCCTTTGCGTCTGTCTCCATGAGGCGACTCTTCATTTCCATGAGTCCACTCATTGTCTACTTGGTCTCCAAGCTTTTGCTTCTGTGTTCATGAGGCGACTCTTCATTTCTATGAGTCCGCTCATTGCCCAGAAATCTGCATTCTGTCTTCCAATGATTCAGATCATCTCAGCAGCAGTATAAGATCTTCAAGAAGTATCTCTTTGGGGATGATGACCAATCAAACTTCTTTAACTCATCAAAGTTAATTTCTATTCAATTTGGATTAAATCATTCATTTGATATTTATCTTCTCTTGACTCTTAAACTATCAGAGTTTCATTAGATCAAAGTTGATCTTTTCTTCTTCATCTACAAGGCTTCCTCTTTCATTGTAGAACAGTCCCTTTCAATGCCAAGCTTCCTCAATTATGTAGAGCTTCACAACGCTTCATTGCCAATTTCTTCTCTCAGCTAGAAATTCTTCTTTCTTCTTTAAAATCATTTCAATGAGACTTTTGTAAACTTTGACGAAATCTCTTCATACATATTGTCTTCATTGATTCCTTACATCTCAGAAGAATTCTTCACTTGGATTCCATATAGAAATCAAACAATCATTGTGAATCTTCTTCTCAAGCAACTTTAATCACATAAGTTGGATTTGATTTTTGCATTCCTGATGAAGTCTTTGTTGGGAATTTATACTAAAAGACATGTTTTGTGAAGTGACTTTAGTATTTATTAATAAATTAGTTATTCCATTTTAATGAGAATCTGTGTGAGAAATGTTTGCATTGCGTTATTTATTTAATGATTATGCATGTGTGTCTCTTATTCTATATAGTAGATGATTTGGTGTGTAGAGTACGACTTACACACGGAAGATCAGATCATCGGTTCTTATGGAATATAAGTTAATCGTTCGCAGTCTTAGATGGAAATGGACACACCATCAGTAAGACTGTAGTACAAGGTTTTAATAGGTCTGTCTTGACTGTGGGGAATGGTATAGTTCCAACTCCTTGCACTAGTACACTTTGTGTGTATTGAACAGGACCGTGTTGGGGTAATTGTTTTTATACTGACTATATAAAACAATTAATACCTCATGATTATTATGAGTGCTTATGCTCTTAATCCTAATGTAATAAATAGACACGTGCATGTAGTATTTATTGTTTTGATTCATAGAAGAGTGAGATTCTTTAAGGGTCAATAAACTCAGTGAGTTGGACAATGACATTACGTGTATGGTGAATATTTATTATTGATGGAATCTACGTCCCCGTATAGGGATTGATGATACCCCCTTGAGGATGCTTATAAGTTTTGATTATGTCAAACCCTGCAGGTGGATTATGAATCCGACATATCAAATAAGTTAAGTGGAAGGTCTCAATGAATTAAATAAGTCCATTAAATTTAATTGTCAGTAATTTAATTTAATAGACGGGTATCTGTAATCTTAACGTGGGGAGATAAATAAGCATTTAATAATATGGAGCTCGAAATATAATTTCTAGTATAACAGGGAGTGCAATTATAATTCCTTAGTGGTATGAATTATAATTTACGTAAATAAAGACTAATCCTGGTTGGATTAGGAGTCCTTATTTGCGTAGGAAGCCCTAATTATACTAATCCTATGGTCCCTGCTGTAGCCTATATATATACGCGCTCTAAGAGCTGCTAGGGTTACACACTCTACACATAATTGAGAGATACACGATTTTGTGAGGAAGAGAAACCCTAGCAGCAGCGAGCCCACTCTCTATAGAGCAAGGCGTGTACGAGGAATACAGCAGAAGTCCGAAGGTTGAGTTCGAGCTTGCTGATTCGTGCTTGGTGCTGATTCTTGTTTTCGGGATTAAACTAGAGAAATCTCGAAGGTACGATTCTAATCACGTAGATTAGGCTATGCTAATCAGATCAGTTTTTTTTAGTAGTATGCGTATACACTATAGCCAGGTCGTGGAAAATTCCGCAGTTCCCAACAACTGGTATCAGAGCCTTGGTTGATACTGTATACGTATAATACCTACCATGTTCTCCGAAAATCGGTTCCATGCATGTTTAGGGTAGAACGTCAATTTGTGCTAACCTCTGTTTTGCAGCGTTCTGCCTGGTTATTATGGTCACATGAATGTATGTTATGTGATTGTGGTTTTTTACATGATTCTTAGATTGTGAACTCCGGTTTAAGGAGGCATAGAATCAGATGTAATAATTATTTTTCGAAGCATGGTAACTCCACTGTTTTGGAGATTTTGATTTATTGTATTCTGGAACTCCTCTGTTTTTGGAGACTTTGATTCCTTGTATTCTGTAACTCCATTGTTATGGAGAATATGATCTGTTGTAATCAAAGAAGATGGAGGAACAGTAGCGGCGCAAGGAAACAGAGGCAGAAAACTGGGAAAACCCTAAAGACGTGAGGAACAGTCCTCAGAACGTGATGTGGTATTTTCGTTTAGGTTTCGTTTAGGAACAGTCCTCAGGTCGATCCCCGCGACCTAACCGGGCAGGTCAATCCCCGTCATCGGGGGCGCTGCCCCCGAACCCCCGTAACTCAGCGAAGTGGCAAACAAGGATTCTTGATGATATCATGGCGCGGTTGGACTTCTCATCACTTTGAAGTGATTTCTTGACCATAATAGCCAGGATCTTGATTATATCTTGCTTATCTTGTTTGTCTATGATTATTATCTTTTATGTTCTTGTTGTTATGTTATTAGCAGCATGGGAGAACATGGATAATAGATAAAAGATAAATGA